>NNCF01128981.1:234706-259055 GCA_002313205.1 Laupala kohalensis
CGTTTTGGTGCTTTTCGTGTCATTCCAAAAATTTTAAATATAGTACAAAATTAGCCCAAAATTATAGACTTCTGGGTGCTATCGTGCTTATGGTGTAAGACTGAAGTAATTCGTGTATATCAAAAGATAAAAAAATCAACATTTATTTATTTTTTGTCTTCCAATTTTAGGTAAATTTTTGAGTTTCAAACATTTTCTGTTGGGTTAAACAAGTGAAATCCTAATAAACGAAAATTTTGTTCAACTTGATAATTTTGTTTAACTTAGAAATAAAGCCATTTTTTGTTGAAAAAATTAAGGTGTTCAAATTTCGAGACGCAACGAAAATTCATTACCTAATAGTTTTTAATACGTTTCCAATGAGCTCTCAACTTTCTGCAACGTCAAGTACCTCATAACTTATGTCTGCGAATGAGTAAGTGATTGTCACGGTCAGCATATCGATCAGTATTGGTTAACAAATACTTTCACTTTTTTTACTCATCAACCATACAAAAACACCAAAATAACCAAATAACATTATCAGTAAATATTTATGAGAATTAAATAATTATTTTTTGACAAAATCTCACGAGTTATTTTTGAATTTTTTTTTTCAATTCACATAAGTGAAGCTTCCTTATTTCAATGATCTTGTCACTGTTGACTATTTAATTTTAAGCTGAAAGTCATCATTGTGACTTTTAAAAGGAAATTTAAAGAAAATATCTTTCACAAAAATATACTTTTAAAGAAATATCTTTCCAAAAATTCCAAATATGTTAAGGTTGTCAAATAAACCGAGACCGATATTGCGCTTCCTAAACAATGTAGAATGAAATCTAGAAATTTTTCAAGTAGTAAAATGTCAACAATTGTCAATTGTTGACAAATGTCAACAAAATGTCAACTGGTTGAGTCTCGAGAAATATTTTATACTATACGACACTGCATACCTTGAAATATTTTTTACTATTGCTTCCTTAACGAGATTCTTTTTCGTCCGATTACCGCTCTAGAAAACTTAATTATCAAAAATTGCCTGGTACAAAGGGTATATGTCAAAATATTATGCCTTATCTGAAAATGTCTTATGTCGAAATATTACGTCAAAATATCTCATTTTATTCAGACTCTTTATACTTAACTCTCTGACCGTGTTTTCCTGTTCAATATAGTATCTCCGAAGACTAATTTTTCATCCTCTTTTACTTCATGTTCTTACTTCCCAGTTTTCTATTTCGATCACACTAGGGAATTTCCTTTGGGAAGTTTTAAAAAGTGTAAATGTGAATTCGCTTTGAAGTTCTGCGTACTTAATGCAAGAGGCTGTATCTTCGCGAAATTTTAGTGTAACAAGGTGTCTCTCAGTGCGCGGTCTCGCTCGCTTCCCCCACCCCCATCCCCCAATCCATTCTTGCTGGCGCAACGTCTCCGTCCGCGCCGCCTCACTGCCGGACTCACGCTTTCTAAACCCAAGGCCTATCCTGCCAATGCTCCCCCTTCCATTGGCGTCTTGCCCCACGCCCGCTCCATCGATGCCGCGCCGCACGCTATCATGGACCGTGTCCGCGAATGCAGCAGCCACTGGCCGCTATGGTTTAGGCAGGCTGAGTAATGACTCCACTCTTGGAATCGATGGAAAACGCCTATATTGTTTAGGATGTTTTTAAGTTCATGAACAATAGAAAGTTATTGTTTATACAAAAAACGTTCAAATCTTGGACAATTTTTTTAAAAATGGGAAAAAATTGTGTTGGAAGGACTTGATATAGAAATCCAGTAGTCTAGAGAGCTGACCGAGAAAACATGTTGCTCAATCAAAAGGTGCTGGGATGTAGATAAAAATTAAGTAAATCAGTGGCACGCGCTAAACCAGAATCATATTGAATTGTTACAATTATTGGGTTGAAAAGATATATTTACATGTCGGGGACCCTTCTGTCTGTCGTATTTCCGCTAGGGACTGACATATGGGTCAGCAGGCATGTGTCTGGTTTGTGGGATGTTTTATGCTGGATTCCGGATTTTCTGCTTAGCATATTTATATGAAATTAGCCGATTACCCGACGTTACCCGGGATTTTTTTTAAACCAATTTTGTTTTACCCAGGAAAAAATACGATCTATCGGTATTGTATGATCAAAATACTTTTACTTACTGGTTTTTAAAAACATATGTATAGCATCCTACTTTTGCAAATTCATAATAATATACATTTAATATAAAACTTGATAGTTTACTCTATTTAGAGTTTTACATCCAGCTGCAAGAATAAATAAATCGTTGGATGAAACCACCCTTGAGCAAGCAGCGATAAGTTTTCCGTGAGAGAAACAAAGCAATCGAAACGTAACTTATTACCCTAGCTCACCACTTCACCCTTAGTTCGGGGCATTTAATCCCCATATGAGCTGAACTTGTATTTATACGGCATCATGCCACTGTTTTATCTGAAAACTCCGAAATCTAAGGATTAAACATGTCTCTTTTGATCAAATATTTTTCCATGATCCTCCCTTCCCACTTCCACGAGTTTTCTAGGGTTGTTTACCACCACCACCCCGCAATCCAAAAGGAGGTCCAACTCCCATAACATGAGAAGTGTCTCTATTCATCTTAGCTTCTCTTATACCTTAGTGTGGATTCTTAATGACACCCTTGAAGTAACGAAATTGAAGGGAATAAGCTCCGACTTCAAATCCTCTGTTAAATCATGGAGCAGATCCTGTAGGTCAGCAAGGCGTGAGGAGGTCTTGCTGACCCGCCTGCGTATAGGACATTTTCCTCTCACTCATCGATATCTCTTGGTACTTGATGATGAACCCGTTTGTGTGGAGTGTAGCTCTTTTCTGACAGTGCTTCACCTACTAACTGATTGCAGAAGATACTCGAGTGTACGGAGACAAATTGATCTGGCTGCAGATTTACTAACAATTCTCGGAAATGAAACGTATGATGTTAATAAATTATAGAATTTTATAAGTAGATCGGGGCTCCTCCCACAAGTTCTCGGGAGGGTTTAAATTTGCATTCTTTTTTCCTCTTCCCTTTCATTTTTCTTTTTATTATTATTTTCGTAGTTTGAAAATTATAATTTTCAGAATTTATTTCATTTTCGATATAATGTATTGGGCAACTGTTTCCTTTTCTTTACTCTCATTTTTGTATTTAGATATTTGTTGTATTCAGGAGGGTTTTGTAGTGGATATGGTCGAGATATTCGGCGAGTCCCACACACGGGAAAGAGTCACGACGGCTCTTCCCTATGGTGCGAAACTGCATTTTCCCCCACCTGCAAGGGCTCTAATGACGTTCACGAGCCTTAAAGTCCCACACACACAAAAAGAAAAAGATCAATGAGTAACTATATGACAATAGCGCATACAAATTGACATGTATCTCAGACAAGTCGCTCATACATGTATACAAGTGTAAAAGTACCTTTAGTGTACCACTTATCTTCTGAGCAGGAGCAAATGTGCGCAAAAGTAACTTACATGTGGATAGCGTATACGATAGCTTGTAGGTATGCAATGAGTTCGGCGGACGGCAATTTCATTAACGCTTGTTTAAACCACTTCAAATGCTCATATCATTCTATAAATAACCGTACTGTTGAAGAATTGTTTGAAGATTGTTGTAGACTATATAGTATGTATTTTATCGTGGTATGATCAAAATTTCTTGTGCTTTGTAGTATTTTTTATTTCACTTATATGTGACATAAAAGTCTAATGGTGTGGACTTTTCTAATTTTTGGGCCAGGCATATTTCTTTTAAGTGGGATATGTAACTAATGGAGTAAACTATTTCTTTTACTCAAAGACCTTCCCTTGCATTTATTTTTTTCTGTAACTTAGGGTAAATTATTATAATATGCGTAACAGCTATATCATACCGAAAGGAAATATGCTTGCAAGGCAAAATGAGCAGAATATAATTTAACTTACGAAATAAATTTTACCTATTTCTTATTCGTTCATTACGCCTTAATATTTTTTTTTACCCCTGAACCTCTCTTAACTCCAAATATCTGCTACTTTAATAATTAAGCCAGTGGAAATTTCGGTAACGTTTTATAGTACACAACGGAAGAGCTGTTTGGAATCTAATATTTACTATCGTAATTTACAAATGGGCACCCTTCCAATTACGGAAAACAAATTTCACCGTCTTAATATTCCAAAAGGGCGAAGAAACTAATAACTAGGATGTTTTGTACTTATTTTACGCAAATTGTACGTGTATTGAAGAAACGTGCTTCAGAATTCATTAGCTCAGCACACTGAGCACTTCACGATTAGTAAATTGTCACAAACACCCCACTGGTCAAGTAAAAACTTACTCGATGTTTAAAAAACGAGGAATAAGTAACGTAAAGCGAATGTTTTGTTGTTCCCTGTGAAAACCGAGTGAAGCTGATAAAGAATGACATTGTATGACCGTAATTGCAAATCTACTATAAACAAACCTTCTTTCAGCAACTACGCTACGCTACTAACTTGTCAGCTGCATATTCCCCTTGCGCAAGGTTGGCAGAGCTTATTCACTGGTGGATGCATTCCTCATGCGCGCTTCCCAACAATAAATTAATTTAGTGTATCATTATTTGAATAGCCTGTGAATTGATTTTTCGTTATTGTAAGTTAAAGATCATTATATTAATGTCATATTTTTGCAACTACCATGTGTTCATCCAAACTTCTAAAAAAATCTTCAATTTTGAAAGTATCAAGATACTACGAAAATAAGTTTTGTATTTCGTCAAGTCTTTTAACTAATCTAGCAGCCATCTGTGGTGCAATTTCTTATATCAATGTTAACCGCATCTAATGTATCTAATCTTTATTTGTATTTATAATATTTAACCTAGAGTGACTTATTGAGTTTTTATTCAGGTTTGTAAGTATGATGACGTTCAAACGCAGGGAATTCTTCGTAACAAAACGCTGGGACTGTCCACTCACCTACGTCATGTCTCTGTTCCCCCACCTCCTGAAACTGCGAAAGAGCGGCAAAAGCTGAGTTCAATATAATGAGATAACCCTTTCTACTGAGGCTCTAATTGCATTGTCCCTCGTTTTCCCTCCCCTCTGGAGTCAAGGAGCGCTATATCTCAGAGACTCATAGTGACATCTAATTTTTTATTATGTTATTCTTTGCACTATATTTCATTGTTGAACAAAATATGAAACCTCTGAGAACTTCTAATACGACAATTTATGCTTTTCTTTTAACATTTTTTCTTTTCTTTTGACCATCTTATAGACGTTATATCTCAGAGTGGTGTTCACTCATAGTGGTTCTTAATTTTTTAGTATTTTGTTCTTTGTACTGGAAAGTATTGTTGAATGTAAAATAAAACTCTAAGAAGTTCTACCATTAAGTTTGTATCTTAGTATTTGTGTAGAGAAATTCAATGGTTCTTCTCTAAAAGGTGAAGGTAAGTATGATCTTGAAAATAAGTATAAAAAAACTTTCATGTCAGAAAAAAGGAACGGAAATAAAAACCCATAATATCTCGGAAGTAGGAAAAATAACAAACATTTTTTCAAAAACCCTTTACATCGAATACATCCACACATACTAATTTCCTATTTAATATAGGTATCAACAGTTTGAAATTTCCTATTCCAAAAATCAAGAACTTCAACTTAAGCTTTCAGAAAAAATTCCCCTTACGGATTTCCCGAAGGTTCAATTTTTGGCCGTTTCCTTTTGTAAATGATATGTCATCCTCCACATCATATTGCAAAATGGTTCTTTTTGTGGATGTCACTATTTTATATGTAAACACGTCAGCGTTAAAAAATCTCATCTTGGTTTCATGCAAATCGTCTCATTGTAAACACAGACAAAAGTGTGTCTGTCATTTCACAATAGTATGGCAATATCTTTGCCTCGAGTAACTGCTTCGTTAAATGGAACCCAAACAAAAAATTAGAAACTAAGTTCTTATGTCTTCAAACTTATTCAAACAAAATGAAATGTATTTGTAATATTGACAATCTACATTCCAAATTAAGCCCGTAGTATTATGCTTTCCGAATCCTAGTTAATGCTGTAAGTCCACATTTTTCTCGCTATGTATATTTTGCAAGCGTTTACTCCCATATACGGTACGGGGCAATTCCGCTCAGAGCATCCAAACTTTCAGAATACAAAAGAGGCTTGTACGGATAAAATTTAAATCTCACCCCCGATAGACTTGCAAACCTTAGATAATTAAATATTCTAACTCTTCCTTTTATTTATATTAATGAAACTGTCGAGTCTGTTAAGACTGAATTACTCAAGTGCTACCCTTTCTTCTTATGCAACTATCTTGTTCACGAACACAATACTCGCAATAGGGATAATATCGTCCTAGTGTTTCAAGAACTCTTTATTCAAAAGGGTCATATCATTTAAGAATCGTTCGGTATAATTCCCTTCCCAAATATTAAAAAAAAAATCATTTAATTGAATCTTTTCAAATTAGTGGTTACGTAGTTACCTATTGCGTCGTTGCTTCTACAATGTAAAAGAATTCAAAGATTTTAATAAAAGTTAAATAAGCTTCAATTCTTTATGAAATATTTTTGAAAAATCCTATATAAAATTAAATACATTAGTTCATCTTACACTTAATCACGGCATTGCGATAGTACTTTCAAAATAACTTATTAAATTTTTGAAAATTATTTTCCTGCATGCTGTTATCGTTTCTTATTATTCATAAATGTTATTTTCATGCCTGTACTCTGTTTTTCCTGCATGCTGTTATCGTTTCTTATTATTCATAAATGTTATTTTCGAATGATTGAAATATTTGATATTATTACGCACTGTTAAATAACCGTTCTTTTGTATTCGGTTGAACGTTAATTCGTTGACATTCTGTAGATATTACATCAACTTTTTAACTTTTTTAATTTTAAGGGAAGGGCGCATACCACAAAACTGCGTTGGGGCGCAAAAATGATCAATGTGCCTCTACAATAGGACCCTTGATCGGAATTGTTGGGATGTTCCCTTTCCAGGAGTTAGTTTATTGTCCTTCATATGGTCATAAGCAGTTTTCAACAGTTTTGATTGAAAAACAATTATTTTATTGATATCATAAGAGCGTCGTCGACAAAATTGTTTTTCGCGAGCGGTGTATAAATATTTGTCACATAATGCATTACATTTATATTTTGAATGTAAAACAGTTTGATACTATTAATATAAAATGGGCAATTCCTCATCAACTGAACCAGAGTTATATGAACTGGTCTAAAAATGTTGAAAATAATTTCATTCTATGTCTATGACTGAGTGTTTCGAACATTTGAAAAAGTTACTTGTGTATTTATTTTCACCTCGATGCCTGAGACTGTTTATAGAAATACCTATATAATTGGATTTCTGAGAGGGATTCCCATCAAGTGTTGCCGTGAGGCGTCTCACTGAGGTGAAAGTTAAAAATTCTATGATTTACCTGCGTGAGGATTGAACCTGCCACCTTTGATTCCCCAAGCTGGAGCTCTGCTCCTGTGCTTCGAGGGAAGATTACACGAAAAAGAACAACAATCAAAGACATAAACAGCAAGGCATTGCAAGTGACCAGTGGTGTTTTAGTGTTTATCAATGATCTTTATGAAACACTAAGAACGCTAAGTTGTTAAATTGGCACTAGAAGTCAATTAACTCAATCTTGTGACTGACTAAAAAGTCTTATAGAAGATCTTCTACAACAGCCCATAAATACAGTAGCGAGAAGTGTCTCGCTCTCCTTTCTGCTCAGCTGCTGCTGGTGTTGGTTGTGTGTAATGTAGGGCTGAGTTTGTGTAAATCTTTGCGTGTCATGTGCTTTGTCTATCATGTGTTAATTTATCTACATGTTCTTCTTCGGTGGATGTTTTTACAATCTTGAAGTCATCATTTCGACCAGGGTATCTAAATTCATGGAACTCTGTTTATGTAGTATATAGTGATTTGTTTTTTTTTAAATTTTTTTTTATAGCCTGGCATTTTCAAACTTGTTATTCATTCATTTCAGGGAGGATATTCTAAATTATGTTGTAATTATGGTTTTGTGTTGTACATAAGAACAGTATATCTTTTTGTTATTAAGCTTGTTTGTTTTCTGATACAATTCTTTTACTTTCCCAATATCATATTCCCAACAGATTATTTTAATGTTTTTGCTTTGGGCTCAAATCTTTTTGAGTACCTATGTTCTGGATCTCTGCAATCCATGTACATTGCAAGTCTTCTACAGTAATTATTCACCCGAATTTCTCACCCCCAGATTACTCACCAAAAACAATGTTGTACATCGGGGTAACAAATAATAGACATCAATAATAATACAAACTGATTCATTTCTTTTGGAATTCTTTTACGTAATTAATTCCATTTACTATTTTAATTAGATATGAGTTAAATAGAGTACTTGAACTAGAGCCAGACATAATTTTCATACTTTTTTGGACATTATCAGTGTTTGTTGCATCAAGTGTACTTGAATGGATCATCTTCCTGAAAAACTGTAAACACTGTTTTCTTACATAAAATTTTCTGTACAATCTGAATGTGCCAACAACTTTTTGCTTGTAGATATCCCTTATATCTCTTAAATTGCGGTGAACCTCACCGCCAGGTAACAGATTAATTATATTATGTTGAATGAAAATGGTAGACGGGACCGAGATTCGAACTCGGGACCTCGAGCTTAGCGCGCTCATGCNGCTCCAGTTCCCGAGTTCGAATCTCAGTCCTGTCTCCCATTTTCATTCAACATAATATAATTAATCCCACGGTAGTAAATTACAAAAAAAACTTATGATTAATAATGCATGAAATCTCTAATTTTTTGTTTCCTTGAACTCACATGTACCCCGGGAAATTATTTTTTTAATGAATAGCAGATACGAAAAGGGTCGCATGACCTGATGAAAGAAAAGACTACAAGATGCGTTTTTGAAATTTTTAGATTTAAATAATACTTTTTTTCGAATGTTTATATGTACAATCTAATTAATGCTTTAATCAAAAAGATATTATTAGAATTCCTCGGAAAATTTCCAATAAAATTAATCTATTTGAAGAAATTGAAGAGAAATTTACCTTTGGGAAGCGATTGAAGAATGTTTTAAAAATAAAAAAATTAGTAGAGAAAACTCTTAGAATTAATTTGAAGGGCTGGAATTTTGCGTGAGTTCTTACTCTAATAACTGTTTTACGTCTAATTCCAGTGTAGAATTCCCTGAACATTTTGTTAAGACTGAAGTCCATATCCAGCTAGAAGAATTTTATTTTCAACCTTATCACCGCAGAATTTTAAATGTTTGTTGGTGGTTTCCTTTTCTTGAAATATGCTAAATATCCCCATATAAAAATGTTCTACTTTCTGTGCAACTAGTCTGTTGTTGTGAATTGTGTCACAAAATCATTAGTAATTCGTCGACCTCATCTTCCTTCTTGGTGATGTGGGTCATGTAATCGCTGCGTGTGCTGTGGAAGTTGCGCAAGTGGCTCACCACGGTCCCCACTGCTTGTCAGCGGAAGGAGATCGAAATGACTGCTCCGCCACAGGTTGTAGGTCTGCTCACTCACTGGAAAGATTATGAGTTAATAAGGATTGCTTTAAGCATTTGGAACTACAGACACACTTCACACTCTAACGACTCGCGTATTCTAGCCTCAGGACAAACAGGATTCTTGATTAGAATAAAACGCATTTATTTGAACATGTTCCAGGGGCGCATCCAGAAGTAGCGCGTACATTTAATCGAACCAGAGGGATCATGCCCTCCCCAATCCCCTTTATTTTTTTCATATTTTGAGCCGAGCAAAACACAAAGTAAATTATTAGTTTACTGGCGGAGGTAAAAATCAGAAAATAAACTAGGAGGGAAAAATAAATTATTATAAATATTAGATATGTAAAATGTTAGATAAATAAAATTATCGTTGAGAGGAAAATCACGGGGACAAGTCTGGACATGCCGTCTGCTGTTTCAAACAATCACTGTTCTATTTTTCCCCGTGTGTTCTACGAAACCAAACTGTAGAAAAGTAATTTCGGGTAACTCGTTCGAACTCACGACAGCAGCGACTTTGAAAAGATTCTGCACGCAGAAATTTTTAATCACTTTTATACAGGAGAAAAGCAATACTAAAATAAAAATAATTCACAAAGTACTTGCAATAATAATTTAATAATCTAATATATCAGTTTAATTCTTTAAAAAATAATTATCAATATACTCGTATAACATTATAGAAGGTCATTTTAAGGTAAGTAAGGATTTTATTATAGTTAAAAACTTAATTTCTCTGAACTTAACAAAAATATTTTCCTAATTTGTACCTTTTTTTATGAAACAAAAAGATTAAATTCTCGGGAAGAAGGTATCAATTTTTTTAGAAATAAAATGATAAGTGTAACATCTGAGGTACAATTTCAATATTTATCTTCCCTAAAATATAAATTTCATAAATGTCAGAATTATGGATGTTTAAAATTCCTTAACTATTTCCACAGAAAACTTTTTTAATGTGGTATAATTTAAATCATAAATGTAGAATCATCACAACCACATTCCACATTCGAAATAATATACCTCTAGCATCCATGGGGTGGGAGTGAGAACGGGTGACGGGTAAAAATAATGAAAAAGACGACTGATATGTGTGTTGAATACATTATTTTTTAAGACGTAGAAGAGCAGAGTCACGCTCTCCATGCCGCTTAAGTTCACGATCACTTCCTATGAGGGAATATACTCCGATGAAATGTAAAAATAAACGAAAATGACATATTAGTGTAGAGATCATGCTTGGCGGGACCGCTAAAATTAGTAGTGACATTCCCGAAGATGCCTAAGTACACAATCATCCCGTATAAAGTTTAGCACCTTTAGGGAAAGGGATGCCATGAAAAAATTATCATACATGACTGATCACTAATGTTAGGGTTGAAGAAAATGGTGTTATGGATAAAAACTATTGAAAACTCATTTTGAAATACTACAAAAAATGGCATTGAATCCATGGTTTTAGGGTTTAGATTTTTATACTACCAATGCCGTTCAGTTGAAGTTGGGATCACATAGGAACACGGTATCCGAAGAGCTAGGGGTGGGAAGGGTGACATAAAAATAACGTAAAAAGACCGATATTAGGGTGAAGTCCTTGGTTTTTGTGAATTCTGAGATGACGTATCGTATTTCCAATGAAACTATGTACCCTTCAGACCCTAGGGCGTGACTCGAAAATTTATAGAAATGTCTGCTAAGAAAGGATTTTGCGAAAATTTTCCCCTAAGGAAGTGAAGTGGCTAATTGGGTTTTCTAAAACATTTTTCTATATTACATAATTGAATATAAGGGACCGAGGAGGATACGCACCATATCTATCAAACCAAGATTAATGAATCATATTTTCACTGAATATCAATAAGAATATGAGGAAGAATAATGTTGCAGACATATTACAAAATTCACGGAGCAAGACCGGGAGGACTGAGCTAGTTATATATAAAATTTTAAAAGTTTTATTATTTTACTTGCTTAGGTTCCAAAACATGAACTTACAAGATATACTAACAAATCAGGCTTAGCGACGTCGGATAGTTTTTGCCAATCTATCATCTAAAACGTCGACTGGATGGATAGCTCAATCGAGAAAGGGCAATACGGACATCTGCACCTGAAATCGATGATTCAAAGTCCACTGGATCATCGATTCCAGAAAGAGCGAGACCCACATCTGCACCGGAAATGCTTCGAAATTGACTTTTTCAAGTCCAGAAACATAGAAGTCCACATCACCTGAAAATGCTCAAAATTCGACTGGTTCTTGAATTCAAAAATAGCGGAACCCACACCTGCACTTGAAAATACTTCGCAGATAGAGATACCACTTAAATTATAATTATTATAATTTAGTATTATAATAAATGTGGGCCCCAAACAGTCTTGTCGGAATATTGTAGAACAGTATTGTTGTTATTTTGAATTTAAAAAATGTAATAAGAAAGTTAATATACGAATACATTTAGATTCTTCAGAAAATAGATCTGAATGTGATAAGAGAAGATTGCTTATCAAATCATTATTATCATTTGATTGCATCATCATCAATGTGACAGGTAGTCCTCCCACAAGCACAACCATTCCCTTTGACTCCGAGCAGCCTGTCACAGGGCGTGGCATGAACTGAATTAAAAGACGGTTCTCCTTTCTTCCTTTTTCTTGTCTCATTTTTAGAATAAAGCAAATGTCGACTCCCGTTCTCCCATTGTACCTCTCAAGGTAGAATGACTACCACTTCTCCCCAGATCACCGAGGTCACCGTCTCACTCTTTCCGGACGTAATAACAATGTAGTAAGGTCAATAAATATTTGCTTTTACTTCTTGGGTCATTTGTGCCTAATCCTCAGCGTTATTACGTATCAAACTAGACAGATTCTTAAAATATAAAATCAAAAATTTATTGGAGAGGTAGACTATTCACGTTAAACTGAAGGGATTTACGACTTCGGAATTTTCACACTTACATTACAATTGAAAAAAATGAAATACAACATATGCTAGGTCTTATGAATCATTTAAGAAATTGTTAAGTATAAAAAATCTATATTTCCCTCGAAACATCGTCGTTTCCTCCGAAACGTGGACTGGAAGGTCTCGGCATGAGGCGACTGGAATGCCAGCTACTGTAGTTTACTAATAGTCAGCAGCTGGAACAATCCAGTAGTTTGCTGACGCAGCGCGACGGGGTATTGTACTACGAACCATAGCTGAAACACCTAACAGAATTGCCATTCTAAAAACAGTTCACTCTATTTCTTTAGTGCTGATTGAGAACTCGTGTAATAAAGATGATATGAAAACAATTTGTGTACTCTTTATCAGGACATGCCTAACCTGTACTACCAGAACATGTATTTAAGGTAATATACCAGGGTACATGTGCTTTAATCATTCTTTACTCTTGATACTTGCAATTTTTGTTTCAGAAATAAAATATTTAATAACTTGATTGCTAGTATTTTTGTTCAACACCTAATAACGGTAATACACGCTATAACAATTAGTAGAGTATTGATTTAAATGTCTTCTGTGTTTTACGAACATTTCTGTATTTTACGTTTCCTGTGTCACTGCAACATCATAATTTCTATTTAGGTGACAATTTGAACGTCGTGTGATACAGGGAAAGTTTCTTAAAGGCAGTAAATGTTACAACCAGTGGTATAAAACCATTGCACATTCTTTCTCATATACAATTATAAATGGTAATTATAATATGAAAAATAAAACTCCTAATAAAAAGAGAAGGAGAATATCGTGAAGAAGAATTCATATCACATCTTCATTAAACCCTCCACCAAACTAATTAAACAAAATACAATTAGTGAGAGTTTTATAACTTACTCGCGAATGTAGAGAAATGAGAGTTATTGAAAATGTAATACAAATTTGAAATCAAATTATCCAGTTTTATATTTCAATTTTTTTAGAAGTGACTGATACAACCCATTATACAACTACAACGATATTTTAGCTACATTCCTCTCGTTACGAAAAATAAATCCATCGCTCCTTCAAACAAATATACATTCAGTTCACTTGACACGAGTAGAACGTTGTCACATTTTAGTTTGTATCAAAAATTTCATTTCAGATCCCCTGAATTACAATAGCCATGAGGTAATAAAATTTAAAGAATACTCGTGAATAATATCAATAAATTTTAAAGAATTCCTGCGTTTGCTTATGTTTTTATTTTCGTTTTCGGGGATATTTTTTTACTGTTTTGTGTTCAAACGTATAATGATATTTTTAGTTTCACTCAGGTAATTTAGTAGCAGAGATTCCTTTTCTCTCACGATCGAATTTTGCATGGTTACAATACGGTACTACAGATTTGAGAAAGAATGAAGTAATAAAACTCAAGCTCGATCTTTTCTTCGCGATCTATGCAACTAAATTTTATAACTTTTGGAATTTTCATAATAATAATTTTTGAATACTATTTCAAGACGCTTTGCGATATCTCAGTCTCATGAGTACCATAATACGTGTTACGCAATAGTAATTTTACTATTGGGACAATCATGATATTTAGTTACTGGTGGGGGTATTTGGTTTTTCTTTAAATTTTATCATAATTATATCATTCATTCATTTTTGTAAAGCAGTGTTCTCACTCTGCTTGGTACAAATATACCATAAAATATGTTTCAAGTCTATTCAAATCTAAGCATATTATGAAACAAAGTCACTTTCATGCCCCAGTCTGCAAGCCTGTTTGCCCTCTAAAAACTCGAGAACCACTCATCCGATTTACGTGGTTCTTTTATTAATCCATTTATACGTTCTCTGCTAAGTATATATGTTGTTACCTTACGTATTATAAGTAATGGGCAATGACGATAATAGACAATCCAGTCGGGGGGGAAATCAGTCTTTGGAGAGAACGCTGCTTATACGGTTAGAGATAGGTGACAAAAATGAATGACAATGTTATCCGTCTTTATTGTGAGTTCTACAAAAAAAAAGTCCGTGACAGCATATCTCTTACTACAAAGATGAGCTAAATTATTGAAAAAAGTTATAAAAATAGACGTGTAAAAATACTCCAACTTAAGAGAGTAATTCAAGGACGTAAAAATAAATTCTCAAGTTAAATTCATCCTGTTTTTTGTGCATTTAAGAAAGATGAAAACTGTCTTTATATCGTAAAATTTGGACGAATAGTTTAGATTTTACAAGCAGCCGCTGCTGATACTTTCTCGATACTTCGTAAGAAAGAAAGTAATATTAATTGAATTCTTATTGGAATATTTATTGAATTTTACTGCTAAATATTACTTTCAAGGTATTACTATTGTAAATTCATAATCGAAAGTAAAACCAACATTTTTAATATGTTTTTTAGTTCATATAATTATTTTTTCTCAAATTCATTGTTTCCTGCGGCTGGCAGTTGGTGTGTTGATTTACACGCTGCCAGTTGCTGGTGCAATTGCGTTGGAGGGAGGCTCTGACACACGCCAGAAGAACGGAAATGTTTGATCTACTGGAGCTACCAACGACTGGTGCATCTAAGCGTCGCTGGCAGTAACTGGCGTGTTGCGTTTTCATGGTGCCAGACGCTGGCTACACCTGGCGCGCCGACTGGCAGCGTGTAAAAAACTTTTAGTCTGGAATCAATCCACGTCAAGTGGTCCAGAAGTGATTGCTCGACCACGTTTAATTTTTTAAATATTTTACCACGTGCATTACCATCTATTAACTACATAAAAATACTCTTATTTTATTTGTAAAAAATTTTGCTTTTACCAATGGCGGTAATTTTTGTCTGTGTTGTTTAAATGAGTTTGGAGCTCCACAGAAAGGCACTTATCTCCTCTCACAATTGTCCCAGAACATTCAAAAACCAACTTCTTCACACAATAAAATGCTCTGAAATAATGGCACAATGCATTATTTATTTGTAACCTGCAAAGCGTTTTAATGTATATGATACTTTAGCTGTTGAACGTATACATCTATAAGCATAACCCCGTTGGTCATTACCTCCAATGCAGCTGTTGAGCCATATGCTCCTATTATTTTCAACAGACATAATCGCTGAACTGACTTCAATTTATTTTCCACGTGGCGATAAACAATCAGACGCCCCCATATTCTTGCTCCATATAACATGATAGGTCTCATTTGATCCTTCATAGCTGACATTAGCTGACTTCCCGAGGTTGCCCGGTGTTTTTCTTAGAACAATCTTCTTTTACTCCGGAAAAATAAAAATCAATCTATATTGCAAGATTAAAATAATTTACTTATTGTGTTTGAAAAGATACGTGCAGCATCCGAATCTTACAAAGTCATAATAATACAATTAATACAAAACTTGATTGTATACACTATTTTGAGTTTCACTTCCAGCAGCAAGAATAAATAAACTTTTCGATAAAACCATCCTTGAGCAAGCAACATAAAATTGTCCGTAAGAGAAACAAGCCAATTGAAATGTCACCAATTAGTCTAGCACACCACTTCACTCTCAGAAGGGTTAGGGGTATTTAACCCCATAACAGTAATATAAATTCATACTTCTAATAAAACGCTAGTATACTAATCATAAATGCGATCCTCTTAAGCAACATACTGCAGACACATTTAAAATGTCTACATGTATTTTTTAAATATAAGATGTACTTTATAGAACTGTTTCACTGGCAAGTGACTTTCTTACTGTCCGAATATTTGTTCAAAAATCATTTATGTATTCCGCTAAGTATATATTAATATTTTGTACATATCAGCGGCTTTTGATATAATTTGTCTATTAACAGCCTTCCCCGCATGCTAAGTCAATAATTAGTTTGATCTGTCCATTTTCACAAAATAAGGTTTTCATTATTTACTTATCAATTCTTGTCCGAGTACTGGGTACCTCATCAAAGGAGGCATGTTAAAGATGAAAGAAGTGGTAAGTTACTTAAGACGTATAGAGAAGCATTAAATATTTATTTGTTATCTTTTTCTTAATCACCTCCTTCCGACAATGTCATTTCTTGGATTATTCTTGGTGCATTCTGTCGTATTTCACAATCTTATATTCTCCAACTTCGTTGAATCATACATGACATCAATACTTCACCCCCTCCTCTCCAAAACAATTAGGTGGCGGCCATCTCGCTACAAGGAGGCGGGTGTAATCTTTGTATAACTTCACTTTATCTATCTTATACAACATATTTTATTACAAGAAGTATAAACTTTCTTTATAATACATGTGCAAAATATTTTAATACACAACATTTCAAATATTTTAATTTTTTTCTAGCGTCAATGAGAGATACCTTCTCTATTGTATGTAATACATCATAACGTCATCAATATATTCTCTCCTCTAAGGGTCATATAGTCGAAATTCGACTGTTTCTTCTCGATGGATAGATTGTAACCAACAGAGCATTTATGCCCCGAACAACACATACAATATGCAAGTGCTTGGCGAAGGGTGCGTTGTTTGCGCAGTGCGATGACGCAGTGCGTTCTGTGTGTGTGCAGCTCCTGGAGCAGGACCGGCACGCGCTGCGGCGGCGGCTGGCAGCACTGCAGTCGGAGAGCGATGCTCGCTTGCTGGAGATGCAGACGGACCTGGCAGCAGTAAACGCGGCGCTAGCAGAGCGCGAGGCGACGCTGCGGGCAGCGGAACGCGAGAAGCAGGCGCTGGTCGCCGAGCTCAGCGAACAGAACGCGCGCCTAGCCCAGCAACTCAAAGAGGTACAGCTGAAAGCGTTCGCATAGGCGTTATATATATTTATATATATGTATATATTGATAGATATTTCAGGGTAACTGGAAGCAATTGTGTCGAACTCGATATTGATTAGAACAGTATATTCAGAAACAAAATTTTGAATTTCATTTCCAAAGTTTGGTTCACATGACAGTGAATGTTTTTTATACTAATGATTTTTTTTCACATCCAGTCATAATATTGTCCTCTCATTACTGAGGTCATTTGCTTCATAGCAACACCAACTCGTTTTCTTACGACCACCCAGAACCGAGAAACGTTGTTGTGCTAGTTTGATATTTTACATCAGATCAGTTTAAAACTCGATAAACCTTTAAATAATTAGTGTGTTTAGATCATATTAAAATTTGGTTATGATCAGACCAGTGATTTAAGGCAATGAGTTTTCAAAGTCAGCGCTCCGATTGAAAGACTGACGAGCACTTTTTTCTTTATACCAAAAATTAATTTAAATAAGATGCAGTTAAAATTTTAAATTCACGTTGAAAATAGCAGAATAAAATACAGAAAATTTAGGTGTAACTCATTTTTGTGTACAGCAACGAGTTAATATTTTACGTATATCCGTATCTCGTCGACAACTGTCTCCATCTGGAGGTCCCGGTGGATGTCATCATTCCTTATGTACATTGTTTGTCACCGTAAAATAGGCGCTGATAATCTGGATATCTGTCTTCGCAAATATGGTACTTCCATTCTAGGCGTGCGGTCTTTCAGCAACCAGTCATGCCTGGAACCTTTGGTCTTCTTTGAGAGCGTTTCTTGCACACTATCACATATATTTTTGACTCACGAATTGTGTAGTAAATGTTCTTTGGCAGATGATAGGCCTTCAAAATATTATAGATATAATACATAGATTTTACTCTGAAAAAACAAAAACGCATGGGTCCATCTTCGTTAAGGTAGAAAAATGAAGATAGGAATAAAATTACTCTGAGGTGCTGCTAATGGAGCGGTCACTAGTTTCCTGTTAGCGTTGGTTTAACCATTAGTTTTGTATCTTGATAGAGATCCCACTTCCATGTTACTGGTTGCAGGCGAAAAAAATTGTCTGAGTGTACTGCGATCTTGCGGATTTCGAGTGAAGCACAGGGTTTAAGTGGTATTCTATTACTGCCCCATGTGTTTGTTCAGTGAACTTGTCACTGGTTTGACCGAGCGCCCATTTTGGGGTAAAAGGACGGGGACAATGTTGCCGACTCCTCCAGAAAGCATATCACATCTGTCAACGAGGACCCAGGGACTTTGACCACCGCCCATTCAGGAAAGCTTGCCCGCATACGAAACTACCAGCTTTCGGCGCTGAAATTTTGTAAGACTCGAGTTGACGCTATCACGAATTGCCCCAGTGTAATGAAACATGCATAAAAATAAAGAAAATAGGAATGTCTCCAAATTTTACTAGGATAAAAAAATTATCCCAAATCATCCCAAGTTTTTTCCATGAAAAAATGCAAGCCTTTTCCGTATTCTGAACTAAATCTTGTCTGCGTGCAATAATTTTGTATTTATTTGATACTTTTTATATTTATTATGTGAGACTTATAATTATTGAAATAGATTTATCAGAATTGGTTTTTAAGAGATTTAGAGAAAGTACTGCTAAAATCAGGTTTTACGCACCATATCGAATTATACACGAGATATGTGGGCCACATATTTTCCATTGTACGTACGGTCCTGCAATCTTAAAAGGGCCCACGAAAGTATTGTAAGTTCCGCGCTCTTAGCAGTTTCGATTTGTTAGGTTTGCAACGCCACTCTCCTGCGACGCGGGCAAAAGCTCCTCACCTTCGTTCGACCAATCGTAGGCAAACTTGAAACTGCTTCTATATTTGGCAGACCAATAGAAGACTAGTACTGGTGAATATATCCCTATTAAGTCGTCAGGGGAGAAAATGTTTTATTACGCCGCTATTAAAGAAATATTTCGTAATTTTTTATTACACACGTCTTGGACTTCCATTACAAAAAATATTCTTTATGTTCTTAACTTCAATAAACTTTATTATTCTCTGTATTAAAATGATATCTCAAGTTGTTGTCTCACAACGCCGTCCTAGGGAATAAAAAACAAATTAAACTTCTCCGTAAAAAGATTTGCTTCTTACTGTAAAACATTGTTTTTATCACAGAATTTGGATATCATCGCAAGTTATCGTATGGATTTTTTAAAATTCGAATCAGGAATTACATATAAATATTCCTATAATTTGTGCACTTTATACAGTGGCGTAAAGAACTCAAAGCTCATTGGTGTCAAGTGTTGTGTATTGTCTATCGTAATTTCACATAATTTGCAATTCTTTTATACTATTCTTATATGTCAATCGGAATTCAAGAATTATAAAAAACAATTGTATAAAATATGATTGAATAACACTATAGGTTAATTCTAGTGATATTAATAAAGAATAAATAAATTACATCTACTAGAAATATATTGATCCCAGATATAACCCTTTGGCTGTAATAGTGCAAAATAAAACAACATGCTCAGAGAGTAATATTACAAAAATCTTTGTTTAGAAATCAATAAATATAACAAAAAAAATCACTTTTATTAAGATATTCAAATGAAATTGAGTTTTATTCACACAGATTGACTAAGTTAATCACACAATAAAACATCGCATTTCATACATGGGAAATTTAAGTAATTTACCAAAACAAGAAAAATAATCCAGAATAAAGTACAGAATAAAAATTAATACTGCATTTAATTGAGTATCTCTCATTCTCTCAGATATCAATTTAATCATTTTCTCTGATTTCCTTCTTTCCTTTACCTTTCATAATTTCTTTCTTACCTTCCTTCTTTCCTTTTCACTTTCCTTTCATCCTTCCTTTCTTTCCATCTTTCTTTCTTCCCTCTTTCTTTCTTTCTCACCTTTTTTCTATTTCCTTTATTTCGTTCTTTTTTCTTGTTTTCCTTCCTGTACACTCATATAAATTCACGGAAATTAATTATAATTCATTCACATTAATTTCAAAAGAGTACCACTTCCATTCTTCACAATTACTGAATTCATTTGATACACAGATAATAATAATAATTTGATACACAGATAATTCTTGATCGTAAAGTATCGGATAAGTTTGATAACTAACTTAATTGCTGTTCAAATTACGCAGAACGTGCAAAGACCCAACTTTACTGATGTTTTCCGAAAACAAGTCGGAGAATCAATTGCTTATGTTTTGAAACGAGCAGCGATCGCCGAGACTAGGGAATCGCGGTACTACAAGGTGAATGAACCTTCGTTTTGAATGAACAATACGGTGACCGTGAATGAAATTCCGAACGAGGGGTTCCATGACCGGCACCACAACTTCCGTCCAAAGCAGGCTATTGACGCTGGGAGGGCTACAGCTGGTAATAAGGAAGGATGCACCCCATCGAGCTGAGACTGGACCAGGGCATTCCATACTTTTCGTATGCTTAGTCTGATCTGGTCATCAAATAACAAGGTAACCTGTGGACGCTGGTGCTCCCAGTAGCCAATGTATTAAGTGGCAGCTATAATAACAAGTGCTCCGAACAAGAACTGCAATGGCCCACGCTCAGAACTCTTGTATTTGTATAATTAATGAGGGCCGTAAGAATCATGAGCGATTATGACGGTGTTTTTAAATTTAAACCACATCTTTTGTAATTGACTGGTTGTTAGTTAACACTAGAAATTCTTCAAAGGAAACGTCATGTTTATGGTATATGTTTTACGTGTGGATTTTGGGGGTTTGTGCATGATAATAATAAATTTATTGTCAAAAAACAGTACAAACTGCGTATGACCACGTGGAGGACAACAAATTAATTTACTCTCCGGAAGCAAGTAAGGAACCATCCCATCAATTCCGGCGAAAGTATTCTTGATATTTATCATTTCATAACGGTTTTTAATGACATTGACTGCCTCGATTATTGCGAAACCCCGATCTTGTAAATTATTGTTTCAGTTTCACATGTTGGGTGAAGATCCCTTACCATGACCTTGAGGAGGCTATCATTCTTATTTTCTTCACTCTATTATAACCCCCGAATGAAAACCAGCGAGATAAGTAATTAGCTTCCCATTAGCGTGGGACCACTTCGTAAACTGAACGCAGTAATGTGTAATTGACACAAATACATACTTTAGTGTAACAATCAACTCCAAAAATACGATTCATTCGAAGCATCTTTTAGGCCACTGAGGACCTACACCGCATTGTGAGTTTGAAATAGAATCAGAATATTTCTCTATCGTGATGAGTGACTCGTAATATTGTGTATTTTATCATTTGATTAATACACTGAAGTAAATATGGTCAACTAAGCAATTCTTGTTATCGAATTCGTGAATGCAATGATCTCCAGATGGGAAAATATGGTACCTATGGTAGAATTAAATATCTTAACGGTCGTGTTTGTTAAGACCGAATTACTGGAGTGCCACCCTTTCTTTATACGAAACAGTCTCGTTCACGAACACTATACACGCAATAGTAGTAATATTCATCACCCTAGAGTGTCAACCACTCTTTGCCAAAAAGGACCTTATCATTCGGGAATCGTTCTATATAATTCCCTGCCCAAGAATATAAAAGATATTATGAAATTGAATATCTTCAAATCCGCGGTTAAAAACTACCTCCTGCACCAGTGCTTCTACACTGTAAAAGAATTTATTGATTTTAACAAAAGTTAAATTCGTCTTGTGCTTTATCACGCCATTGCTGTAGTACTTTTTAAACAACTTATAACAATTTCAAAAACTATTTTCTTGCATGATTGTGTTGTCTTATGGCTCATATTAATTTAGTTTTATGTGTACTCAACATTGGCACGTTTGTGTACATAAATTCTGTAGCCCCATCCTGGCCCGGGTTTTTCTCCGGTTTTCCTTCGGGTAGAGGCGGATTTATCATACAGGTTCTCTAGGCTTTGTCTAGGGGCGGGTCTATTGTAACAATAAATCGTGAATTTAGTGTTATTTCAATTTTTAAGCACTATACTCAGAATAATCTATAGTTCGATAATAACTTACATGTAATTTTTTGCTTAAAATTACAAACATATTGACATTCTATTAGTATTATAACTCGCAGCTAACTTTTTATCTTATCTAGGAATTTTTGCTGAATTTTTTGAATCCGCCTCTGCCTTAGGGCCCTTGATCGGAATTGATGGGATGGTTCCTTGCTTGCTTCCGGAGAGTAAATTAGTTTTTTTTCCTCCACGTGGTCATACGCAGTTTGTACTGTTTTTTGACAATAAATTTATTATTATTATTATCAGATGGTTAAGTTCTGTAACATAGAAACTGGAATATAAAGAAATAATTTGTTAGACCTAAGGTCACAACGGGGAGTGAAGCAAGTCATAACTATACCACTGGATTTTCTTTTCAGCAAGTACCCTTCTTAATATAAACTAGTTTGTCCGGGACAAACCGCATCTCAGTAGACATAATGTTTCGACTAAATCGTTGTGGCCTACTCCAGGGAACGTCAGAGTTGTACAGACCTAGAGAATACTACAGCGACTTGGGTCTGTATGACTCTGACATTGCCCTGATGAAGGCCACAGCACGATGGCGGAAACTTTGATCGTTATTTTTACTAACACGCAGTTCGTCACGGACAAACAAGTTTAATTTAAACAAGTTAAATTACAAACATATTGACATTCTATTAGTATTATAACTCGCAGCTAACTTTTTATCTTATCTTGGAACTTTTGCTGAAATCTTTGAATCCGCCTCTGCCTTAGGGCCCTTGATCGGAATTGATGGGATGGTCCCTTGCTTGCTTCCGGAGAGTAAATTAGTTTTTTTTCCTCCACGTGGTCATACGCGGTTTGTACTGTTTTTTGACAATAAATTTATTTACATATTTACGTATTGGCTCCGGCCGCGAAAGGCTACCTTTACCCTACTAAAGTTTCTATGTTGTTCATATGAAGAATCACTGACTTGTTGTTAAGTGTTGTTGCTAATTGTGTTTTAAATTATTTGTTAGTCCTTTGATAATTGTATGCAATTCGTGATATTTTTTTATTCCAGTTACATTAACTGGTGGGGGTGCTATTGACATCTCTTTTCATCTTGCATTGTATTTGATTGCGTTTTATTCCAGAAGGCTTTATCTGTCGAAAGTTTTACGTGCCGAACTCATAGTAAATTTAATGTTCTGTAACTTATCTCTGATAACTTTAGGTGTAAATTGTAAGGATGAGGTACTAAAGAGACAACTTCGATTAAAAAAATGAGGTAAACTTGTTTTCATATATTAATGATTTCCGTGAGTGGGAACCTCAAAATTTGTGAGGAAGACAGAAAAAATAAAAATAAACAAACTTTTTTCAGTAATAACTTTGCTAAGACCTCAGTTTTTCATATGACCTACCGTTATCGTAATGTGTGCGAAAAACGAAAAAGGGACCATTCATCCCCTAAGCGTCACTACTAGAACCTGGGACTTCCAGTATGTTTACCTCCTAACTTCTCAACTCCCGGGGTATTCTACCATCTTTCATATCCTTCACTTCGTTGACCGGACTAAAGGGTAAAATACTTTCAAATGAGTGTGTTTTTTAAAGCATTTATTCGCTTATTTTCCTTTGTCGCGAAGTACTGATTTAAAAACCAAGAGGAATTATTTCTACAAAAATCTATGAATTTATGTAAACCGAGATGCAATGCTGTAAGAGTTAGCTGACGAACATGTTGACATATAATCCTTTTTTAGTCGAGTCGAGCCGAGGAGCAACTTGCAGCGCAGCTACAAGGACTTCGGGACCAGTGCAACCTCCGCAAGTCCAGCCTTCAAGACCACCTCACTAGTCTAGAAGTAATGAGAGATGAGGTATGTACATAGTGCTTATCAACTCACGAATATGTTGGTCTAAGGTACCGTAAAACGGGGTTTCTGTATACATGTTTTGGGAGTTTTTTGTTGGTAACTTTTTTAACGTCCAAAATTTAATTTTTTTCTCCAATAGAACAATGTGACTTTTGGCCAACAAATGTATAACAAAATCACCCCCCCCCCCAATTTTATATATATATA
>NNCF01128981.1:259123-273061 GCA_002313205.1 Laupala kohalensis
TGTGTGTGTGTGTTTGAAAAGTATCAAAGTAACCCCGGGTGTGAAGTTTCTTTGACAAGGCATTAAAATGCAACTTATGACAAAGATCCAAAGCGTTAAGGTTACTTTGACATCATTTTGGTAAAAAAATTATGTTTTATGCATTACACACGGATTTAATAAAGATAAAACGATATATGGTCAATTTTAATTTTTATTAAGGAAACATCTTACATTAAGGTATCACATACTTAAGGCACTATTATAGGTACATAATCAGTCTTATAATTTTCTTTGGAACTAGAAATAACTTTGGCAACATTCTTAATCTACCTAATCTACCATGCTCTTCGTGGATGGTCGCATGGTGATTTTGATAAAATGCCTCCTGCAACTTAAAAATTTACGAGCGCCATGGCCGCCGGAAACCGGCGACTTATGCACTCATGTTTCGTTTAAAACTGGATATGGTGTATATAAATGAAGGGAAGGTGAGAAATTAACGTCTTACATGTAGAAGAGGAGAAGTGTGTTAAGGATAAAAAATGTCGATGGGGAGTTTGAGTACCTGAAGGATCTTTCCGAAATGCAGCAGGATTGACTCCGCGTGCGAGGTGATGGGAATATTTTTTAAGATGTTGTCAGGGGAGGGGTCGTGGAACTCATTCTGGAGGTGTTTCTGGGCTTGAAGAAAGATAATTTTGGTGATAGGTTCAAGATTAGAAATAGATCAGAGATAAGAATTGGGTGTGCGCATCGGCGGTCATACAGTCATCCGCAGGAACCGGTTCTCGATGACGTGAAGGCGATGATGGTTAGGTCTAGAAGTAGTGGCCCAAGTTTCGCAGGTGTAAAGAGCAAGACTGCGAATGCAAGCTTTATAGATTAGACATTTCACCTTGTGCCGGATCCTACGATTAGTGAAGATTGGAGAAAGGCGACCAAGCGTGCTGTTCATTTTGGAAGGAAAAGATTTTGCATGGTCTTGCCAGCAAACTTTCCACTCCATCGTGATCCCAAGGTACTTGACACTTGTGGACCAGGCCACAGTGATGTCCTTGACCTTGAGCGACGGCAGGTTTTGGAAGGGCTTGCTGGAGAGGTAGCGGAAAGTGAAGATAATTGCCTGGCACTTCGAGGGGTTCAAGGTGAGTCCATTAGAAGTACTCCAAGTTTCCAGGTGAGAAGTAGATTGAAGATTAGAGATAGCAAGAGGAATATTGAAAGCACGTGCCGCATACGCGATGTCATCTGCGTTAAGAAATTCGGAAACATACCGTGGGTCAGGAAGATCGTGAAGAAAAGGAAAGAAAAGAGTAGGTGCCCAGACACTACCCTGGGGAACCCCAGCGCAGATGGGTCGGATGGTGAAGAGGGAACGGTTGTAACGAACCTGAAAGGCGCAGAAGGTGGCGGAAAATGGGAGGAACAAAGGAATTGGTTTTGTGAAGGAGTAGGTTGTAAAAAAAGGTAGTTATGGAGTGTCAGAGAGAGAAATCAGAGAAGATTGCAAGAATGACAACTCTCCGAGAGGATGGGGGCTAATTCGTGTGCCAGACGCAAGGTCTGCAGAGCAATCGGGTGAGACAAATAGCTTGAGAGGATTCAAGGAGAGGAGTGAGTTTCGCGAGGACGAGGCGCTCGAAGAGTTTGCCAAGAAGAGAAAGAAGACTGATGGGACGATAGTTGTTAGGGTCCCGAAAATTGTTCCCCGGCTTGGGGAGAAGAATGATAGTGGCATGTTTCCATGGAAGAGGAAAGTACCCGAGAGAGGGACAAGAATTGAAGATATTAGTGAAAAGGATAGCGATGTGAGGAAGATGGCGAAGATCGACACCACGGAGCTTGTCGGAGCCACCCACCTTCTTGGTGTTGACTCGCTTCAGTGCGGCCTTCACTTCCCAGACACCCAAGGTCCACTCATCGTCTGGGATAATACGAGACACTTGAAGTAGAAGAGTGGTCAGGGGAAGGGGATGGGACACAATGACAGAAGGAGAGAAACGGCTTTCTAGGATATCACCGAAGATCTCAACTTTTCTGACCGAGTCGTAGGTGGGAGTAGGCGTGCCGGGAATGAGAAGAGTGATGGCAGTGGAGGGATTTCGGAGGGTTCTCTGGATCTTCCACACGTCATCGGAGGAGGAAACGTTGGCCTGGGCAAGATAGGCTTGCCATTGCTGGGCATGGAAGTCACGGAGTCAGTCTTGTAATATCCGTCTCGTGTGGAGGAAGTGGGCCTTGTCTGAAAGATCCCTAGTGCGGTAGAATCGCCGCTGTGCGTGGCAACGTTCCCGCACCAGAGCAAGAATGTCTGGGGTAGTGTCAGGGTGAGATGAAGTTTTAGGAGTGAAGGTGTTACATTGTCGGCAGCTCGTCTGTATGTGCTTCGTAACGTGAGAATTGGCCCGGTCATTGTTGTCGGGTGAAGTGAGTGGGTGATGGGAATCCACCTTCCGGATAAGCTGGAGAGATGTATTGGTACACTGGAGAGATGTACCCTCTCCAGTCCCTCTTAATGTTTGGGACAGGTTGAAAGTCGTGGAGGAAAGGACCGAGGTAGGAGGAGAAAACGAGGGAAAGATGGTCCGAGGTCAGCTCGAAACGGGGGTGAGAGGTGGTGATTTGGATGGAGGAGTGAAGGACAACGTCAAGGATGTCGTGGGGAACGTTGTCAACTAAGTGGGTAGCGAGCCAGATGATCGCAAAGCTACCTATTCCCCGCACTGGCCCCCCTCCCCCGCCATACAAGGTCACGTGGTTTCGCTGCGCTAGCGTTTATGCCGTATTTTGGCACTTTGTTAAAGTAGCCTCAAAAACTGTCAAAGTTACCCATAAAGTCAATTGAGCCCCGTTTTACGGTAGGTTCTTGTGGGAAGATAGTCAAGAAGTTTTACAATAAAACCTGATAAAAATGGACATGTGCGACTTTGCTCATTGACATTTTCCGTGTTACCGATCTCAGAAAAAAACTGGGTTATACCTAACCTGCTATTTCACAAACTTATATTTCCAAATATTCGAAACGTCATCTCTAATCAAAGATTACTCCAATCGCCTTGCAATCATAAATGACGATATGTTTCATTTGCAAACTTAGATCCAGCTGCTATCGGAGAAAAAGGCCGAGTTGGAGAGGCGGATGCAAGTCCTGTTACGGCAGCGTGAAGAGCAAACAGCGACGCTAGATGACGCCAATGACCGCATTGTTCAACTCGAACATCAGGCACGAGAACATGAAATGCAGGTACATACATAAACATTATTATTATTATTATTATTGATTTGCTGTTATAAGCCACTTAAACTCCGTACCTTACGTTTAACAGTTTCTCGATGCTGTTGTTCTAAAGTATATTTGAACAAATTAAGGTTATGTAAAGAAAAAGGTCCAGACTCACTTTAGCGGAGAGATTCTGGAATATTAAAAATAAAAGAAACGTTTAGTGTAAACAATATCAAATTATTATCAATAATATTTCAAGAATGCAGTTTCTGAATATTAACTACAATGCATTTAGTTTTATTAGGTTCTCATTTAACCGGAAATTTCCTGTGAAATTCATTGTTCTATGCAACATTTATTGGGTCCATCCAAGCGCGCATGATTGGGCCAATGATGGGTATACTACTGTCTATACGAGCGCTAGAAACGTATGCTTGGATGCGTAAACTGATATTAGAGCGTTGCCCAGTTGCGCCGGGAGCGCGCGCAAATCGCGCCGAAACATCATTATTTATAATCACAAATTGAAGCCCAGTAATATACGTAATTGTTGTAGATTCCAACTGGTACAGGGACACTATATACACGAAACGCAATAGCATTTGTGCTCGACACAAATACATAATTTAGCGTAACAGACATGCTCTACAAAATACGAATCGCCATAACGATACATTTGTTATACCATACATCGCTACATCTCTCTGTACAACACGATACTTTTCTCCGAAAAAAATTCCACAAACCACATCCACATAGGATAAAATTACATAAAATGAACAAAATATTTTCTATACTCGCAACAACTTTTAGTGTTTTGCAATCGATTTCGTGCGTCCATACTGACTCGTCCATGTTTTCAAAATTTAAAAAAAATTCTCCATTCTGACTATTAGAAATTTTTTGGTGAAGAAACGGGTTTACAAATTCGTTTATGCATTCGAAAGCTCGTGTTGATTCTTCAAATATGGACTAATATCGGATTTCGAAAAGAAACCCAATTCGTTCTGAAAAAATAAAATATTAAGGATTTAGGTGGGCTTAAAGACATAACAAACATTTTTACTTTCTCATGCACGTAGTGTCGTGAAAAAATTCGAAAGCGAGATTTCGACGGAAATATCCGTTTTGGCGACCCCTGATTCTGAGAAAAGATGTTTTTGGCAGAGCGTTCGTCCGTCTGTGCGCAGCGATTCTGAGTAAACGAATCAATCAATTTAATTTGCATTTCGTATTTACGATAGAATTTACTCGTTGTCGATGCACGTGCTCTAATTTTTTAAACTTTAAAACAAAGGATACTTCATATTAAGGTCAAAGTACTCTTTCGAATGTTTCTCAAAAACGGCTCCAACGATTTTGCTTAAATTTTCTGTACGTAAAGTACAATTAGTATGCAGTACATTCGGATTAGTGGTATTTCGCTTGAAAGTTTGGTATAGACACAATAAAATAATTCTGTCTGCTACACTTGCACTTTAGTTTACTGTTTCAAGAAGCTTGAGTAATATTTAGCCGTGTAAATGGACCAAGCAGACGTAGAATACACTTTTCGTAAACTGAAGTGAAAGATATAATAATGATAAAATACATAGGAGAACAGCAAACGCCCTGCAGGAACGAAAATACATAAATTTCTGTCTACAACGAAATTACATTTTCATAACACTTTTACGATATTTTTTAAGACTGATATGTCGCTACATGTTTTGAAATAATATTCTGAATATTTATTTTACTTTCAAATAAAAGACAGTAATACGTCCATCTAGCGACTGACCCTTTCACTAAAGAATTTTTTCTCACTCGATGCAGCAGACGGAGAAACGTATATGAGAAATTATGTGCAATGGTTTTACACTTCTAGTTTCCTAAGTACTAGTTTTTTGTTTTTTTGTGTGGGGCTTTAGGGCTCGTCAACATCGAGGTCATTAGAGCCCATCCTAAGTACTAGTACCTTACGCCTTTTATTTCACTACATATCCACCAAACGTTCACACTTCCAGTAACCAAAAATACCTATTTCATGTAATTATATAAATAAATTGCTAAGGAAACTGAAAACCTAGCATGCAACGTTTCCTCTTTTGTGTCCGTCACTGCAACGTATGGTCGAAATAGAATCATAAAATTTTCTCTTATTGGATGTTGTGATCCAATTGTTATAATCTTATGTATATTATTATACGTTATAAGTGTTTTAGCATTTTTCTCATCCGTAGGCAATCTATCTGAAAGGATTAGCGTTCAATTGCCAAGTAACTGCTATTTTTTTAATGGATTCGTAATATTGTTTATTATCACTTGATTAATACAACGCAGTGAATATGAAGATCCTCGCTATTCACCAAATCAATACAGTAGCATAAATATGTTCATATAACTGTCTTTTTGGCGCTTTTAGTATCGTAAATGCAATGATCTCTAATGAGAAAATGTAGTACCTACTAGTTGGTTGTAATTTATTTATAAAGAAATGTTGTGAAGAAAAATTTTGATGGAAGGAAGGCCTTCACGGGGGGTATAGGGGCGGGATAACCCCATAGCGAGCGAAGCGAGTCCATGTTGAACGGATGCTTTGAACGCGTTTCGAGCGCTCTGTCTCTCCATGCAGTTGCGTCATAGTGCTGATTATGGTATACAGCTCTATGGAGATCACGGTGAGGACGGTTTCATTAACTATCAATTACGGGTGTTAAATACCCATGTTATAAATTTGTTATACTTAGAAAGAAATGAGATAGTTGTGGACAATGTACAATTTGTACATTTCTTTGTATTTATAAAAATATATATATAAAACTTCCATTTATTTACATTTTAATCCAGACAAGTTTCTCGAACTTAAGAATAGTCAATGAAATGAGTATTTCTTTTTCTCGAGGGCTTCCTGTACACATTCCAGTTTTTCTGTGGGAATTGAATCAGATAGGGTAACGAGATACACTTATAAATTAAATGTATGCTTGTGTTCACAGGTATACATTTAATTTAATTTATAAGTGTAACAAACTCTTATATCTTTGATGGTGTTTGCTCTTGTTAAAAAGTATCATGCAACAATCATATCTCTTTGAAATTTTATTACTTTATACGTGGCACCAAACTGTGATACTGTTCCGAAACATAACAACATCGTGGCACATGAGGTAACAACGTCACGGGTCTCTAGTAACAAATAAAAAATGCACTTCATCAAATCAGTAACGGAACGATTTTCACAAACTGCTCAAATATTGCTCAAGAAGTGAAATCAATGAAATCTTAGTGTCAAGTCCCGTCAATCTCCCGTCTTCTACAATCCCTTCGAATCCTCTCTTCTCCTCCTCCTTCGTTTTGCCTACGCCCCTCATCTTCGTCAATCATCGGTAGATCCAAGCTCAATTAAGCTGGAACAAACTTTAAAACAATAACATGAAACTAGTGCCAATACTATTTAATTACTTATTAATTACACAGAAATAAATTTCTAACAATTATTTTTGTATTCTTACTCTTCGAAAGTGTGTCATCTGATACTCCTCGCGATTGCTCAACCCGATTTTTCTTGGCAGCCCTCCACCTTTTTGGTATGGTATTTCAAGCATCACTTGGAACCAGCTGAATCTACCCCATAATCATCAAACAAAAATCACGTATCTACTCCAACGGGATAGCCAACTAAGATATCCCCCACCACTAAACGGGAACACAAATTCAACCAGCTAAACAAAGAGCAAAGTAGTACTGCATGGTAATAGCATAGAAGCACTCGAGGTACTGTTAAAACAAACCCGTTGACAAATCACCGGAAAACCGACGTACATAGTGAAGTGTTAGCGTGCAAACTATTAACCATTGAACAATAGCACGAAGAACACGGTAGCGTGCATTCTTGAACTGTAAAACTTCACCTCCAGCAACAGAGTTGGTAACCCCTAATACGTGGGAAAAAACTTATTTGATCGACCTTTGGAAATCGACGTAAGTTTAATTTAGACAAGTTTCTTTTTGAAAAACTGCAGCTGTCCTCAAACTTTCCCTCTGGGCTGCAGGCCTTTTAAAACGAGTGTTATTTTCTTTTACAACCAATGTTCGAAATATTGCAGGAGTTCACTGTTCTATTCTCCCAAGACATAGTGCATCTATTCAGGTGGGTTCCCTTGTTCGACACTAAATCAAACAATTGCGTTTTGACATCGTAACCACAAGCCCTACGTAAATTCAAATTAATTTGATTTTGTCATAATCTAAAATGTTATGACAATATTTCTATCCTGAAATATGACATTATATTGCACTGTGCGCCAGGGTCATAGAGAACCAATGAAAGCGCGCGATATGGAGGGAACCATTGGAAATGTTTCAAACGGATGGTATGAGATAAGACTTTGTATCTTGTTTTCGGAACGTTTTAACATATTATAGGTTGAGAGGACGTGAGTACATTACTCACAGCATTTTTTCTTCAAACGTTTGTTCAGGGGGTCGTAGAGAGTAGGAAAATGCATGTTACCGGTGTCACTGTGGGCTGGTTTAGAGGTGAGCGGTGGGTGTTGAAATACGTTGCGCGTGATGCGCTTTTTCAGTAAATTTAATTCGTGCAGAAACGCTGTTCATGCCAATGATTTCATGTTTTAATTTCATACACTTTTTATTATGTAACAAATAATCGTAAAATCAACAATTTTCGTCGAAAACACGACACAATTCACGTGTTCTCTCGACAGACTGCTCTGGGACGACTTGAGTAGGCAAACGTTCTGCACAGCGCCTCTCCAGATTCGTGTTTAGGGAGTCCCTGAAGGATAGGAAAATGCATGCTGCCGGCATCACTGAGGGCAGGTTTAGGGGCGAATGGATGTGTGTGTGGAATACATTGCGCGTGCTGCACCTATCAAGATTATCGTCAATACCTCGATATCTATTAATCTTGCAGAAACGTTGTTCTTGTCCATTTTTTCTGTTTTAATTCTACTGTACTTTTATTCGATAAAAATAGTCATAAAACATGTCGCCGGCAACATGCGACGGTTTTTCGAGACGTTTTAAATTTCGTTGATCCCCACAGTTTCAATAGCCTTTACGAGTAAAATTCAGAATTGGGATTCTTGCATGCTAACTCTCTTACGACTCTACCAGTGATCTTCAGTTTCCTTTGGGTAGGTTTTGGAGGTTCCGCCAGGTCTGGTAAAGGGTGATGAGTTTTTTTTTACTGAAATGCTACTTGAAATTTTCGCCTTCTCCAAAAATATAGTACCCTCACAAACAGCGAGATCAGCTCTTTCTTCATTAATAATTTCACTTGTGAATATTACAAAATAACGATTTACAAAATCTAGCGATTTGATGGAATACAACCACTAAAGATATTCTTAGAACCATTGTAGACCAACGACTAGTAACCATACAAGTTTGAACAATGAGGAACAAGTAATGATTTTATCATTCACTGCTCGTGATTCTAGACTCAGAAAAGCACGTGACACGATTCATAGTAATTTAGCCAATGTTTCTCATTATCTGGACTCTTCAATAATGTAGTTAAAAGAGGTTGCCATCAAAAGATGAAGTTTCTGGCAAAGTTTGTGGAAGAATTATTACTTTCTATAAAACAATACTATAGCAGGTGAATGCATGATGATGTAGTTTGGTTTTTCGTAGTTGGGAGTGACCAAGTGTGAACACGAATCAATGACGTAACTATCACCGTGCTTTGGGGGAGGTATACTGATTTCTTTATTCCTCGAGTTTCAAGTTTCTAAAAACAAATATTTTCCGGGAGGGGGGCAGAAGTAGTTTTTCACCTAGGGCCAACTCTGAGCTGTTGACAGAGGAACAATGCCAAGATAATCACAGCTGAGACGGGTATTCGGTACACCTCCCCCTTCTTTCCCCATGGGACCAAACTATCGTGTTGTACTAGGAAACGTACAAACGTGTGTTAAAAGAAATGTACGTTTTGGTGAATCAAATTTTTTAGAGCGTGGTCATCACATTAAATTATATATTTGTGTCGATTACAAATTTTATTACGTTTTTGCACGTAGTGCCACTTGTCAATTGGAAGCTATAGCAATTACTTATCTCGCAACTCTTCAATCGGGCATTTAATAGAATGAAAATAATTCACTATTTTTGAATGTTGATGTGCTGCTTTAGTGACAAAAATATAAATCATAAATTATATAGGAGATGAAACCATTGTACAGGAAAACTACCATTTTTTAAATAGTTCTAATGAAAATGAAGCAGTACTTTTGTTTTATATAATTTATTTTCAACTGGAAGAATAGTTTCAATTCTATACTGTTTTTATACTCTTACATTTTAATGAATATAATTGTATATAATAAGTATTATATCAATATGTACTTAATCACTATAACCTTATGAACTTCTTTTATTCAAAATAATCTATTCATCTTGTCTGCATTTGTTCCATTAAATTAAAAGTTGATGTAAAATATTTTCTCTTTGTATTCTTAATTTCCTTCTTTATGTTTAGTTTCGGCAGAGTCAGAGGGAGCTAGAACAACTGCGCATCACAAATAGTCTTCTTAATGAACAAGTGGAGCAACATGCATCGAATTCTTCAGGAACTATCAGGCATCGTTCATTGCTTAATGAGATGGAATGTGATGGAGATAATGATGAACATCTTCAAACACAATTTGGATCCAACATCCCATCTGATTCAGTAAGTATTAAGATTTATAAAACTTCATATAACAAGTATTTACAAATATTAATTCATAAACAAATATACTTGTTTCAATTATAATCACACTTCTCAATTATTTTTCTTTTTATCAAATTAAAAGCAGTTATAATTTATATTTATAAAGCTCACACACACACAAATCCCTTTTTGAGAAATTCATATTTCTAAAGAAAAGATAAAAATTGGGTTGCTGAAAAAAAGGGAGAGATATGTGCCATAATTTTCTAAATTGTATTTATGAAGCCCAATAGCATTGGAAAGTAGATTAGTATCTTCCAGTAGTAAAAAAGAAAATTGTCATAAGTTGTGCTAATGGTTACACCGTCATAACTGGCTCTGAGGACGCAAGTGCCTCCAATGCCATGTGCATACACAGAGCAGTGCAGTGTTATATCTTATTCCTGTTTTAAGACTAATATCATGGATTTTAAGAACTATATTAATGAATAATTAAACTGGTTTTGTTTTAAAATATTTTTCAAGATTACACAGCTTAAGTTTGCTACAATGGTTTTTCTCTTTCTCTAAAATTTCCTTTATGACACTTGCCTCCTCATTGTTAGTGTCCTTTTTATAAATTAATTGCTATATTGTCTGCGAACTTTATACAATTAAATCCAACAGTCTTATAGATATTCTTCATCAACAGAAAAATATGCATTCCACAATTTAAACTTCAGTCTAATTATATTTCTTAATTTAAATGCAGGAAAAGCTTTTAAGACAGGAGGTTGAATCAGCATGCCGACAACTCAGGACTATATGTGTAGAACTGAGAAACAATCAGCAATGTAATGATTCAAGTATGGCTAGTACATCTGGCATGGAATTAGCATCAAATAGTTCAACCAGTAATGATAGTGGATGTGAACTTGTGAAGGTAAGAATAATTAATGTAATTAATTATTAATGTTTTTTTGTCTGAACTCCAGCTGCTTCACACAGATTAAGTTTTTTTAATATCCATATCTTACCATTGAAATTCATATAGATTTTGTTTTGATAATTAAATATCCAAACTTGCACCCTCTATTGCCTTTGAATTCTTGATTGAAATTGATGGGAACTGCTGCGTTACTAGCTTCCGGAAAGCAAATTACTTTATTATTCCCCCACACACACTCGGTCATAAGCATTACAAGTTAAGCTACTTGGTTTTACTATAATTTTTTAAAATTGTTTTCTTCATTTACATTTATTTAACAATAGTATTTATATCAGAATTACTAACACTATCATATTTTCTTAGAATTTGTTGTTTATTCACACAGCCGCAAAATTGCCACCACATTATTCCAATACCACATATTGCAAAAAAAAAAAAAAAAAAAAAAAAAAGAGGCCATATTTTTACAAATTATGGAAATAATATTCCCACAAGAGTTTAGATTAAAGTCCACTCAAATACAATTTTAAGCATCCCGCTGCATTGTTTCTACAAATTGAGCTTTGAAGAATAAATTCCCATGTTTGTTATCCCATAATACACACATATTTTGTAAACAAAACAATAGTGTGTTCTTGCATCTTTTTAATACTGTTCATACTTAATTACCCCTTTATCTTACTATAAATTAGAAATGTATATGTTAATTTTCAAAAATATTTCATTAAAATACACTTGAAATGGGGGAAAACATTTATGGAAGGCAGCAACATATGTATACTTTGTAATTGCAGTACCTATTAATCTAGGCCAGCAGTCCCCAACCTATGGAGATTCTGGCAAGGGGGACAACTAAAAGTTTTGTACAAATATCAACTCTCTTAAATTTAAAAATGTATTTCTTCTTTTTTAACAATATCAGCTTCTGAATTTATATAAAGCAATTTTAAGGAGTTTAGAACATGCATAATTCAGTGTAAGTAGAACAACATTACAATACATTGATTATTTCAAATGAACTGTTTTTATGCAATTTATGTTTAAAAGGAGACAAATGATGGCATATTTTACATTAAACAACATAGCTAGGGGCATACTTGAATTGTCTCACAAGGGACTCATACTAAAAAGGTTGGGAACTGCTGATCTAGACTCAGTTTGGTATACTTCATAGTTCCAACCCCACTCAGGTTTTTATCTGATTTTCCAGATGTACTTACACATTTCCTTGGGGTCAGCATTGCTCTGTGGGTAAAGCACTTGACTACTGACTGGAAGATGGGACGTTCTAATCCCCCTTGGTCTTGAAATTTTGACTCATGCTCCAGATAGGGCAGCCTTTTGTAAAATGAGTATCAGGTGTCTCTCACAGGGTTCAAGTTGGTCTGTGTGATGCTGGCTACTTCATTTACTCCTCGAGTCAATGACAAAAAACACAGAATACTCTCTTTTGGGTCATTCCATGTCAAGTGATCGAATTTTTCAATACTTTTACCTCATATCCTCCGATCTTCTCATCATTTCTTACACTTGCTCAATAGCTTCAAGTAAGAATATGTGTAAAATACTCATGTTCTATCAGTTATAGCTGATTGAAATTGCAAAAATATTGCAATTTTGGGCGGACTTACCTGTGCATAAATTGAAATAAATAAATCCAGAATTAAGCTAATTCAAAAATAAAAATATCATCCTCTTCATCGTGTGATATATCTTATGAAAGCTAATAAGATATCTTTATTAGCTTTCATAAGAATTCATATTTATTAGCTTTCATCTTTAAAAATTGTTAATATTATAAATTTTTCTACTTACTTTAAAAAAATTAATGTGAGTAAAAATTTTCAAAAAAATCATGCTGATTCTTCTTTATTTCCACCACCTTTCTGCAAAATTTCAACTTTGGATCTCAATAGGTTTATACAGAAAAAATATTTTTTTAATTTTCACGATACACATTATTACAAGGAAGCAAACTTTACAGGACAACATATAGTGGCACAAACAAAATTAAAAGCCACTTTCCTTATTTTAAACCATGAATTTCCCACTTAAACAAAGAAAATACAATGTTATTAGTGTACTTTCCTGCCATAAATTTGAAAAAAAGAATGCTGTATTTAATAATAGCTATATTTGAAAGTTTAACTGAAAAACCCATTCAAAACAAAAGAACTATTAAACTGTTGACACAAAGTAGTGCACGTTGCAACATCTTTATAACCTATACCTGCATGCAAAGGTAGGCATAAGCAAACAGATATTAGCTTCACAAGGATTGTGGTAAAGCGAGAGTCTTCTGTCTACCTTCATGTTAATCGATGGTCTTTTCACAGAGTTCTTTGTATTTAGAAATTCAATTTATTGGACTTAATGAAATCAGTAGTCTGCGGTAGTTAAATAAAGTGCACCACATTAGATTTTAGGATTTTACCCTTCAATTTCATACTATTACATTATTGGGTAAAATACTGAGATTTTCATAAGAATGGCTCCAAGTGAAAAACTTACAACCAGTTTCTAGGGTTCCCACATTTATCCTTCACTATAAATTAAGGCCTTTTAAAGGGTTTTTAATACTGTTCAAAAATTTTAAAGTTGTTCAGATCACAATGTTTTGATGTTAACATCATCCTTTTAACAATTAATTTAATTATGTTATTATAAAATTAGTAATGCACAGCAGTTTTATATAAACTATAATAACATTCTGAATTTGCATTATACATAATAAAATAAAACACCAAAATTGTATAAGTATTAAAAAAATAAAACAACATGTTCAGAGAATTTCCTTCTTGATTATAAATCATTTTTTAAAATTGATAAATTCAAGATGATAAATGATGTGCCAATAAAATTTCCTTTTATAATCAACATGTACATGCAAAAGAATGTTTTTCAATTAAAGTTTCATTTAGAAAAGTAAATGATAACTACTAAAGTGTACGATTAGTAAAATCAAATTTTATTGAAACATTTTGCAGTTAAAAATATTTACAGGAAACAACTGCCTATGTTTAAACACTTAAAAATCGTACCTGGAATATATATGAAAAAGAACATTTTCACTCTAGTACATTTCATACTGGGTGCAAAATCAAGGGAATAGTAAGGTTTTTTTTTTTTTTTTTTTTTTTTTTT
>NNCF01128981.1:273093-296529 GCA_002313205.1 Laupala kohalensis
TCACTGAAACATTACTAAAACATTATAAAAAAAAAGAAGAGGAAAGAAGAAAATGAAAGATACCCTAGCCCTAATAGCGTCGGGATCGAAAAGAACAAGAGGTGACCAAGGAAGGTCAGAAAAGAGAAAGGAAGGAGCATGGCACAAGTAAGTGGGAGCAATAGTAAGGTCTTAGAATTAAAAACTGGCTTTTATTTTTGACCTTAAAACAAAAATTAGGGCCTTTTTAATATCCCTAAATGATTTTGAAATTTCACGGCATTTTACTGCCTGTGGGAACCCTAGTTTAGTGTGTTGCTGTACTACATTTTTTTTTAAATTCAGTTTCAGAACTGTAAAAAGGGCTCTAATGACCTTGATGAGCCCTGAAGCCCCACAAAAAGAAAAAAAGAACTGTAAAAAAACTATTGGTCTGTTCAAGGTTTTGTTATAATATTGTATAAAATACTCTTAAAAGAACATGTCTTTTGATTGTTTGCTACTATATGTTTCCCTGTAATATGTTGCATTAATTAATCACACAAATGAAAAAAAAAAAAAAAAATTTCTATGAACTCATTGAGATCCCAAGTTGAAGTTTTGCAGAGAGATGGTGGAAACAAAAAATGTGGGGAATTTTTTTTAGGTTTTTAAACTCTTTTTACAGTAAATTAAAATGAGATGGAAAAGAAACAAAAAGACTTGACATCATCTAAGGTTAAAGCCATTGGATCACTTAACATGGAATAATTCCTTTGTGAACCCCAGTGATCCTTGACCTTGATTCAATTAATGACTTGGTTGATTAGCACATTGCTCTCCACATAGTCATATACTATTTGTAACTGCTGTCATGACAAAATATTGATGTATAATTCAAACTCTCTTTTTCCCCTCTCTACTTGCAATAATTCTTTTCACCATACAACAGGATTGATCATGACTGGAACTGAAAATGTGATATTTTTGTCTAGTGTGGGCAACTAAGTGATGTTGTGAGAGAGCTTAGCTTCCTAATTAAAGCTAATACTGGCCATAGCCGAACCAGTTCCACATCTAGTGGCATTGGTTTGGATTTAGAGCTTGAAGCAGAGTTGCACAGAACAAGAGAAGCTCTGGAAAGAACAGTACACAACATGGAAGAACAGCAGGAGCAATTAAAGAGAACTCAAGAACAAGTCCAAGGCCTAGAGAGCAAGGTAAAAGTATATTGGTCGACATGATAGTTCCAATCTTTAAAAATTTCAGTTTCTTGATTCAACATTATTTACCTTCTATTAGATTTTATATAAATGTAATCTCCAAACATTTATCTGGATCTTTTCTCTTGTGCTAATAAAATTGATAAAGATTTTCCATACTCCTCCCCAGCTTTGTGTGTGTGAAGCTGAACTTACTGGTGTAAAGGAAGAACGTGATCGAGCACGAGCTGACATGGAAGATTCTCACCTAGCGAGGGACGAACTTCTGCGTAAAGCATGGGAGACCAGAGATAAAGCAGTGTCACGGAAAAACCATGTAGAAGTAGAACTGGCACGCACTCGTATTGATGTCATGCAAGCTAATAGTCAATTACTTGAAGCAATTCAACAGAAGGTTGAATTAAGTCAACAACTTGAGCAATGGCAGGTTAGAAACTAACTCACAATTATTATATTATTAAACGGAGAAAAAATTTAAATACGAGTCATAAAATATATATATTAGTATGTACCAATTTGCTCCTAGAATTCACTTTATGTAACTCACACTTCACATTGACTCCCCTCCTATCCTATCTCTAACAGTGTAAGTGGCCTTGTCCTAATGGACAGACTTGGCAGACTCATTCAATTTCGCAGATGATATTAACTATTAGATAGAAACTTGAAATTTTGAAAGGATGTTGCTCATATATAGTTACAGAAGAAAGTTTTATGAAATGAATTTTACTTAATAAATATTATATCAATACCAAAAGGCTAAAATGTGACTTTTTGAGTTTTCACTATATCTCAAGAACTACACGCGATATCTGTTTTTGCCTGGAAATGTTACTAGTTTAAATATGTAGATACAGAATGCTCTTTTTTTGACATTTGATTTTTAATGGGTGTGAACGAGTAGATTAAACATTGACTAAACATATATGATTAAACATTTTTGTCATTTGCGCAAATGACATGTTATATTATTTTCACTATTTCTCAAGAACTAATAGAGATGTATTAGTTTTTGTATGCAAGTATTACTAAAATAAATAACTAAATTCCAATTTCTGGAATTTTCAATTATTTTACTTTTTGTGGGAGAAATGGGATTTTGGTGCTAACCGACCAACACATTAATCAACACGGACAGAAAAATATTTAAGATAGGGACTTGAAATTTTGACAGAATGTTGCATTTATATTGTAGAGATTGAAATCCTGATGTTAAAGGGGTTAACAAGGTGAAAAATGATTTAACAAATTTTTGCTTCATCTCACAAAATAATTAGTCTAGGAACCAGAGGATTCTTATACAGACCGACCTTGCAAAAGGTCGCAGAAAGTTTATATTTGGCATGTTTCTTGAGTTGGACATGCTAGTGATAATGTTGAGTTTTCAAAATGAATAATTATTTTCAAATTCAAAATTCGATTCAAGATTTTGTTTTAAATTCAATACTTTTTAAAAATCCACATTTTTCAATTCTTTGTATCACAGAAACTATAAATCTGATTAAAAAATGATTTCTTTAGAAAGAATTGGAAATTAAATCTATCTTTTCTCTACCAACTGTTTTGGTTGTATCTGGTACTGGAAACAAAATAATTACAAAAAAGAGTCAAATTCAGCACTGAAGAAGAACAAAGTTAACCTAGATTTGATAAGAGCCATACAAAGCTTCTACAACCAAAGTAGATGCTATGTTAGGACTGGAAATAATATATCTGAAGATTTCAACGTCACAGCCGGAGTTAGACAAGGAGATATCCTCTCCCCGTATTTATTTATAATACTAATGGACGATGTAATAAAGGAAGTAAAGCCCAAATTGAGGAAATATCAAGTTGGAAATTGGAAAATGAAAAGTATAAATGTATGCGAGTTAATGTATGCAGATGACATATTATTTGCTAGGTCACAAGCAAACTTACAAAGAAATTTGGAAGTATTGCAATCAGAACTGGAGAAGAGAAATATGTCGATAAATCAAGGAAAGACTAAAACAATGGTAATAGGAAGAGAGAAGGAATGCAAGACGGAAATCATCGGCAAGGAACTAGAACAGGTGGACAGCTTTAAGTATCTTGGAGTGACGATTAAACATGACGGAAGGATTGGAAAAGAACTTAATACCAGACTGCTCAATACAAGTAAGCTCTACTATGCTATAAATAGAGGATTCTTAAGAAGAAGAAAAGCCAGAAGACCAAAATGGCAGTATACAATTCAACATACATCCCAACACTCCTATATGGAAGCGAATCCTGGATAGTTACTAGAAGAACAAGAGAGAAAATACAGACTGCAGAAATGTAGTATTTAAGGAATGTAGTAGGAAAGACGAGGCGAGATAAAGTCAGAAACCATACCATTAGAAAGACCTTAAAAGTTCAACCTCTTCAAAACAAGCTAGAACAAGCTCAGCTAAGATGGTTTGGGCACCTAAATAGTATGAACAATGACAGAATACCAAAACAGGTATGGGATGCAAGATTGGGAGGAATTGGAAATAGAAAAAGAGGAAGACCTCGTAAGACATGGGATGATTCGGTAAGGGAACAACTAGCCGAGAAAAATATAACGTGGGAGGAAGCCAAGAAGAAATCCTTAAACAGGAAGGAATGGCGAACTCTTTACCAAACCTCGACACCAGATGGTAGAAGAGGAAAAGATTAAGAAGTCAAATTCAGCACCATTTTCCAAGATAGCTGTGCAAGTGATAAAGACTTGTGGTCGAAAACTCAGTATTATTACTACATCCAACTCAAGCATGCCAATGTAAACTCTCCGTGACCTTATGCAAGGTTGAACCTACCTGGTTCCTGGACTAAATTGAGATATCTGTTTTCATGTGTTTGTATTTAAATTAAATATAAGAAAAAAGGTTTGTAGGTTTTCCAATATTTTGTTGTTAATGAGAAGCAAAATATTACATTTCAGGACTTTGTTGAACACGGTACTCTTTTGCTATATTCCACAAAATGATCGAGAGTTTCTCGTATGTAAAGATTGTTAAATCAAATATGTTAATGGTATTTCCAATATTTCAGTTTTAAATGAGTGCAGTAGCAGATTCAGCATTTCATTTTGAGTGGGACCTCTCGAGGGTCTGGAGATAAGGAAAATTTGGTGCAAAATGATACGATTTTAAGGCACTTAACAATTGTGTTAGAATGTATTTGACTGCCAATTGCAAATAAGTTGTTTGAGTTGTCAGTGTATTATTTTCATCCACTCAATTTGAGGCCTTGAACGTGGAAGTTACTATCACAGATTTTGTATGTAATTGGGTCATTTTTTCCTACACTTAATTGTAACAAAGGGTCCCGACAATTAAATCTCATATTCAAAGCCAGACAAAGTTGGTTTGTTGTAGTTAACATTGCATCAAGAAAACTTCACATAACATGACACTAACTAATTTTCTAATAATATTCTAACTTCTTTATTATATGTATTAAGTTGTGGATAGAGTATTTGAAAAATTAATTTTCAGGTTGAACTAAATTTTTTTTTAATTTTCTCTACAGATGGACATGCAATTATTGCTGGATGACAATATGCGGCAAAAACTTACCAAACAAGAGCAACGTATTGCTCAACCACCAAATGGATCTCCAGGATCAGCAAATTCAAATAGAAGCTCAAACAAATCAAACCGTCTATTTGGATTTTTCCAACGCTAATGATGTGCCTCATTGAATACATGAACTATATACTGGATGGTGAATTAGACTGAGTGATAAAAAGATAAGAATGTATTTAATACATCAACAAGTCAAAACTTTTCATCTGATATACTCTTTCTTCTTCAAAGAAAAGAATGCAGAGTCCATGAGATGGATCAGTGTTGGCTAAGAAACAAAACCTTAATTGAAAATAACAGCTAATACCAATGTAAATATGCCGTCCAATGCAGTGATTCAAATACATGTTGACCTCATCCAATACAGTGCCTCTAGTTATATGAACATCTCAACATGGAAATGAAATTTTTGCATTTCAAATGCAAAAAAAATTATATAACTATCACAAAGTATTCAGTTAAGAAAGGAAAATACGTTAATGTTGGTTAAATGTTTAGTTAAGACTTGACAAAACTTGTCTTCTTGGTCTCAAATCTTTGGTTTTTGAGTTATTTTTTGTGATTAATTTTTATAATTGCTCGTCCTTTATTTTAAATGAAGAGAGTACATTAAAAGCACTAGTCAACACAAATTCGAAGCTCGGGTTGTGATTATGTTGAGGATTAATTTGTGTTTAAGACAATAATTATTTTATTTCAGAATGATATAAAATCTAAAGCAACATTAACTTTTGACCAGATACAATATCATTTATGTTGTTATTAATTTGAGCATTTCCTAATAGTAATAAGAAAAGAAAAAAATATTCTGATATCCAAATACTATGTATAATCTCAGATAGAATTTTAAAGTACATGCCTCAATAAGGCTGCAAAGTAAATGTAATGTATTGGAGTGTAAAGCAAAAGAGAAAACTAAAAAGAATTTTCTTTATCTTTGTAATCTTATCATAAGTGATAAATAATTTATTGACAAAATAGCAGTTAAAATCTGCATATGACCATGTTGAGGGCAACAAACTTCTTAACTCTCCAAAGTTAGAATTCAGTAATGAATTTTCTATTCTCTGAAACCACATCAAATATGGGCCCAATAACAGTACTTGTGGGAGGAGGACAACATAATAAAAATACTGAAAGGATTACAAAATAAAAGGGTTGGAAAGCATTGAGCTTAATGTATAAAGGGAACAAAAATATTCTCCAAAACACTACTGCTTACATTTTGGATTGTTCATGTCTCTATCAAATAACCATGATGTACTAACTCATGACATAAGTATTTTAATTAGTAATGCCTAATTTTAGAGCTCCATTATTATTTTTCCAAATTACATAATTTATTTTGGGAATTCAAAAATTACTTAGAAAGGAAGAGTTACAGAAGTGAGTTAAAACATTAGATTTTGTTTTTCATTATTACAGAAACCATTTCCATAAAACGAGTTGACAAACGTGTTGTATCCCAATTGACTTTTTAAGGATGTACAGTAGAACCTCATTTATCCTGACTATTCAGATCATTGCCAGTCCCAGTTAATCTTCATGTTATGGGAAATAAATCAATGTTTTGTATAAAGAAAACTTGTAAGGTATTATAAATGAAAATTTAGTCATTTTTTACAAACACCAAGCACTAAAAGAAAAAAAAAGAGAGACCATATGTGAGTCACTGGACAACAAATGGGCCTAGCAATGGCTTATGGGAACATACCATTCATCCCATTTAAACCCTACAGCATATGCGTAATATTTAATTTTATTTCACCATATGTAATACTTAAGCCAAAAAATATTATTATATATTCTTAATTCAATATAATGTTCATTTTTGCAATGTAAGTCACATATAACCCATCTCTTTAAACTTTCCTTAAGCTATAGAGCAGAACTATTTATTAAAATTATATTTTGGTATTAAAACTGATACGGGTAAATGAGGTTCGGCTGTACGTAATTCTGTTATCATTGCCTGTAAATGAAGATATAATAATTTTGTAACTTATTCTAGATCAATTATAATTAAAATGGAAATAAACAAAGATTTGGTCAAATAAGTATCACAGGAACTCAATGTTACAATAGAATTAATGTAAATCATAAATTCTATTCTAAACACATTTAGGGCCACAGATGGAGAGATAATGTATGGAAGGGATTCACTCAGGTTACTAGATGCAACGATAGTAACAAGCCCGAAAGAACAAAGTATAACCGAGACTTATGCAAGTTACTGTGTCATTTTATTTGACCACATCCTGAAGATTTCCATACATATTTATTTCATTTTGGTAGTTTTGTACTTCTTAAGTGCTCTGAAGTGAAGTTTTCTTCTTCCTTTTTTTTCTCTACTAAAGATCTATTGCTCACAAGTTTACTTTAACAATTGCTTCACAAGTTACAACTCCATAAGCACAGGAGGTATTGATGCAGTTCTATCATAATTCATTTATTTTCGCTTGAGAATGAAGTACTGATGTTTCTGATATTCCAAAACATCATGTATTACCATTTAAAAAATAATCGCTTCTTAAATTTTCCCAATATTATAGAACCTCGCGAAGAACCTAACATTAATTTGTACTTACCTTCCAATTTTTTTAAGTTTTAGCGCAAAAGCTGAGGAGCCCATTATTTTGGATAAAAAAATTCTGTAGGAACATTGGAATGAACAACACAGATCTTGCGTAGCTTTAAATTTTGTCCCTCAAACATATTGTTATTTGAAATTTTACAAATTACAGCAGAAAAAGTCTTTATCAAACTTGTAGCCTTTCACACCCACTGACAGAGAAATTCTTCATAAAACTCAATAAGAATTTGGGAGTACTAATGAGAGTATGTACTCAATTTATTTCTCCCAAGTCTCCCCATCCCTCCTCTCGTTATTCTCATCATTTTCTGTGATTAGATGAGAAATCTATTAGCAAGTTCAAAACTGAACTGAAGGGAACAAAATGCTTGTGAACCAGTCTGCAGATGATAAGAAAATTGATACATCAAACTCTCACCAATATAAACACTGTAATGGAAGATGTTATACAAAAATTCGTTGATATTTATTGCATTATGTAAGAAATAATTGTAAAAAAAAAGTTCCAAACAAACAGGTATATTATTGTCCTGTTGTTTTTAAACCAGCAATAAAAGTCAGGGCACTATGAAATGATGCACGACAATGAAAATCCATATCCTACAAGTACAGCATGAAGTACATAAATGGTGGATACCACAAAGTGCAATTAATGATGTAGTAGAATTGTATGGAAGACAGCTTTAATATAATTATAGAAATAAATGAATTTATTTTGAAAGTAATCAATTTATTTCTTCCTTAATCATTCCCTAGGGGGGAAAACCTCTGGATGGATAATTTGAAAGTTTTATTACATAATATATGATCACTATACAAGTAAAAGATATCAAACAAAAAGAAATATTTATTAAATTTGTTCAGGTCAAATGTAACATAGAAGATAAGAAATGGGATATATAACAAAATAGTTTAGTACATACATATAAACATACATTAAAATCCATACAACTATTTCAGAGAGAAGGATCAGAACATAATTTAGCCCATAACATAATCAGCTTAGACTAATCAAGAGCAAAATCACTAGATAGGAACCAGTATTTCTTTCCAGTCCACTAGAAGTGGCTCATAGTTTGTGTTGTACAGCAATATTCCACATCAAGTCTAATAAGACTCTTATGAGTGATCTGTGCTGATAAATATGGCAGCACTAATAAATTGATAAACATTTATGTTCTTATTCTTAAATTTAATAAAAAATACAGGTAAAAGTAATCATTATTGAAGAATTTGATATTTTATGAACAGAGATATTTAACAAAATAACTACCATGTTTAATGTTTTTAAGTCATAATACCTAGCTATTAAACTTACTCAAGACTTTTTTTTATGAACCATTAAAAATATTAACTTTGCAGGCACATTAAGGTATTAGAACTAAAGTCATATGTTCTACCATTCATGAAACCTTGAAACACCCACAAAAGAAGATTTAATTTTGTAATCTGTACCACAAATTTATAACACTTGAAAGTGGGCAATTGTGTGAATTTAAAACATGAAAATAAATTAAGTTTGTATTCGACTCTTTAGGTGCTGTCAGGCAAGTTCAACTGCCTTCAGCGGTCACATATCAAATGCGCAGAGTACCCATAAAAGAAAGTTGAGTTATTCATCCAATAACTGGTTTTTTTTATTACTATATACCACTGTTCCTCAGTTGTCTTTTATTAGACTGACAACATTATTTAAAAGTTGCCCATTCTCTTTATGCCAGTTCAATTAAACTTTTTTGTGGAGCTTTTTTTTAAAAATTAAAACCTGCAACTTTAAATATTAGTTTTAAAAATTAGTTCTGAAGTGTTATATTTTGTTCCCATAACATTTCTTCACGATAGTCTTATTCCAAATCTGAAAAATATCTTACAGCTCTTTTTTTAAATAAGAGCTTTCATGTCCCAGGCTTGTATTCCTCTTATAAGATGTTAATGATTTAGCTGTGTCATGTAAGGTTACTTCTATCCACAAGAATGAAATGAATGATCAATTTCACCCTAACCTTTTCATTATTCATATATATTTTGTCAAGGTAGCATATTATGCATTAAGTAATATGATAGGCTGGAAATATAGTATTTGTATTGAATGAAGTAATTTAATGGAAGCATTAACATCAGATACTTATATGACATACATTGATAATGCTTTCTAGGTGCCCGGATCATTACTTACATGAATGTTCAGTTAACCCAGTAAGAAAGTTGGTAATGTGTAAAACAGGGTATTGCTCAAAGCTACCAAATTGTAGCATATTTAGAAAATTAAGTTTGAATGCCTAAGAATTTACTTCTATTTTCATATTGTAAAAGATATCAGGACCTGATAAATGTTTGGGAATAAGCTATACAATCTCAATTATACCAAAATCTATAGAATCTAAATCTCAGTCGTTTCCATGTTCAATTGTGCTCTCCTATAAATAACAAAGCCAAGCATCAAAAATACATTTTGAGATAATGGAGACTTCAGTTTATAGCTAATCAAAATTGTAGTACTAGGCTTTACAATCAATCTAGGGAGAAATTGTTAAGGTTTTATTGGTAATTTTTAACAATAATTCACATAATTTCCCAACATAATGCGTTTCCTAGATTTTTCATAAAACATATTCATTACTTTTCAGAAATGATGCAAGGTCTAATAACGCATGCATACCATTGTTCAATAGAGGAAAAATTTGGCAACTAACAAGAGTGTCTCCACAGAATTGAGGAACACTCTTCTACCTGATCCAGGGAAATATGTGTAATTGATGCCCACCCCCCTGCTGCAGTATTTTGACTTCCTCCACACCCATTTCAAGTGCTTAAAATGAGTTCAAATAAAACTGTAGTTTAAACTGTACTTTGCCAGTGGATGTCCTTTAAGTCTGATTTGTGATTGGTCAAAACTTTTCTCTCTCTACGTCACATTTGAGACCCCAACCCCCTCCATTCCTTCACTGGCCCTTGCGATACAAATTCATTTGATCTTTACCCTGGTGAATAATATGATCTTTACTGATTCAGCCTTCAATACCATGATCTTTGCTGATTCCAGCTGAAAACTAGTTACATAGCAAAAAAATTTAATCCATGAAGCAACTTTTTGAGAGGATGTGCTACATGTAGCTAACTCATGAAATTGAGTAGCATTTGTCATATAACATTTGTAAACATGGTGTAAATGTGCTTTTTCATGCACGTACTTCACAAAAACAGTTAAAATAATTATGTTTAATGTTCATTGTGAATATTCCCATCCACTCTTTCTGATGGTGGCCGCATGTGAATCTTCAGTCGTTTGTTGCAGCAGACTTCCGGCAAATTTGAGTAGTTTTTGTTAAATTTATTTAAATGCTACTAACAAGGGAATGGTCAGAAGTCACAGCTTGAAACAGGTCTCGTTTTTTTCTCCTCTGAAAGTGTGTATTGCATCAGGTACACTGTTAAAAAAATTTTTGCTGCTGAGATGCACTGGAAGTAGTTTTTAAAAATTTTTGAAAATGTAAAAAAAAAAGTACAAATTTTGTGTAGGAAAGATATACAGCCCTGTGCTAGTGTGATGCAACAACACTTCGCATCACCCACTGCCACAGAGGGCCTTGTTTCATTCGGCCATCTTTGGCGCAACTGATAAGAACTGAGGCTATTGTATTTCATTTCCTCGTAAATCTTTGTTTTGTCTGATCACAGCAGTTGTGATACTTATTTAATGTAGTAGTGAGTGCTGAATTAGTTTTGTTATTAATGTAGGTGAGTGTTTAACTTTTTATCAATTGAGAGTTAATGAATATGTATAAGTGGTGAATATCTTAAATTAAATTAAACATTTTGAAATATTTTATTCCATTACATTAATATTTTATATGTTGGGTTCATTTTTTAACAGTTTCTTCTATTAATTACGCATTTTATATCTGTCTTTGTTCAACGACTGATTTGTGACTATAAGGTGATTGAGTGAAAAAAATTGTTTTCTTTCCATCACAATATTTCTTTTATTCAACATTTCTAGCATTTCTGAAATTTTCAGGATGTGGAATCCAATTAATGTTCTTCATCTGGTGTTGAAGCACTATGAGGAACAAAAAAATAATAATATCTAGTGATTTACCCTTCATGATTTGCCAATCTTTCTTTGATCTTCACTCAAATGAAACTGATATTTCTTTGGAAACAACAGAAACATTAGAACAGTTGGAAAAGAACGTGAATGATACACATAATGAAGAGTATCCCGAATGTGTTACCAACCCTAGTGATGAAACAGAATATCTTCGAAGTCCTAAGAAGAAGCATGGAGAAATATGTTTCAGTGAGAAGAAAAAGGCCATCACTTACTGGTTGAATGAAAGTGAGAAAATAAGATTGAAGCTGGGCTCTGTACAAAACCGATATAGTTGTGTAAAACAGAGCATGACTTCTACAAATGGAAGAAAGAATAAGAGGAAGAAAAAAGCATGCATCAAAATGAAATGAGGAATTCTTTGATAGGGAGGCTCATGGAAAAATTCAAAACTGCCTGTGAAAAACATTGCAGTGTCAGTGATGTTGATTTACAAGACTGGGTTCTTCAAATTGCCAATTAAATTAATGTAAGAATTTTCAAGCATCAACAAGCTGGCTGACTCGATTCAAAAAGGAACACAGAATTGGAAGTAGAAAGATAACCAAATTCATGTCTAGAAAACATGCAAGAGAAAATGTATTGACAGTAGATTTGATTGAAAATTTTGCTTGTGAAGTAAAAACAAAAGTGGAGTTCCCTGAAACTGCTGTATATAATGCTCATCAATCAGGTTTTGAAAAAGAAATGCAAGAAAGAAGTAAAAAAAGAAAAGAAACATACATTGTCATTTCGTGGTGAAAGACAGACTGAATCTACCATACAATCAATGAATGCGCTGACTCATTTGCATACCATACTGTCAATCGTATCTATGTCTGGATCTTTGTTTCGTACTATATACATATGCCTACAGGAACCACAAGTTCAGAAAACAATATTTAAAAATAAAAATATTGTTGTTGATGCATCAAAATCAGGAAAAATGGGAGTAAACAATTAAAAATTCTTTGCTAGAAACGTCTTTCTACCTTTCTACAAAAAGACATCTCTGATTGCTAGATTCTTGGTCCAGACATAACTACAGTTCTATCTTTGAGGCTGATCCAGAAAATGTGGTAGAAGTGATGAAAATTCTTCCAGGATCTACAAATTTGATTCAACCCTTGGACAAAGAATTCTTCCATCAGAGGAAAGCATTGTACAGAAAACTGACTGACAAGATAGTTTTGGATAGTTCTTTCACATTCCAAGTTTTCCAGAGAAACAGCATTCTAAAGCATCTTTTGTACATTATCAATTCTACTCAACTTGATTCAGAACGTTGATTAAGTATGCATGACACAATACTTAGAGCAATGTCCTGAACCTTTCCTCACTCCAGCACAGTTTTGTATCTTAAAAACTAATAATTTCGTGAAATTAAAGAAGTAAAATTTTTGTGAAAATAATTGAGGGGTGTACAATTGGTCGTTTGAAGTGTTTTTGTTTGGCATTTTCAAAAATTGTTTAAAACTAATTCAAGTGCATCTCAGCAGCTAAAATTTTAACAGGGTACCCAATTCAATACACACCTTCAGTGAAATAAAAATCAAGGTCTGTTTTGACCTGTCACTTCTGACCATTCCCTTGGAAGATATGAAAACTAAACACCACTTGCGTTCCTATTTTCATTTTCTACATTCTAGTTGTATTTTATTAGTAGCGTGAAACCTATAAATGCGACAGGATGTCAATAATACACAAGCTCACTAAAGTTTATCCATACATATTAGTTCACAGAAAAATAATTCAAAATTTTGCTGCATTAAGGAATAGAAAAATGCATCAGCATTGGCTTGACAATGGTACCAACTATCAATTGAATCACCTTTTTGGATTACTTAGCTGAAGATTTTCTGACAGATATAACACCTCAAAGTAATTTGCACTTTGAAAACAAAATTTTGTTGTTGTTGTTGTTGCAATATTGGCAGAAACAATCAATATTTAAAGACAATTATTTACAATAGTATTAATATGATTTCGTATCACAGCTCACTATTATTAAATAACATCACTGATCTTGCACATCACAAAAATGTTTACATCAAAATATTTTTTGGCTATATTATCTTAAATTACACCACACAATTATTAGTAACATTACTGGTAAGATTTTCATTTAAATATTTTTTAATTCAAACACTGGAAAACATTTTCCACCACTTTCAATTGATTTTATTGTGAACAACCTTGAGAAAAACTGTATTTAAGACACTACTGACTGGTCTAATATATGTTTCGATTTTCATCTCTGTTATTGAATGCAGAAAGAAGCATGTTATGCAATGCCATTTAATAGCCTTACACATCAAATAAAATTCATTTATATTAATCAGAGATAAAACCACAAGAGAATCATGATATTATTTGAGTTAATAGCTAAAGTGTGTCCACTAGGGTGCCATTTAATACTTGAAATAAAAATATCCCATATTTCTGACACAGGAGTAAGAACCATATACGCTCCACCTACTGGAGTCCACAAGCATACATCTTTGCTTTCAGTAGCAACAGCCAGCTGCACAGAACCTGGGTCCCAAGCTACATCTACATGCACAAAGGAAAGTTTTAAATTTAAAATTGGGGAGACAATAAAAAGCAAATGGGGAATGAAACAATCAATTATGTCTTACTTGCTCATACAACGTTCAAACTTATAACAGAATAGGTACATATAGATATGAGTAAATCCACAAATAAAAAATCAACTATGATGAGATAAATGAAGTAATGTATCTAAAGAGAAGTTTCTTGAATCTACAACATACTCTTCCAAATGAAAGTTTGAAAAATAAAATCTTAACTGAACTTAATTGCATAATGAATCTCTCAGCACACATTTATAAAAAATTATAATCCTCACCTACAACACTACTAAAGAAAGATGAAGCTTCTCTAATATGTACAAAGCACAATTAATAGAAATTCAATAAAACACAAATGATTCAATATAAATGCAAAGAGGTTGAAGAAGATTGACACTTCATAATTAAATATCATTTATTGGAGGGAGTAATACTTATAAATAAAATTTCTTCATGAATTATATACAATGAAAACTATGATCAATATCCATACTCCTTTAAAGTTAAAATCTATAAATTCAAGTAATTGTTGGACCAAGTCCCAATTCTTAAAAGTAATCAAAAAATAAAGTTTTTTTTTATCCTTTGTCATTTCTGGAAAACCAAATCTTCAATACATACTCTAAACTAAAAAAATTAATTTTATATATATATATATATATATATATATATATATATATATATATATATATATATATATATATATATATATATANATGCTAAATAAATATTTTTCCATAGCATGAACAAGTTCTAATAATGTTGACCATTCCGAGTCTCCTGATATAATAAAATATCTTTTTACAACATCTGAGACCTGAGGGGCAGTTTTCTGTAATGGTGCTACTTTCCATAAATGATTTATAAGCCATTCACGAACAGAAATTTCCAAAGGCATTATAGCTAATGATGGAGTTCGCTGAATGAGATGAGATAACGAAGCTGATGCTATAAGAGACAGAGGTAATGATTCTCCATACATGTTGGTCTCAGTTTCATCGAAGAGTTGATCTTCACTCAAATTTTCTTCACCTACATTGCAGCGCTGTAATACCCAAAAAGTAAGAGAAACTGCCACACTGAGGGAGTCATGAAACTCCAACACACTTACAAATTTCAAGACAAGAAGCTTTCGAGCTTCGATGTCGGATATAGGCATCCCTTTACAATCAGGTATCATTTGTACGGCAAGAAGACTAACCAAAGAACGTATCTTGCTTGAATCATCATCTAACAGTTGAATAGCTGCTGTCCACAAATGGCACAGAGCAAGTGAAAAACAATCTTGAAAAGGTGGATTGCAGAGGAACAAAGTGAAGCTTTGAGAGGATATTACTTCAGCTACTGACATCCGTAGGACTAGAGGGCATTCAGAAGAAGAAGCATTTTCTAAAGTAGAGCAAATGAGAGTAAAAGAACTTTTGGATATAGAAAGACTTGCTTGAGAAAAAAGATTCTCATTCTTCACTGACATGACAAAGAAACCTAATAATGTGATAATTGATGGCCCAACTCCCTCAGCATCTGTTTCTAATTCTTTTAGTAACCATTCCAAAACTAACTCTCCAGGATGCAATTTTTCAAGACTATCACATAAATGCAATTCTGACAGGAAATTAGCAATGTACTTAATGACTAATGGTAGATGAATAATCAACTTAAAGGCAACAACCTTGGAATCGGGAAGTAGAGTACACTCATTCTCAAAAAAAAGACCAGCAATAGTTTTCGCAAGGTTGCTACTACTAATAAAAGAAGGTAGTGCATCTACAAAAATTGGAAGTGGTTGAGTATTTTCTAATTCCTCAGTTGATGCTTCGAAGGGAAGTGTCATTGAAGAGTGTCCCAAAGAAAAATGAACAAACTTAAGAGCAATATATACAACTTCAGGGATTTCTGATGACAGCATTTCATTTACACAAGTTATCACCTTTTCTCTTTCCAGAATACTTGTTAACATTAGTAGAAGTTGTGTGGCACGCATTTGATATAGGCAAAGACCTGGTTCAGACTGGTTCACCTTCTCATGTTTCAGCCATTCCAACTCCTCAATAATAGTACTATGTACTGATAACCAACTGGGGTGGTTAAATAATGGCATTTCATTTAGAGGTTTAGATAATGAATGACTCGTTACGTCATAATTACTTTCATTCAATGTTTTATGATCTGAAAATGATGCACGAAGAAATGAATCAACCAATAGTTGAATAACCTGTACAAAAGTTTCTACAGAAAGAAAACATGGAATAATAAGATTTGAGGTATTTTGAGAATGTATGCGAAGTAAATGCTTGGAAGAGGAAAGCCACTTGAGAGCTCGTTTCTGCACATTTTCTTCTTCTATTAATTGATGAGAAAATGTTTGAAGAAGACTAATTACCTGCAACAGAAGTCCATGTCGCTTATTCCATGATGTTTCACTCACAGATGAACTCAGCAAATGATCAACCAGATCAGCCCAGTCACCCGGTGACACCAATGGAGCCAATGCTCGAGCAGCTAATTTACGGGTGCACTCTGACACATTTCCAGCACATGCATTAATTAGGGGAACAAAATGAGACAGCTGTAAATTAGAATCAGTACCTTCTAAAGAATTAGGATGAAGGCATGAAAGCAGAAGTAAAGCAGGAAAATGATGCATAGAATGGGTAGAGCTGAGGCATGTCTCCTGAGAGGAAGTAGAAATTTCATTCAAAAGAAAGTCAAAAAGCAAGGGATATTGATGGAAAAATACACGACCAGTCGTTCGACGAAGACGGCTACCTGGACGACCCACACCAAATAGGCGAATAAGTAAAGTGGAAAACAAAAGAGTTGCTGCATTGCGTACCATCCAGTTGTCAGCTCTACAACAATAAACTGTTACCTTTACACACCGCGTTACATAAAATACACTTGCTTCTCGTAAACCAGCACTACGAAACACAGCTCTCAAAATGTTTAGTGAATGTGTTTTGGAATCAATATTGCTTGGACCCTCAGCCAAGCCCAATAACTTTTCCATACATTGCTGAAAAACTGGTGTACATGTAGCAGAGGATGGTTGGGTAGACAACAAAGCTTGAACTAAAAATGGTACTCCAGCAGAACGTCTCGTAGAACACAGCCGGCTGGCATATGTATCTCCTGAGCTAGAAATAAGATTAAGTAATTCATTCAACCAATGCACAGGAAGGTCATGTACAGCAGAGGCCACACCATTATCTTCCTCAATGTTGCCCGCTAAGGACCATATCCGAGAGCAGAGATAACAAAATCCTACATAAACTTGCTCAAAAGCACCACGGTGTTTTACTTCAGACAGAAGTCTGGTAAAATGTTCACCCATAACCAATAATTGCTCTTGGTTCATAAATGTAGAGCTAGTTAACTCCACAGACAGATCTAGAGGGGAATGAAGTGCCAACCAACCCAGCAGTAAGGAAGTCTCTTTCACAGTACGCCATGCACACAGCAACACCTGTTGAGCTGTTACATCATAATTCTGACAGTCATTTAGCCCTTCCCCACTATTTCCTAGAAAATCTGAAACTAATTGAACATCCATAGGAATGTGTCCTTCAGGACTAGAAGAATTTACAATTGGCTCTACAGCTTCTGATGCCCTATAACAACATTTTATAATTCTATTTATTATGCGACTCCAGTTAGCATCATGTGCCACTAATTGTAAATTTAAATCTTTCAAAAGAAAGCGAATGCATAGTACAACACCATATATAGGTCCAACAGAAGCTGCCTCCTTCAGATTTTTCTCTGCTACTGTTACTTGTTGTTCAAAAATAAATGAAAATAGATGTAACAAATGAAAGTGTAATTTAAAACTGTTATCCTCAGGCAATATGAAGTTTGGAATACTATTTGACTGAGATTCAATTTTGGAAATTGCAGAGAGTACACTGCATTCTGTAGGAAAAGAAGCAATCATCTGTAACAGATAAGCTGCTGTTACACTGTTTGGAGGACGAATGCTTTTAGCCATTTCTTCACAGATGAAAAACAGAGAAGTAATAAAATTTACATTATTCAATTTAAGGGAAGATGAAGGAAAATGTTTCAAAATTTTCAGTGCTGTAGATTTATTCTCTTCATATGAATCCTTAAGCATATCAATAAGGACTGAACCATTACAAGGCAACCAAAGAGAATCAGGAACATCTTTCGATACTTCAACTAAAAGATTTAACATATGAAGACATAAGCATCTTCGTCCAAAGTTAGCCCCTGGAAAAAGATTACCGATGGCAAAATCCACCAACCAATTGAGAAAAGTGGAACATAATTCGGCAACTTCTATAGAATTGTTTTGACGCCGCCGAGCAGCAGGTGTGGAGCAATCATTGATTCTCATTAGCAAACGTTTAAAACAAGCAATACAACGTTGACGAGTTGATGCTAATTCTGAAGAGGCTGAATGTTCCAATACTGTACGGACAACTAGCAATTCTCCAGCTGAAGGCGACTCTGTTGAACGATGGGTCTCAACAACCAAAGCCAAAGAACCCAGTCTTACTTCATCATCTAAGTGGATTGCTGCGCGATGAAGGAGGTGAAAAGGAAGAATATCTTTCCAAAGAAGTTCTGTATCTGAAGCAGAATCAAAGAAACCATTTACACGAGCAGCACGTAAACAAATCATTAACGAATTTAATGTTTCTAATATGCAATGCCCATTTGCAGTTCCATCATCAGAAGCTTCCAAAACCAAAGAGACAATTTCTTTAGGATATCGTTCCACTGCTTTCATTAATAACTTTTCAAGTTCTACATGAGATGGCAAGTACAAACATCTTGAAAGTGACTGAAGCACTGGTTGAACCCAATGTTGCAACCAATCTTGTAGTTGGTCTCTCGAAGAATGGTTTTCTGGAGCATATGCCGACATAATAGCTTCAAATGCAGCAGAAGCATGTGGACGATTGGTTGAATCAGGGCTCATTATAACACAAACAAGCTCATTGGGAGTTATGCCCACAGCATCAGACAATGCTACAGCAAATTGTCGAGTTCCACTAGAAGCAATAGCTGATAAAGCAATGTAACGTGCACGTCGAAAAGGTAACAAATCAGAAAAGGACTTGTGAAGTTCTAAAACAAGGCACTTGTTTCCTTCAGCTTCTAAAGAATATGCTATTTGCACATAAGTTTGAAGAGCTATACGTGCAGCATGGCGTATACTGTCCAAGAAATGCTCTAACTGATACCATAAACTACGAAGAAGATCACCACTCACATTTGTAATAAGTTCAAGTGCATAATGTTTACAATCTTGAAGTTCACAATTTACACTCCCCTCATTTAAAGAGCATACATTACTTCCAATATCAGATATTTCAAATTTCTTCATATCATTAAAAACACCATCATCAGTAAGCAAACTTGCTATCACACGCAAGACTTTCTGAATACCTCGGGCTGAGCCCAACTCAAGCGTAGGTTTACAGGGTGTTAAACGAGTCACTTCCAGAAGAAAATACAGAATCATGGCCAAAGGTGAGAATCTGAAATATACAACATAGTAATAAAATGTATAAAAAATAAAAGATAGTATTGTAATAATCTTACATCAAGCTGCTTCGAAATAATTCTCAGATTGGATCCTATTCTACAGCCTACTATAATACAATAATTGAATATCTATTTCAATTTTTTTTCAGAACAGCTAAACTAATAATGATGGTTCACAGAATAGGGGTGTTTTGGGATAGAAAAAAAGAGCATAACTTCGTCTCATTTCCAAATGAGATTGTTTACGTTCTTTTTCAGCTCTAATCAATTTGGAAATATATTCCAAAGAAAAGATTAATCTTTTCAAAGCATAAATAGAAGTCAAGTTAAATCCTCCTGAAGCAAATGAAAGAAAAATGTTTTAAATCAATGTCTACAATGCATCAAAACAAGGAGACAAGTTGATAAAACCTTTGGTACTGTTTTCATGATTTTCTACACAATTTTCATAATTAGGTTAATCATAAACCTTCCATTTGCATGTTTTGTGGGTTAATAGTAGAATAGCTAAGGAGCTAATAATAGAATAAAACTTCATAGAATTGGTAACTAGTTGGTTTCAATAAACGTGTGAAGTACTTGATGCAAATCACTTTGAGTGCTAAAGTTACCAGAAATTAAAGATCAAATGTGATTTGGAGTTTGTTTTATCTGCTTTCTGGATAAAAAATATCTTTTATTAGTTTATTTAAATAACCAAGTTAAATGTGCATCAAAGTTCGGTCATCCTAAAATTGACTGCTTATATCCCACCCTATTTTAGTATATAGAAATGTCATTGATGAAAAAACAAAATTTCTACATCATATTTTAAAGAGAGAATTTAATACCTAATTTTCAGTCAACATGAAAACAAGTTTTACAATGATGTGATGTAGATAAAGTTTTTTTTTTATTTCGTACATCACAATTCTATTTCGTAACTATCACACTTCACATTGCCCTTATTGTTTGTACCTCAGGGAGAATTTTACTGTACTAGAAAAGATACAAAACCACAGGGAAGTTGCCTTCCATACCAAAGGTCAAAAAAAATAAACAAAAGAGAGAGATCCAACTTGTACTAAAAAAGAGAAAGCAAAAGGAAAGTGGTATGCAGTTACAATTACCGTACAAGATTTTCTTCGAGAGGCAATATTTGGTCTTTGATGCAAAGACCACCAAGGAGTCCACTACAGAGATTTAAACGGGTAGTAATGGATGGTGACAATAAATCACATACATAACTTGAGTTCTTTCCAGTAACAGCAACAGACAGTATTTCTTGCCACAAACCTTCCCATTCTCTACAGGTAAGAGTAACTAAAGCCAAAGCACATGTATTTCCTACATCTAGAGGAAGATCTTCCACAATTAAAAGACAACAAAACACTTTCAGTAAATGATTTAACTGTCTGTTTTCTGTTTGTTCTTCCATAGTTTCTGCGGTCCTGGAAGAGTTTATCTTGTAATTATACGGATGACAGCACTGGTACAAACCGACAAATACTCGAACAGCATTATGAACACACTGATACAATTCTTCACGAGTGGAAGGAGCACGTTCCATCTTTAATCCATGAAGAAATAAGTAAAAACATTTATTTAAAAAATTTAAAGTCAACCTAAAATTTTTAGCCATTGATTCTCGTCCCATAGGAAAATTGATGGTTACCGCTAAAGTGCTTACTAAATTGTTCACGTGTTTAATTGTGTTTACATCGTATGAAAACAACTCTACATCCACTTTCAAAGCTTTTGACACTAATTGTTCTTCAAGAGCTTGCAAAATAAGGTCTTTATGTTGCGGCGAAACTGCAGACAAAATTTTAACAATTGCAGTTTTAATTGGATTTTTAGGCTCAGCAGCTATGAACATATTCACAATAAAAGCTATAAAATTGACACAATTTGCACTATCCGTCTGACATAAAAATTTGTTTGAAAGTTGTTTCAAACATTTCAACTGATCTTCAACAGTATTTGATAAACAACATTTCTGCAAATCACAATACAATTCTCCATCACTAGCAAAATTTGAAACTTCCAACGACACAACAAAATGCGATTTCTCATTTTTGCAGTTGTTCATTTTCGTAATTACTTCTTTACTCATTTCTAAAAGATATCAATGAAAATAGCGTATGTAAATTACCATTACTGGATCACATAAAAATTATTAAATTAAGTACGTCACTTGCTTTCAATCACCCGATTTTACATTACTAGAAATCCATGTAAAGTGTCAATCCTGCTCACAAACAATTCTTTAGATAATTCCACGTGTTTTGGACATGCGCCTATCGAGATAGATGTTTCACTTCACGAGAGAACGATTGATGCTCGAGATGATTAAACATCGATAATGTGTACCAGATGTGTACTATCGGAAACAACCGATGATTTTGATGACTATCGATTACAATCGTTGTCTAATTTCATAGTGTTTATGAAGGACAAGGAAAATTCTCCTTTGTGTTCATTATTCTTATTAGTTTTTATTAATATATTATATTTCATTTGCTTAAGGTGAAACTTCAGGTGTTTTTATCGGTGTTCCGAAACTGTCGGCCATAGTTTATAGTCTGTGCTGTCGGCGAAGTTCTGTTAGAGGACGATAGCCGCGCTCGATCTGTTTGCGAAATTTCGTTCATCAGAAGGAAAGTCGTTCCATCGTTCACGTCTTCACGGCTGACGATGATGGGGGAGAGGGAGAGATGTTACGAATTTCACATTCTCGCGCCATACAATATATTAATGCCAGAATACGTGACATATATAATTACCTTTATTAACTATTTCTAAATTATATCACAACTATTTGAAGAGGGATAATGGAGATGTTACGTATTCTTGTACCATATCCCTATAAGAATAAAACGAAGTTCACATTAATTTTATAGTAATTTTTTAATATCTTTTTATTCCTTGGACACAACAATTAAACGATTTGTGTCGAAGATGCCACTTTGCTTCTAGACCACTGTAAGAACTTCCCTACCCAGTGAAGTGTGTTGGTATTAGAAATATAGCAGTGACATGAAAGAACGATTGAACTGGGTCGGACTCGGGAACGGCGTTCGGAGTAGGAACGATGGTTGGGGAGGATTTTTACGCCCTGAAAGATCAGTTCTCGACGAATTATGTCAACTGTCGACGGTTATAATAGTAGATTATGTGGATATTGATTGCGTAAAGAACAATATTGGATTATCTATTCGAGGATATAAAACAATATCTACTGATCATTCTCAAAAATAATGAAAAATCACAAATCAAAAACAGTGTTTATGAAAAACTTGATTTATAAAATCTAGTACTGTTGAATATATCATATGATCTTTAGATGGGCTGAACAATACTTGTGATAGTTTTTCAGCGTAAAATATTTAGGTTTTTTATATCCAATATGTTAACGTTATTTCACATTTTGTTATTATGTTGCTGTTTACTATTTGTTTATTCTGATGCAATCTATAAGAGGCTTGGCTATTATTAAACAGATATATTTTCTACGATATCACTCAAAAATCTGGAATAACTGACGGTAGCGAAATATTTTAATATTTAGAACGAAGAACGACCAAACGGAACAATTGAAGTGAACGATTCATTGAAAGAACTCGATCCTTTAGATTCGTTCGTTCACGAACGTCACATCTCTATCCGATTCATTCATCAGATAGGACAATTTTTTTTTTTTTTGTGGGGCTTTAGGGCTCGTCAACATCGAGGTCATTAGAGCCCTTAAAACTTGTACAGGTAGGGAAAATGCAGTTACGCACTAGGGAGAGCCAACATGACTCTCCCCGCGTGTGGGACTCGCCGAAAGACTCAGCCATACCCACTAAAAACCCTCCTGCATTACAACTCAAAACACAAATTCCAACATATCGCAAGACTTTACTAAAAA
>NNCF01128981.1:296549-314939 GCA_002313205.1 Laupala kohalensis
AAGAGGAAAATGAAAGATACCCTAGCCCTAATAGCGTCGGGATCGAAAAGAACAAGAGGTGACCAAGGGAGGTCAGAAAAGAGAAAGGAAGGAGCATGGCACAAGTAAGTGGAAGTAATGCCACACTCAGCTCGGGAGGACAAGATTAAATTTATGAATTTCTTTTATTTAGATTTAGCGATTCCTTTATTTTCAAATGGTGAATGCAAGTATATTATGAAGTAAAAGTGTGCACATTAAATTAAAACATGGAAAATAAGGGGAAAAAGTCTATTAGATAAGAGTAATGTTGTCTTTCACTTGTTATTTTAATTGGTTGGCAGTGCCCTTATTTACGACAACATGTATTAATAACGTACGAACACTTTAATTGTTCATACTTTTACATAACGTTTCGGGGATGTATGTTCCCCCTCTTCAGATGTATTTTATATTTTCTACAAAAAACATAGAAATTATCAAGTATATCTCATCAGTAATCTCCAGTATTGATACAAATATTCAACTTACACATGTGAGAAAGTACAAACCTGAATGTTCTTATGATGCATGCGTATATTGATTCAAAGTTGTGTTGAACGTTTATTTTTTTTTTTTTTTTTGCTATGTTCATCTAATTGTGGGTTATGCGGTTGTAGCCAATGTGCGGCATTCGGAGCTATCCTACAACTGATCTACCGAACTGAGACCCATCAGCACTGTGCGGTACAGGCTGTCTTCATGCTATGACGCAACCACGTGGTGGGGGAAATAAACACCAACAAAATATTACGTGAGGTACAGACGATGATGAAGTTTTGGTATAGAATGGAATATATAAACAAAGAAACTTATAATAAATTTTACACCACCGTAGGCTACGGTGTCATAAAAATCAGCAAAGCTTACGGTGTCATAAAAATCAGCAAAGCTTACGGTGTCATAAAAATCAGCAAAGCTTACGGTGTCATAAAAATCAGCAAAGCTTACGATGTCATAAAAATTCACAAAATTAACAGACCCATGAGAATTATAATAAATAGTATTGACGGGCCAGTATATATGTTCTCGAAGTTAGTCCTGATGTGTTTAAAACCAATTCTTAATTATGAGAAAGAATATACATTGAATAATAGAGAGTTAAAATAAATATTATCACTAACAAACATTGACAAAACAGATAGAATTTTTTCGCTTGATGTTAATAATATGTACCCATCAATCCCTCATAGACATATAATAGATGCACTAGAATATTACATATCAGTCTATAACATATGTCATACTACCGGTGAACACACTATTAAAAGGAGTAGAATTAATTTTAAATTCCACTGAATTTATATTTAACAATACTATCTACAAACAAACCCATGGAGCTCCGATAGGTGGGGTTCTGAGTGGATTATTTTGTGAATTGGCAATGAGAAGATTGGAAAAGTCTATATTGTCTAAATTACAGGTGAAATTATATAGGAGATACATAGATGATACTATCATTATCACAAATGAAAAACAGATTACAATGACCCATAAAATGTTCAACTCATATGATCCCAATATTGAATTTACCCTTGAAATGGAACAAAATAACCACATAGATTTTTTAGATATCAAAATACATAGACAAGAAGACAAACTTCTATGTAATTGGCACAGAAAAAACACAGATTCTGGGAGAACACTAAACTACAATTCCGCACATCCTAAGACCATGAAAGTAGCTATCATACACAACTTCCTACGTAGGATGCTCAATGTAAGTGATGATATATTCCATAATGAAAACACCAGCATAATAAGAGATATTCTTCACAATAATGATTACCCAAAAAAATTCATAGACAAAACAATAAAACAATTTTTTCAGAAGATTAAACATACAAATTCTGCGTCTCAAAACAAAAATAACATGAATAATATGATTGCTGTACCCTTCGTTCCAAGACTAACCAAAAAAATCAGAAAAACCTGCAATGAATACAACATTAAGACAATCCACACAATTAATAATAAACACACCTTTGCTAAAGCTCACATAGACAAAACAGATAAAAATGAAATGACCAATATAGTATATAAAATTCCATGCACAAACTGTGACCTCAATTATATTGGACAGACTAAACGCAAACTAATGACTCAAATACGTGAACACAAAAGTAATATAAATAAAAATAAAGAGGGTGGTATAAATATACATACAGGAAAAGCAGGCCATAAGATGGACTTTGAAAATACAACAATTGTGGATTATGAACTTAATAAACAAAAAAGAATCATTGCAGAATCAATTAACATTAAAATTAACAAAGTTATGAATACACAAGTAGAGTCAAACATATTCACTTCAAAATATGACACAATATTAAATATAATAAAAAAATATAAATAAAAACTATAGATAATTCATTCCCACATTATTTCCCCCACCACGTGGTTGCGCCATAGCATGAAGACAGTGCTGATGGGCCTCAGTTCGGTAGATCAGAGTTGTAGGATAGCACCGAATGATGCACATTGGCTACAACCGCATAACCCACAAATAGATGAACATAGCAAAAAAAAAAAAAAAAGTTCAACACAACTTTGAATCAATATACGCATGCATCATAAGAACATTCAGGTTTGTACTTTCTCACATATGTAAGTTGAATATTTGTAACAATACTGGAGATAACTGATGAGATATACCTGATAATTTCTGTCTTTTGTAGAAAATATAAAATACATTTGAAGAGGGGGAACATACATCCCCAAAACGTTATGTAAAAGTATGAACAATTACAGTGTTTGTACGTTATTAATACATGTTGTCGTAAATAAGGGCACTGCCAACCAATTAAAAAAAAAGTAGTTTGGAAGTTTTTTTTTACAAAACATGACAACAGATCTTTTGCACGTTGTGTATTGTGCAATTCTAACTACCAAATATGTGGAAAACAGTAACTTACGAGATCGTTTAAAAAAAAGAATTTTTAGAAGCAACTGGTAAAGATGATACCGATAATGAGGTCCCAGAAGTTAAAAGACGTTAAGTTACAATTAAGGATATGTTCCAGAAGTTAGAACAATATGACAGCTACAAAAAATTGACATGCTACTCCTTAAATTTATTGCTCAAGATATGCCATTAGCTGAACATGATACTTTTAGATGCTTGATACATGCTTTAAGCAAAAGGTACCCAGTTCCGTCTAGAACTCATTTAAAAGAAACATTGTTGCCACAAGTCTATAACATTAATCGAGAAAAATAGGATACAATGCTAAATAACTTATCTCGTGTGGCACTGACAACAGACACGACCCCCCAGGGGACTTACATCTAGTAAGTACGTGTTTGGCGAACATGGGTCCCCAAGCTGAGTCTGGCATTACTTCCACTTACTTGTGCGAGGCTCCTTTTTTTTCTTCTTTCCTGACCTCCCTTGGTCACCTCTTGTTCTTTTCGATCCCGACCCTATCAAGGCTAGGGTATCTTTCATTTTCCTCATTCCTCTCATTTTTGTCTTACCCCTTATTTTTTGTCCCCTCTTATTCTTTGTCCCCCCTCATGTTATGTGTTCCCATCATTTTTTGCCCCCCCCCCCTCTCAATTTTTGTTTTGATGTATGTTGTGAGATATGTTTTGGTGTGTTGTAGATCAGGAGGGTTTTTAGTGGGTAGGGTTGAATNCAGGAGGGTTTTTAGTGGGTAGGGTTCATTCGACGAGTCCCACACACGGGGAGAGTCATGTTGGCTCTCCCTAGTGCATAACTGCATTTTTCCTACCTGTACAAGTTTTTCGGGCTCCAATGACCTTTGATGTCGACATGAGCCATAAAGCCCCACAAGAAAAAAAAAAAGAGAACAGACACGAGAACGTCACCTGCTAACAAAGGCATATTGAAGTGCACTTTATGAGAGCTCAAATTTTTCATAACTTTTTATTTATTAAATATATTTGTATTCATATTGAATAATAATAATATATCTTCATCAGAGTATTCAAATATCTCAACTAGGTCATTCGTCATTCACGTAAAATTTTAGTTTGAAACATATACTTCAATAATGAATGTATGAGCTGCAACTATTTTGCTTGATTACATCATACATATTATTGAAACAATTTTCTATATGTCATTCAGTTATAGAATGTTATTGAGAATATTTCTTTTTTTCTATTGAATAACTTTGTATTTATATTTACAGACCATCAAATTTTTTTAGATGATTGGAAAATTCAGCAAAAGGCAACTGCAATCATAACTGACAATGCATCAGCTATTGTAAATACAGCAGATCTCTTACAAATACGCCACTTACCATGTTTTGCGCATACAATTAATCTCGTTAATGATGTTTTATCACAATATGCCGACGTCAAGACTAGTTTCACATGCAAAAGAGATTGTGAAACATTAAAAAAAAAGTTCTATTGTGCAGGGAAAATTGAAAAATAATGAAAAGCTTATAAGCGAAGGAAAAATTTAGAAACTAATAAAAGACTGTGCAACACCCTGCAACAGCACCTTCTACATGATTGAACTTTCACCGTGTAAAAGACACAAATCATTGAGTTAATAAGAAATAAATAATTTGATAGACTTGAGTTTACTTTTGAAGCCCTTTGAGAAAGCAAATGTGAATATATCTGGCGATAAATTCATTACAATTTTACTAGTGGCATAACAATAGGGTGGCAGAACGGGCAAAATGCCACGAACTTCAGGGTTCCCGGTCGGAGGGCCCCCCCGGCCCGAGCAGTGGCAGTGATTAGCGGGGGTGCGTAAGAAAAAAACACTTTTTGTAAGAAAAAAATAAACATTTCATTTGAACCCTCTGAAACATTGAATTATAAAAAAAACATTTATACTAGCCTTGCTTTGGTGTCACCTAATTGTCTTTCCTTTAATTTATACCAAGGTAGCAACAAATTGTCCTCTCAAAGTCTACCTACCCTCTAATTCAAATTTGGTTTTCGTGCAATACGCAATAAAAATGAGTTGCCGCATAGTATCAGATTAATGGTTAGTTTAATGTACTGGAAATTAGGGTATGTAAGAATTGCAGTGGAGGAAGTTCGATTGTTGATGTACATCCAGCGTCGCATCAACAATTGATAAGCGTCCTTAGAACAGATCATCCATGCCGGCTTCCAGCTCTGCGTGTGACCTTGATGGAGAGGTGGTAGTCTGAAGTGAAATTGAAGTGAAATTTAAAAATATATTATTGCCTTGCGTAATATCACGATCCGAGACAGGACACACGTGTAGTCAAACGCGTTATCAGAACCTGAGTGGCAGACCTATCTTGGAGATTAGTGAGTTACTAGACCAATGGATACTGTGAAATTTATTCGCCAGTTTGTCGCGTGTATGCTACGTTGCAGTGCATATGTCTCTGTAGTTTCATCTAGTGTTCTGGTGTTATATTTTCTCGCGTGCCATACTGATTCGAGGTTGAAATGAAGCGTTCAACTAGGAAAACCTTGTTTGACTTTTTCGCAAAGAAACAGAAGCTGGTAGCAACAAATGATATTGAACACTGCGACACCGCCGCAGTTGTAGATAGTGTTTCCACGTCTAGTTCTTTCGAACCTGTTTCATTAAATACTGAAACAAGTTTCAACTACCTGTGTGTCCAACGTGACTAATATTCACAGTCAGTTTCAGCATAGAGATCCACTTCATGGTAAGTAAGCAGCATTAGAATTTTTCAAAGATGGTCCATTTCAACCTACCCACAACGAATATCCAGAAACATAAGGAAGAAAGCTCGGAAGTTCGTGGTTCGCAAAATATAAGTGGCTAGAATATAGTGTTCCTGGAGACAAAGCGTTTTGTCTCCCTTGTCGATTATTTGGAACCACAGGTTGCTACGATAAGACATTTAGTTCAAAGGGGTTCAGAAACTGAAAAAAAAGCCATTCAACGCTTTAAAGAACATGAAAGATCATCTCAACGTTTGCAATCTTTGCGAGGGACTAAAAGTCAAGGAAATTGTTGTAAGATATCTACCCAACATCACGAAAAAGTCAATAAAAATCGCGATAATTTGATAATTCTGTTTCAGACTTCGCTTTTCCTTACAAGGCAATGGTTAGCACTAAGAGGACACAGAGAAAGTAAAAGTTCAGCTAACAGGTAACTATGTGGAATAATGAAAGATGAGATGAACTGATAATGTGCTATTGAAAAAAATGTTTTTAGATAGGAAATAGATTTTTAATTATGTTCATTACAATGTACAAAATGAAATGATGGAAATTATGGCAAATCAAACGCGAGACAGTATACTTGAATGTACTAAGAAAAGTAAGCATTTGTCCATAATTGTCGATGAAACGCCACACGTTTCATATCATGAGCAGTCAACTCTTGTAAGTCCGTGATGTCACTGAGTAACTGCAAATCGATAAACGATTTCTTGTTTTTTTTACAAAACAGATTTGACTAATGGTGAAACTTTGTACAAGTTGCTTCTATCTATTTTCGAAAAATTTGGTATCAGTCCTCGAAATATCATTGCTCCATGTTACGACGGAGCAGGTACTATGAGCGGTATTTACAAACGAAAGGTAGCGAGAAAGAAAGCAAGCAAGCAAGCAGTCCCCACATAATGTATGAACATTGCTACATACATTCTCTAAATCTTGCACTTGCAGATATCTCTAAGAGCATTGTTTCTGTACGCAATGTTTTCAGTACAACAACAATTGTACTGTTTCATTGAAGCTTATCCCAAATGAAATGCAGTGCTTACAAATGTGAAGAATTTAGCTAGTGCAGCCAGTGCGGAAGGTAATGATTTGTCTATCAAAGCACTGAACAACACAAGATTTATCAGCAGGTACAATAGCTTTCGTGCCGTTCAACAGTACCTAGTAGACATAGTACTTTGGAAGAAATTGAAGTTACGGACCTAAATCTTGGTGGTGAAGCTCACGGTTTGATAATGTGTATCAGTAAGTTTCGTTTTCGCATTAAATGTCATGAAACGTGTGTTTAAAAAGACGAACATCAGTTCATGAAGGAGTTGATATTGCCAATAGAACAATAAAGTCTTTAGCTGATTATAGAATTGAATGTGAATTCAAGAAACTTTGGTCTGAAGCACTTTCCTTTTGTGAAACACAGTTTTGAGGGGTCTACTGTTCCACGCATGCGGAAAGTTACGCAGGAAATCGGCGGAGGCGATGTCTCGTAAATCCTGTGTTCTCTTTCTGCTACCTAATTTCACCCACGTAGGTACTCCACTACATTTTCAGTGCTTCTTTATTATATATCCCAAATGCAAGGAGCGAAATACCTCGTATCTTTCTTTAATATCTATCATGGTATGTGCTATCAAGTACCACCTGCAGTCGCGGCTCACCGGTACTTATCGGTATTATATTTTTTCTTTACCCCCCCCCCCATTTGATTCCCAAGCGCAACTGGGCCCGAGCACAGGAGGTTCCATACATTTATTGGTACAAAATTTAGTAAAAAAATAGTTTTGTATTCAATTTAAGTTGCATACTAAATATTTAAATAAAAAAATGTATTTAGATTTATATGCGTTAGTAAGAAAAAGATTTATTTTAAAGAACTAATAGATCACGTGAAAATTTGTGACTGAAAACCTAAAGGCCCTTTTTCAAAAGATAATGACAATATACCTTTCTTGGAAAAATATTATGTTTCTAAGTCTGGTGTTAGAACGTACATAGCTGTCCTATTCTCTATTGCTTCAAAAGGTATATTGTGAACCATGTTGATTATTCGCAAATAGGGCATCTTAAAAATACACAGAATTATTGGATTGAAGGCTATGACGATTGGAATCATTGTAGAAGCCATAGAAAGACATGAGACATCGAAGCATCATTTGGATTCATGAATTTTATATCAACAATAGCGGTTACATGAAATACTAGATCAAGAGCAGAGTTCATAATCAAGAAAGAAAAATCTTTTTGACGTCAAGTACTTGTGGTAACCCTGCTTAGAGTTGGTGAGATGGTCATGTTGGCACCACTGCTGTAGTCAGTATGCAATAAATGATGGAACGAACAAGACGTCTTTGTGTTCGTCTCCATCCCGGGCCCAAGTCTTTTTCCATAGAAGACTGATGTGAAACAGTAAACCCTCAGGATAGTATAGTGGCAACAAGGCGGTTCGAACGAACGCAATGTTGAAGTGTTCAAACGTTACGTACAAGTTAGTTATGCCCCACATAAAATGGCTCTCTTCGTGAAATTCATGGAGGTGTTCAAGTCGGGTGAACAAAGCATCATTGACTGGTTTGAGCGGTTGGATGTATGTTACATTAAATGATGTTCAGGAAGGAGTAGTGCCATTGCTTCTAAGCATGGTGGGACCAGAAGAGTATAAGGTGATTAGACAATTCTGTCTGCCAGACATTCCCACAACCAAGACAAAGGAGATAGCGGCCATCTTGAAAAATTACTACGAGCTGGCCTGGCTCCAGCGGTTCAAACGGAGGAAGTTCTCGCACGCAGCAGGAAAATGAATCTATTCAACAATATGCAGCCGCATTAAGGCAACTTGCGGCAATGTGGACACAAAGCCCCCCTCCTGGAAATTGCCTTGGTGGACTGGTTTTGCATGTGTGTGGATGGCGAGAAGGTTAAGGAACAGTTGGACAGTCAAAACGTGATTGCGTCGCTGGCGCCGGCAATCACGTTGGCCGAGCAAGTGGAGTCTCTCATGGAAGCCAAAGCCGAACAGCTGACGTCAACGATGGCCAAAGTCTTGCAAGGACGGGGAGGCCCATGAGGCGGGCGTGGCCGTGGAAGCCAGGCACCAGTCCAGACACAGTCAGAAAGGCCTCCAGTATGCAGGCCGAGGCGCAGAGTCAGAATGGCTCGTGGTGGTCGTGGAAGAGGATTTCGAGGACGTGAGTCATCAGCAAGGTGTTATCGGTGTACAAGTGATAGGCACCAAGCCATTAAGTGTTCGTGCATCAATTACCAGTGCAACGCGTGTGGCAAGTATGTGCACATCAGCGTGGCGTGCCCGGACAGGGCAAAATGAGTGGACGAAGTGGATGAAATCCAACACCAAGAAACAGAAGTGGAAGATGTTAGTGCCATGTGGGACAGTAGTGAAGTGAGTGTCCAAAAGTGTAGTGGCTACCACATCATGGCTATGAGGAAAGCTTATGAACAGTGGGGCAATTGTGATGTAGGTATGCTTGTTCAGATTGATGTTGAACTGGAAGCGCAAAAGTTGTGTTATGAAATAGATCAAGACAAACATAATGTGGAAAATGTAATCGAGGATTGCCCTTTGGTAGATGGTGAGGTAGATCAGAGATATAGTTAAATGTACAGGGGATAATGGTGCAAAAGGAAGTCCAATGTTCATTTAATTAAGGATAAGTGGGCTACACCAATTAATGGAAATTGATACAGGCACGCGTCATGCCTTAATTATGAAGTCAGAGTTCGAAAGGCAGTTCACAGACATAAGGATTCAAAAAACTGGAGTACGTGTAGCGTCCTTGAGTGGACATAGCCTATCAGCGGAAGGAGAGGCCATCGTTGTGGTAGAACGGCAAGGGAAACATTTCCCTCTCAAGTTCATAATATGCAATGCGAATTTCATGTGTGTGCCACTAATGGCAAGGGACTGGCTAAACATCTTAGTAGCAGATAGGCGAGAGGGCTGGGTGTTTAACACTGTGGTGGTCAAAACTGAAGTCTGATCCCATGAAGAGATAAGGACACCGAAAGAATTGTTTCCAAATGTGTTCTCAAGAGATAGCAGCACCCACATTGAGGGGCTTTATGAATCTGTTGTTTTGAAACCTGGAGTTCGCCCTGTCAAGCATGCCAGCTATGAAGTCCCTTATGCATTGAGGGAACAGGTTACAAATGAACCGAGAAAGAAGGTTGATGAAGGCAGGTATGTGAAGGTTACTAGGTGCCTGTGGGGGTCCCCGGTCTAACCAATCCCCAAGCCAAACTCAAATGAGATTAGGGTGGCTCATAACTACAATATAACTGTTAACAAAAACAGTGGTCAACCATTATCTGTTACTTTTGCCAGAGGACATATTCAACTCATTGTACAGATGCAAGGTGTACTGTGCGATAGATTGTGCTAACGCTTACATGCAAGTCCGTCTAGATCAGTGGTTCCCAACCTTTTATGAGGTATCGCCCCTTAGTGGAAGAGGACTCACCCCTGTCGCCCCCCTTCTCTTAGTACGGTATACCCTTATTTAAATGTAAGAAACGTGTTGTTGTAAAAATAATAGACTGAATTATTCTGTTAAATGATTTATTACTATATACAACAAATAATTAACCAATGTAGATGTGTCCAGAATTCTTCTTCTCATCAGTCTCATCTCATGAGTTTGAGCTCAATTTTCTCACATTTTCTTAGCTGTGTACAAATACCTAAACTTAATCTGTAAATTGTAGAATTAGAGTAAAAAAGTTGCGTCATAGAATACCCTGAACCAATTTTACAAAATGTTTATAATTTCAATTTAATTTATTTACCTTTTTAATGGCTCCCTTGCGCTTGGTGGACTGCAGTCAAAGCCTGAATATCCGGCTGTATGTTGGTCAGGTGAAGGCGCAAGTCTCCTTTGGTGCAAACATCCAATTTGTTCCTTTGTTTTGTGAGGAGCTGGACGACAGAGCTGAATCCTTTTTCCACTAAATATGTGGATGGAAATGAGATTAGAAGGGGTTCAACCATTTCCCACAGTTTTGGATAAGAGTCCATGAGTTTTACCCAGGCTAACTCGTAACCATGCTGCTTGAAAATCATCTTTGCCTCACAGTCATATTTCAGGTCCAAAAACTCTGTCTGCAAAATATGTTCAAGGGTGTCCACCGCGTCAAACGAAAATGGATCAAAAACCCAATCTGGAATTTGAAGATTGGCAATGTCTTCAAATCTTGATTCTATGTCACATTTTAGCTTGTCAAGGTGGTCAGTGAAAGTGAAGATTTGGTCATCTTGAAGATGGAGGGATTCTGAGCATTTTTGTAGGGATGGAAACTGACACAGTTCACCACGACCTATATTACCTTTGAAAATGGCCAACTTGGCAATGAACGAACTGATAATGCCTTTTGCTTTGATAAGATTCATCTTATTTCCTTGCAGCTTCATGTTGACCTCATTGAGTTTTTCGAAAATATCAGTCAGATATGCAATCTCGAATTTGCGAAGTCTCAACGCTTGACTCAATTCAGGGTCACAAGAATCGAGGAACTCAGTCACTGTTTCGAACAATTCAAAAAATCGCCGCAAACAGTTTCCTTTTGAAAGCCACCTCACGGCCGTGTGAAGGAGCAACCGCTCAAATTCCTCATCATTTTCGTGGCATAGTTGTCGGAAGAGACGGTCATTCAGGGCACTGGCTTTTATCTTATTTACCCCATTAATTACTAGTTGAAGGGTTTCATGCAGTATACCACTTAATTTTTTTGCTGCTAAGTGTTGGCGATGGATGACGCAGTGTATGGTGATAACGCCTGGAACTTCTTTCTTCAGGTGGGCCAGAAACCCAGCATGGCGACCAGACATGGCAGGAGCTCCGTCTGTAGCGCAGGCGCTTACGTTTGATAGGGGAATATCCTTTTCCTCAAAATACTCTTTTAATACATTAAAAATGGATGACCCCTTCGCATCAGTGATCAAACTTCTTGCAAACAACATTTCCTCGGTAAATTCCTTCTGCTCATTGATGAATCTCACATAGGCCAACAAAATTGCTTTGTTATCAATTACAGTAGATTCATCTATCTGTAAAGCTAATTTTCCTTTTTTTAGCATGTGTGTAAGTTTTGATTCGACGTCTGCAGCCATTTCATCAATTCGCCTGGAAACAGTATTGTTGCTTAAAGGCACCGATTGGCTTATTTTGTTACTAGAACCCTCGCCTAACATAATTTCAACAATTTTTTTTGCAGCAGGTAAAATAAGAGTTTCGCCAATCGTGTGAGGTTTGCCACATTTAGCGATCAATAATGCTACCTCGTAAGAAGCAAGAAGACCTTTGTCAAGATCGGTTACTCGTTTTTTAAATAGTTCACTTACATTGGGACGTTTTTCTGCTTTAGCTTTGAGCTCTTGAAAATAACTGACGTCTTTATTCATTTTGTCACTGTGTGCTCTTGATAAATGTTCTTTCATCCGCGAAGGCTTCATGGCTTCATTGCTAGTAAATGTTTTATCACACAAAAGACAATGTGGAAACTGCACATTTTTTGGTGACACAATAAAACCGTATTTCAAATACTCAGCTGAGTACTGACGACACTTTTTCCTCGAATCCATCATGCGCGGTCTTCCGTACTTCAAAACTAACGAACGAATACTAAACAGATACTCGCAATGTAGTCACTGGCGTAGCCTACTAAAGACATAGAAGACGTATGACAAACTAGGGTGAGTGTTGTGATTGACACGAAGACTAGATGTGTACGCACAAACAACAACATCAAGCCCGCATCACTAACCTGTGATAGTGGTGCCAGTAGAAGGGGTAGCGCTGTGACCTTGCCAGCTACAAATAGCTGGTGACTCAACTACTTCACACCAATTCCCTTACCGGCGCGTGACCAACGAGCCCTGAGGAATTACGCAACTCTATCATGCACACTTGCATATTTTATACAGATCATATTTTTTGCCCATAATTTTCTTAAAAACGAGTGAATTTGTTTTTAAACCGCTACCGTGTTTCTGCGACACTTAAGATTCTACTCTACAGAAGAGTTAGTTTCTTTTTTCTGCCTTTTCATACTGATCGCCCCCCTGTCGCCCCCCACAAATTTATCGCCCCCCTTAGAACCCAAATCGCCCACCGGGGGGCGATCGCCCCCAGGTTGGGAACCACTGGTCTAGATGAACCCTCTCAGGATTGTCTAGTGTTCAACATATGCATTGGATTGTTAAAACCAACAAGGCTTGTTTATGGGCTGGCGAGAGCAAGTGCTATTTTTCAATCTATTATGGACCAAATTTTGCAAGATTGAGAGCAAGCAAGAGCATATGTTGATATTACGGGAGGAAGTGATAAAAGAAACCTTCACGGCAAATTTGTATCAGGTATTGCACAAGTTGAAACAATGTAAGGTTCGGAGTAAAGAGAAAATGAAATTGTAGGTGAAAGAAGTGGAATTCCTTGGATATATGTTAGGTGAAAACTGTATCAAGCCTTGCCCCCAAAAAATCCAAGTCGTTAGAATGAACCTGTACCTATCAATGTGCCAGAGTTGCGATCATTTTTAGGAATGATCAATTTCTATAATAGATTCATTCCAAATGCTAGTACTATTTTCCAACGCTTGTGCCATTTGTTAAGTAAAGGTGTACCTTGGTGTTGGGATGAGGAATGTGCCAAAGCCTTTGAAATAGGTAAAAAGTTTATTGCGCAGCAAACTGTTTTGAAATTGTGCAATCCAGCGCTGCCTTTAGTTCTTATGACAGGTACCTCTCCTGTTGGGGTAGGGGCTGTATTAATTATGAGGATGAATAAACAAGAGCATCCAGTAGCCTTCGCTTCTCATCTGTTGACTCACCAAGCAAAAATATTCTCAGATATAGAGACCACAAGTGTAATAGTTGTACTGAAAAAGTTTTATAATTATCTGGCCGGGAGACGTTTTGTGCTTGTCAATACAACATTCCGCTCAAGTTAATGTTCTCACCAGACAAACCTGCCCAAGGTAGCAGCACTTAGAATTCAAAGGTAAACAACCATGCTTAGCAACTTTGACTTCAATATTGAGTATAGGAAATCGGAGCTGCTAATGTCCTATGAAGGCCACCAATTAAGGAATAAGCGATAGATAAATGTATGATTGTGTGTGGCTTACCTGAGTTACACATCAGTGCTGAAATTGTGCGTTAGGAAACGGCCAAAGATCCGCAATTGTGTAAGGTTCAGGAGTATGTAGAGAAGGGTTGGCCAGATAGGTCTCCGGGTGTAGGCTTAAGTTGTTATTTTGATGTTCGTTATGCCGTCCTATGAAAATGATAGTGATATGTTAGGTAACAAGGTGGTTGTGTCCTAAGTTCTGTGAACCTGTGTTACAGGTGCTGCATGAAGGTCATCCGGTAATGACAAGGATGAAATCAAGAACTAGGTCTTGTGTTTGATGGCCTAATGTTTCAGGTAACATTGAAACTTTTGTCCAAAGTTGTGAAATATGTGCCAAAAATAATTTGAAATGTGTCTAGTGGAAAAAGGTGCCTGGCCCAAGACGGAATCCCCTTGGGAGAGGATTCATCTTGAATTTTTCTTTGTGGAAAAAGCCACCTTTCTGATTTGTGTTGGTAGTTTTAGCAAATGAATGGAAGTGTGGAAAATGATTGATACCAAGGCTGCTATGGTGATTGAAAAACTATTAGTTTGTTTTGCCATACGGGGGTTGCCTGTTGAAATTGTCACAATGACCCGCGGTTCACATAGGTTTAATATTTAGACTTTTGTACAAAGTATGTGATCGTGGTAGCTATGAGTGTCCCCTAGCATCCGCAAAGGAATGGGCTAGCAAAAAGGGAGGAGCAAACTGCCAAAAATTCCACCAAAAAGCAATGCAGAGCTAATCAGATGTGTACATAAATGTGAACATAGCGAACTATCTTATGGCTTATAGGAATACACCATGTACGGTCACCAAGCAGACACATACTAAGCTTCTCCTAAAGAAAATGCCTCGTACATTATTTTCTGTAATGAGCCCTGTCAAGCCTGTATGTGCCTAAGTTAATGGTGAAACCAAATGATGTCGCTTATGTAAGATTTACAAAATCACATGTGCCATTCAAACCCAAATTTATCAAAAATGTGGGGCCGACATTGTTGCAAGTTGCCATCGAAGATAGGTATACCAAGTTAGTGTAAATCAAGTATAAATGGCCCCACTGTGATGTAAATGTAGGCGGTGACCAGCCAAACGCTCCTGCGAATTAACCCCACCTCCGGCAGTCACCCCTCATGTGATTGTCACCCATATTCCTAATGTCCCTGTTGTCATTTCCACTGTTCCCCCTAAAAAAAATGACGAACCACTGAAACAGTCCGAGTCCTCATGGTAGTAATTCCCATCCTGAAAACCCGCCCACTCCCACATCGCCCATAACTAGTGATATTCGGCAGTCACCGCCGCGAAAAAAATTGTAAAACCAGAGCGTTTTAAGGAATATGTTATGTAATCGTTAATGTTTAGTCCGTCCGTGAAAATGTCATTGTGTGTACTTTCGTTCCTTTTTGTTTTTTGCTATTGTCTCGCCTTTTTTGTTTTCTGTGCGGGGGATTGTGGTAACCCTGCTTAGAGTTGTTGAGATGGTCATATTCGCACATGTGCTGTAGAGTCAGTATGCAATAAATGATGGAACAAACAAGATGCCTCCTTCCAGAACCCAAGACTTTTTCCATAGAAGACTCCCAGGATAGTAAACTCCCGGGATAGTTCAGTACTTACAGTCCTTCATATTGGAGTCTTTACTTTCTGACAAATTTATCTTCCGCGGCCATAGAGAAAAGACATACAGAATTGATTCAAGTCCAAGAGAAGTATTTTTGAGTATAATTGAGATATCAGCGAATACGAATCTGTTTTACAAGAATTGTTGAGTAAACCAAAAGTGTTGCAAACCAAACCTTTGCAAAGGAACATTACGTAAGCAAAGTCCATGACTTGCTTTCTGAACATGTTTTGATGTAGAAAGTCTGAGAACTCTCTATAAAAAACCGCGCTTACAGGCTCTCAACAATCAGTCGAGTGAGTACAGTGCTCGCGATGCTGCGACACACTTAGTCGTACGCCAGACGGCCAGTCGCTACTAAGTATTCATTTTGTTTCGTAATGAGACAGTTCTACGTTCTACGTTGTGAATCCCGTTCATAGGGATTAGTGTTTTTACAGTGTTATATTATTAATTTGTGCAACACGGATTCTATGGACAATGATTCTTGTTATTAACATAATCATCACAATGTCATGTCAATCCTGCGTACAATTCGCAAAACTTCAATATTCTTGAGTCAAATACTCATATAGATATCCAAGTTTCCGCAGCCTGTCCGATAACGAGACCGGCATATGCCCGTTGGAGCCATGCGCTAGCAACCTTCAACCTTGCGGCCAGAAGCAGCCATTATCTACGCACCACAACAATGTGCTTTAAGTATTCGCTCGCCACAAACGAGAACATTTATTATGTATATTTTGGAACTTTAATTCTAAATTCCATTTTTTCTAATGTGTCCCCTACTGTGTAGTGGGAACCTCATATAATTGTTATTTTTTCCCTTGCTATGAAAAGGGTCTTTAAACTGTTTAACATGGGAATTACATGGGGGGAATTTCCTTGAAAATTCGAGGAAAGGCAGTTAATTTTGTACTGACTCAATGAGTCGTACCTCAACTTTGCAAAATGCCACTTTATTCATTCTGTATAAAACTTAAACAAAACGGCAGCCTCGTCTGAGGTAATGTTATTTTGTAGGCATTATACTTCGTTGATATATGTTTCACGAAGTAGCTGGCTGCTCACAACAGTCAGCATCAATATTATAATTTCTCCTTTTCAATGTAATTCTGCATTCGTAGTCTCTAAGTACTATATGTATTAAAGTATTACTTGTCTGTAATAAATGTGATTTGTGTTTCTCATGAAAGTGATATCGTAAAGAACTTACAACTCATTTATCTCCCCAAGCTAGTTGAGATATTACTAGCGCCCCCAATATATTTTCTGTGTTGTTCGACATTTGGTTATCTGTTGATAACAAAAAGGGTCACACAAAATAATTAACTCCACAAATACAATATGAGCCATCGCTGTTACGGTTCAAAAAGTGGAAAACGCGCTTGTAAATGAAATAATAACCGCACCATTTTACTCCATTATATTTGATATAAAGGTATTTCGAAAACAGATCAATTGTGTGAGCTTTGCCGTTACTGAGTGATAGCGAAATATAAAAATGGAACAGCAAAGGCGCTCCTATGAGCCATTTTTAGGATTTCATGAAGTTAAGGATCAAACTGTCTAACCAATGTCCAATCAGATTATAAAATCCCAATCAGATTATAACCTTAGAGACCAATGGATATTCTAATACAGAAGTGCGAAGGATGCTACGCACGAAGAGAAAACGCGACTCTGGCCCTCGGGAAACAGGAAACAAGATAAATTGTTTATTTTTCGTTCTCATTTGATACAGAAATTTTACGGAGATTCATTCTTCGGAGCTCATTTGATACAGAAATTTTTAGCTCATGTTCGTAGCTCATTTGATACAGAAATTTTACGGAGATTCATTCTTCGGAGCTCATTTGATACAGAAATTTTTAGCTCATGTTCGTAGATCATTGACTTATTCTTCGGAGCTCATTTTTGATACAGAAATTTTACGGAGATTAATTCTTCGGAGCTCATTTGATACAGAAATTTTTAGCTCATGTTCGTAGCTCAGTGATATATTTTCGTAGCTCATTTGACTGATTTTCGTCGCTCACTTGTTGCTACTTCGGAGATCATTTTCGTTCTCATTGATGCAGATTCGCTCTCATACAGATTCATTTTTAGAGCTCACTTGCAGTTTTCGTTTCTCACTCAGAGAGATTTTTTTTGGCAGCGCGTAGAGGTGCGCACTCACATAGATTTTACGCGCTCAGACAATGTTTCATTACTGCGCAGAGTGTATGTTCTAATACCTCGAATTCTTGAGTGATTTGATCTGATCGAGCATCAATATTTTTGTCATGTGGTGTGCGAGACTTAATAGTAGACATTGAAAAGATAATACCGCACATAAAATATTTCGAGTGGTTAGTCGAACGTGCAGATGCTGACGCTGTGGTCGGGGGAGCTGATCACACAAAAGACGAGGACGGTGACCTTTGGGGTTGTCGCTCGACGCCATCCGCAGGTGCCTGAGAATTGGAGTTGTGCTGACGACTGAGAGGGCGCTACTTTACGACCTGTAGTCGTATGTCATCTAGTGAGGTATGGGGCGATGGGTGGTGAATGTTTAAGCCAACCTCGCACTGCGCTGGCGCATTATTAAGTACTGGGCATTATTTACCTAGAGAGCAAGAACTTTGAACGGTATTGGTGTTATGAATGAACTTTGTCGCTCGTAAAAGATGCCATGTAAATTCGGTGAATTACAGCTAGTACGAAGAAGATCAATTAAACTGTTAATGAGAGAACTAGAATTAAAATCAGTGTTTTGCTTTGCTTATAAGAAAAGTATGTGTAATTGTGGCTTAGATTAGATGGGAGTTAAAAACAGTGAATGATTTTTGTATTGATAAAAGCAGATATTATTGCTAATTAGTAAATGTCAAGTTAAAGCCAGTGATGTCCATTTGTGTCTTTTTGGTGGGAATGTGTAATTTAGTGTGTCTTTTTGGTGGGAATGTTTGATGTCT
>NNCF01128981.1:315188-412609 GCA_002313205.1 Laupala kohalensis
GAGAAATACTACGCATTTTACTGAACAAAAGGAGAACAGCAACAGAAATTTTAGGAGGACGCGGTTGAAACAAGCTTCAACATGCTCGGGTTCGACTAGAAAGAGGGGTTATGACTGTAAAGAAATTGCAGGTGGTGCGGGTGTAAGGAAGGGCCCAGACGGTTAAGGGATTGGAAAATTTTAAAGGGCTGCGGAGGCACGAAGTAAACAACACACGACGTGGGAGACAGCGGTTGAAAAAACGTTCAAACATCCATTCAGATAGGCTCAACGCACTCAAAATAACCAATCGTGGCTGACGCTCCAAAGAGGGGATTTTGATCGTATTGGCAACATTAGTCATGTGACAATTCAAATTTGAGAGGTTTTGGATATGATAAGACGGGCATAAGGGGAGAAAAACCCATTTATAAGCTTGTAGAAGCGAAATTCACTCTGACACGATGTTTTCGAGCTAGCTGACTTGTCTTTTTCGACGAGCTGAGATGCTCATTTGTCTCATTGCTCATATACGATTTTTCGAAAGTCTCATTCGACATTTTTCAAATTCGTATGGTTTTTGCTCAGCTCATTCGGTATTTTTCGAGACTCATAGAATTTTCTCAGATACGTTCAGACAGTCATTTGAATTGAAACGTAGGATTTTTCGGTGATCACGATGTTGAACACTTTAATGCCTAGTTGGCACTCAAGTTTTCGACTTCAGATTCTGAGAATCTGATCGAACATTATTTAAGCCATCCGGAGAATTATTTCACTTAGTGGACTTTTCCGAGATGTTATTAGCCACTATTTGAGTCGGGCAACGATGTTTATGGTGCGAACGTCACCTGATGTCATCCAGGACGCTTAGTTCGGTGAGAAATTCGCTTTCGTTCGAGTACGGCATTCACGACGGGGTTTTCCGGCACGCCAGTTCGAAGAACGGAGCTCTCTCCCGAGAATTTGTGACGTCATCTGCCAGGAGTCGCCAGAGCAAGGCCTGAGGCTTCCCGAGATGTCAGTGCCCTTGCATTCAATTATGAATTGATCTGTCAACTGAGTGAGGTATTGTAATCGTTGGTTGCATCCAACGCCTGTTGTCATGCGCTGTTGCGAGAAGACCAGTGTGGTATTGGTTGTTGATAAAGGCCCAAAACATTTCAACTTTATGATTCGTAAAAAGGAGCCAGTCATAAAAGAAGAATGCAGTATATTTTGGTTTTCAATGTAAATGGTAAATGTAGATGTGTTTCAAGAAACAAAAATTTGTCTGTAAATTCAGTGTCATTTGTATTTGTTTTATGAAAAAAAAGGAGTGCCATTTTGGTTATAAATTTAAATTGTTTAAATGCTTATTGTTGTTTAGAAGCCTAACCGCAGTAAAGTCGGTGATATTTGTATTTCGTATGTCTGGTAGTAACGTGTTTTTGGGGGTTGCATGAGGGTTTTCATAATGTATGTTGTAGTGATGTTAGTTAAAATTAATGAGTTAATTTGTCGATCAAGCCTTTTTCCTGTAAAGGAAACCAAGTATGATCTTTTTCCTTGGTTAAAAAATTTGAACCCACTAATAATTAATCCCTGAGAAAGAGCTAGCCGAGGCAAAGAAATTATAATTAANATATATATATATATATATATATATATATATATATTCGTGTACGTAATTGGTTGAATAAAAAGTGTCTCGATTAAACGTGGTTTTCATTCATCCGTGCGACACCTCTCCTCCATTACCCCGGATAATCAAGTTTCTACTCGACAAGCCTCTTAGGTACAGTAGATTTCAAATGTATGCTGATGATCTGCAAATATATATGACACACACCAGCTAACGTAAGATCAGTCACTGAACGCATAAAGATCTGGAATCGCTACACAAGTGGGCTACATCGTTAGGTGTTCTCTTAAATTCCTCTAAATCAGATTGTTTTGAACCAAGGAGAATGCGTCTATCACTGCCATCTGGAAGTGGAAAATGGAACTCTATTTGGCTGCATTTTTCGCCGAAAATTAATTTCCCTGAGAACACCCTATCCTTTACTTGTTTACCGAGATTACTATTCATGGTACCAATAGTAAGACAGAGCAGTACAAGAGGATAAAAACATGGCTTATATCACCCTGTTGCAGTAGCTCAGTGCTAGTGGGTACGCCTTGAGAAGGAAAGGACTCCGGATAACACCGTAGTCGGAGTTCAAAAATATAGGTGGGAAAATAATTCTTAAAGGAATATGCATTACAAGCCTCACAAGAGTATGTTTAAATAAGGTATGGTGATGGATAATATACATAAAATTTGTAATAAAAAGCATAAGTCAACATTTTCAAGAAAGTCGTGTGACATTGTTTTGGGGTCGTTACACGGTGTCTAACAAGATTTTTTACGTCGTCATGAAGACGCCGATCTCCGACGTTACATACTTGTTGGCAGTCTTCACGGTGTTGTTTTTCTACGTCGCCACGACTTTGACGACGTCGTTACAACTCGACATTTCTACGTGATTAAAAATACGACATACAAAAAAGAAGGAAGAACAAAATATCAAACAAATTGTTATCTCTACGGAACTTAAATTATTAAAATTGCGATTAGGTAATGATTTCAGTGATAACGATACAATATTCTCATCAAAATAGCTACTATTTGTCATATCAGAGGGGCAGAATGAGTGCCACGGCGGAAGCTGCCAGTTCTTCACGTCGCAATCGCCTTTCCCTTCTTGTCCTCCTGTGAAATCACCGGTGAGCTCTCGGGTGTCTGAGCTCGGTGACACCAGTGAGGGTGTTACAACTTAATGGTGGCAGCTGTTGGATCCAAAGATTTTATTGGTAGACAACTGCATCTCATATCGAAGGGACTGATGGCCCAGTGAGCTTCGCCGTGTCCCCGCGATCAACAATCATGAACTCTGAAGCAGAATCTGAATAGAATTATGTCCATGAATTTCAAGAAACTTTGTGACGATGAACTTTCGAGACTTGTAGCATGCAGTCTTCAATTGGTGAGTACTCGCACGGTGTATTAGTAGAAGCAAGTCTCGGTGTTCTGTTAGTTCTTTTTTTGTATAAATATTGAAAGTTACAATGGCATTTTTCGCGAGATTTCAGAAGCGAGTGTTATTAGATTTTTTGTGGGGCTTTAGGATTCGTCAATGTTATTAGAAGCCGCGAAAGAGTTAGAAAGTAACATGTCGGAAAGTAATACTATTAAAGAGATGAAAAGACTTATTATGGGAGATAAGTCTTACGAGGAAGAATTCACGTTGAATTTGTTTGAAACTATCGAAGAACGTCAGTTAGACGAAGATGCCTCAGCCTCGATACAGCTAGAACCCGAGAGGGCATTCGAATCAGAAAAATTGAAAATTACCACGAGTAGTAGTTCAGGGCAATCTAGAGTACGAGCTAATGTTAGTGTAGATCCGAACAGAATAATTGGGAAATATTTAAAAGTTAGTGATCTAAGTTTGTATCTTAATTTATTCGAAAAGCAGGCTACTCACTTAAATATCAATACAGATTATTAGGTTACTTATCTTCTTGGTTTGTTACCAGTAGAATTGTCGCAAAAAGTTACTAAAGAAAACTAGTTATGATTTCGATGAAATCAAAGAAATTTTGCTAAAAATATACAGTGCTTAGAAATTCAGCTTTATTTTTCTCGTGTAGGAAAGCAGAAAATGAAAGTTGAGAAGATCTATGTTTTAGTTTAGAAACTTATTTTCCTGAGTGAATAGAAGGGGTAAATGTCAACACTTTCCAAAAATTTAAAAGAACTAACTATTACGGATCAGATTAAACGGAAAGTTGATCCAGATGTGCGCGAGCATTTTCTTAATAGCTGGACGAAAATAAGTACTTCCAAGGAACTTACTCAAAAGTTAGATGAATATAATTTATTAAAACAGAAATGCAAAGGTCTGAAAATATTCTCAAGCCGATATCTCATGTAGAATCTAATGTAAATTTGAAAGGATGCGTCAAGTCTCACTCCAGCAATAGGGAATGAAACTAAATTGAATCACGATTCTAAGACGTCGGAATTCGTTAGAAAGTCTCCAAATATGTCTAAGAAACTTAAAAACGCATTTGAGAAGCCTTTTGTCCGAAAATGTTTCATTTGTAAATCTGAAGCCCACCTTTCGTTCAATTGTCCTCATAAGACAGAACGACCCGCAGCGGGCAAGTAGAGTAGGACTATTGTTGAACAGGCACAGAATTTAAATGCAGCGGAGTATTCCTAGAATATGCCAATGAACATATGAAGGACGTGAACGACCCTTATTTGTCTATGGGAAAATTAAAACGGTACGAAATGAAATCTGGAGAGACAGTGCGGCTTCTATTGATTTAATTTCACAAAATTATGTCGATAGGTCATTATTTACTGGTGATACTGTTTGGGTAACTCAACCGCTTAATGAAAATCCGGCGTGTTTGCCTATAGCAAGTGTGCGCGAAGAAACCGATGCTAAAGTTGAGACACTGGCCGCGGTGGTGCGTCGCGAATTAGATCGCGGTTATTACTTATTAGTTAATAAAACAGTCGCACTGGTAAAAAAGGTACAGAAAAGTAAAGTTTTTGAAACTGAGAGAATCAATATGATTATCACTCGAAGTACGGCGGGAAAAGAGCGAACGCCGTCGAAGTGGAGGACGCTACTGTAAATGAATCCGAAAATACTATTTCTCCTGTATTGCCAGAGTTTGTTTCAAATGAAACAGCACGTGTCACAAAGGCTTCAATTTCAGAATTTGTTAATGAACAGAGAAAGTGCGAAACCCTAAAAGAAATTGATTCAATAACTCATTCTAAGATACACAGTGTTCTGACAAATGATGTAATTGTCAGATGAAAGAAAGATAATATCGGAACAGAAAGAGATCTCATTGTTATTCAGATGATTTATCGTAAAAATCTTTTAGCGCTAGGTCATGAAGGAATGTCATGTCATGCAGGCATTACCAAAACAAAACGTCTTTGTAAATATTGCTTTTGACCTAACATATATGAGGATGTTGAAAATTACGTTATATCTTGTGATACTTGCCAAAGTGTTAAATATTCAAATGATGCAAAGAAAGCACCTTTGAAAATTGTCCCAGTAGTAGGAGAATGTTTTTAGAAAAATCCCCATGGATACTGTAAACCCCCTAGAAAGATCTAAAAATGGAAATCGTTATTTGTTGACAGCGTTGTATCTTCTAAATATCCAGATGCCGTTCCTTTAAAGAACGTGACGTCAGAATCCATAATCAATGGATTTTTAGAAATATTCAGTCGGATAGGCTTACCTAGTGAAGTACAGACAGACTAAGGAACATATATAATTAGTCATCTGACTAGAACTTGTTTACAAAGTTTCAATATAAAACACTCGTGCAGTCTATCACTCCCAATGAAATAATGTAGAGCGTTTTCACAGAACCCTAAAGCGTATTATAACTTCGAGCTGTAGTGAAGCAGGCGACAAATAGGATTAAAATTCTTCTTATGGCTCTTTTCACCGTGCGTAATGTAGTCAATGAGACCAGAGGACGCCAAAGTGGTGGTCCGCGAGAAAATTTCGTTGGCCCCCAGAGAAATGTGGAATATACTTACCCATCACGTTAAGTTCTGTTTTAAGATATGTGGAAACATAATTTAATTCAAACAATATGTCGGGGAAGATTTTTTTATTGCTTCACAATTAAATCTCTTCCTCTCCAAAATAAATACTCAGAGGTTCGAACACCAAGGTTTATTATGTAAATAAAGTCGTCGAGATGTAAACAAAGGATAACACCACACGGCGAACGACAGGCGTTGAAACTTCAATGTGAATTTGTGCCTCGTTCTCGTAACTCACGACTGGGTTCAGGTTAGTCGGTGGTCGATAGTAAGGGGTTTCCTTCTTCGTCGTTAGATGACACCGCTGGTGTCAGGTTGTAACTAGTCGACGAAGTGCAATGTTCGGGTGCGTGGTGGCGCCTCAGGTTGAAGTTATCTTCGTGTCTCTGAGCGGGTCCCAGGGCTGGCCGCGAGATGACGCTTCGTGACGATGCTTAAAATATTTTCAATCACAAATTTCGAGGATAGAATTTCTTCGGCACTTGATATGTGAAATCGTTCTGTCATCAGTTTCAACTTAGAAGAATTTCTGAGATCGGAGAATATTTCAGTCACAGGTTTCGAAGATAGAAATTATTTCTGATGGGCTGAGCTTCTCGTGAGAGGTTATCGGATTCGCGATGTGAACTCCTCGAGATTTTTCAGCAGAATGAAATCTTCAATGCCTTTAGCTAAAAGCTAAACAAAGACAAGCGACGAGCGTGACGACGTAATACTAGAACGAGGCTCGTCTATTTAGAGATAAACGAGGGGCGTCATCGTTGCACGCGTGTGTATCAAGGAGTCTTCCACTATTTACAATGTTAGGATTCTTTGGCGTCGTATGCTGATGTCTTGAATGTTTGATGATCGTCATACAGACCAGTATAAACATTGCGCATCGTCGTATTTTTCGGCTTCATGTAACTCTTGTGTTATTTACGGAGTTGGTCATACGCATTACTCTGTATATGTAGGATTGTGCTCCTACAAATACGTGAAAAGGAGGAAGCTCTCGAATGCGATCCAGGATCGTGAGCGTTCTGTTTATCATGTCAATTCGTTTATTTTCTGGAAAGATTTGCTTAAAAGATTAAGTTTATCTTCAACAATAAATAAAATTAATCAATATGGTATGGATAAGGAAACTGAACGCCTTTCAAGTTATTATTTCAAAGAATCGTAGATGTGATTGTTTTTGGCATGCAACAATCTTCCGCTTCGGGGCACAAGTGAGAAGATAGGGTCTCTTAATAATAGAAATTTTCTAGGCTTAATTGAATTATTAAGTAAATATGCCTGTGTTGATGGATCTTTTAACAAAAATAAAAAATTCAAAAAACAGTTGAAGTAGTACTAATACTACTTCAAAGAAACTTTTCGCGTCACATTCTATTGCTTGCATACCTGGTAACTCATGGAGCACTCTTGATGACGTTTGAAGCTGGTAGGCGGCCATGTTGTGCTGGTGGGTGTAACTGCCAATAGATATTCCCATTTTTTGTAGAAGAAGAAAAAAAGATTGTACACATTTTTGTACGGCTGTGGATTGTCATCGCTGTCACCACAACACTTGCTTCCTGATGCATTACTGACATGCTTCCTGATGCATTACTGACATGATCTTTGAACGCAGAAAGGTTATTATTAACTCAGGAAGTAAGTAAATGCCTTCATTTGTTGAGGCATTTATAAATTCTTCCAACTCAAGATCAGTCAATGATCTAATCGCCACGGTATCACAATTCAAACAATATCAATAGTATTTCTTAAGAAATGATCATGTATTGCTCCGCAGACAGTTCCTGTTACAGATTCCAATGGTTTCTGAAGATTCATCAGTTCTTGTAGAACTTTTAATTCAGTAGCCGAAAGCACGGGTGGAACTCTGACATCTAAGAGAAGTATAGAAATGACTGGTGCTATTTCAATGAATCTTTCGACCATGTAGTGTGTCGAATTTCACCTAATTACTACATCAGATATTAATTTTTTGTGTATTTGATTCTTTTTCTTGTCATTGTATTTTTTTAAAAGCATTTGTTGCCACAACGCTCCTCTTTATACTTAACTTTTAAATATTTCATACATTTTAAATTCTGTAACTTTGTCTAGAAAAATTGGCGCCTTCCCCTTAGAAAATATCTTTTCAAACATGAGGTTGATAGTATGAGCGAAACAAAATGTTTTGCTCAACTGTCAAAGAAGATTTTTGACATAAGCCGCCATTTTCGCACCATTATCAGTCAGAATTGCCATACTACTTCTGTAAATATTCGAGTTATAAATAATATATTTTGGCTGAAATGTATTCTGCCGTGTTTTTCCGAGGTGTAGAAATATTTAGATATGTAGCTTCAAGATAATGCTATGTTATACCTAGAACACTTGTCATCGTCATTGCCCCTGTCCATACGTCACTTTCTTAATGTAGTGTCGGATGGCAATTAATGATTTTGAGTTAATGTTTTCATTAATTTATAAAAACCCTTTGTTTTCACAGTAAAGAAAGGCTTGTAATCGACACAAATATAGTAATAATGAATTGCACTGGTAACTAGCATGTCACGAACCACTTTCGTTGTTCAATGATTGACTCTCGAATGCCTTTATTATATGATTTACTAAATTAGATAAAATCACAGGTGTATTCATATTCTGTCCTCAAATTGTTTTCGAACTTGGTTGTCTTCTTCTGTATCTATATCCGGAAAAAAGCTTTAATCGCCATGGGTTAAGTGCTTACATTCTTTTTCATTACTCTTTGTGACTTTGTAAAGTCGTTGTACATTAGTAACATACATAATTATACATTATTTTGTACCGAATCAAAACTCTTTTTGCGTAGTGAAAGTGTAGTTAACTCTTTTACTTGTTATCGGGTTAAAGGAATCAGTACCGCAACCGCAGTTAAAGGAATATATACCGCAATTGGGCAGATCTTACCCGGTGGCAATATATATGGAAATACGACACAAAAAATACAAAAACACACATCACTGAGCCCTCAAATAAAAAATTGTTAAATACATCATTAAACTATGATTCAACTGATATTAAAGTATTAAATATAAAAACATTTTACCCTGAAACATCTAAATAATTGTTAAAAAAATTTATTGTACATTTTGTTTCACTGATGACCCAAACACTCGATTTACCCCTTTCGTGCATTTCACTTCACATTTCCCTTCCCACCTTTTCTAAATCACTTATTTCCCTCGTATCGCTTCACTTAACTACCCACTATCACTCCACTAGCTTCCCATCTACACTAACGTACCCATTCTTCCCGTACTTGCCTAATCCTTTTAATTTTTCTGCTCCCCTTTTCTAGAACGTTTTTGAATTTAAGAGGTTGCTGAGCCCGATAGCGCTCCCATGACATCCGCAGGCAAATTGTTTCAGTGTCTGATTGATCTATTAAGAAACGAGTATTTTACTACGACTAATTTTTGTTTCCTTTCACGAAATTTGAAAAAGTGATCTTGTCTACCCAATCTAGTCAGTTTTTCTAAACACTTTTTGACATCCCGCCACTCTGGTTCTTTTTTAAGTGTACTGAACAAACATCCCAGTCGCGCTCTTTTTCTACGAATTTGGAGAGGTTCAATTTTTATGTCTTTCGCATTATTACCCATGTTTATGAATTTAATCGCTTTTTTCTAATTTATTTCTTCTAGTTCTTCTATTTGATATTTTATATAAGGATCCCAACCTGCCGATGCATATTCCAGTAGAGGCCTAACAAGGGTTGTGTACGTTAACTCTTTTGTTGTCAGATTACTGCTTTTCTTTAAAATTCGTTTAATGAAATTTAGAGATTTCCAAGCTTTTTGTGTAACATTGTTAACCTGATCAGACCACTCTTAAGTTATTCTTAAACATGATACCCAATTATTTGCATGAATTTACTTCCGGTATTGGATATGAACTGATTTCATAGGACAAATTTTGCCTTAAGTTGGTACATGTGAAATATATAGCTTTACTCTTCTCTGAATTTATTTTCATTTGATTTATAGTTACCCATTTGCGGATTTCATCAAGGTCTCGTTGCAATATTATAATGTCTTCCGGGTTCTTTATTGTATATTATACAGTCATCCGCGAATAATCTAATATTTGAACTTATTTTCTCAGACAGGTCGTTGTTAAATGATATAAATAGTAAAGGTCCGAGAACGCTGCCTTGTGCCACTCCTGATGTGATGTATACTTCTTCCGATAGTATGTTTCGAAACCCTAACCCTTTGCTTCCGATTATATAGAAATTCACGGATCCACTCTACCACCCTTCTATTTTTACCAGTATTTGATATTTTCTAAATTGATAAATTATGAGGTACTAAATCAAACTCTTTTGAAAAATCCATGACTGCATCTATGCTCTGTCCCTTGTCTAACATGTCTGCCATGTCCTGACATAACATTATTTGGCTTACGCACGAGTACCCCGGTCGAACCCATGTTGTCATGTAATAGCGCCGTTTTACCCCACCCTTCTCTTAAATAATTTTCTATTAAGTGTCTTACATTACATACATTCGATATTAAGCTCATTGGTCTGTAATTTCATACTGAAGTTTTACTACCTGATTTGTATATCGGAATTACGTTCGCATTCTTCCAGTCTTGTGGTATTTGCGTATTATTAATTGAGATTTCAAAAATGCGAGTTAGATATGATACTATCGCTTCCCCTCGTAACTTGAAAATATCTGTCTGACCCTACCGACGTTTTATTCTTTAAGTTTCTTAGACGTTTTCTGATATGACCCGCCCTGACAAAAGGAATTATATTCCAAGTTACACTATATCGTTGTGACTTCAGAATTATCACTAAACACCGACGCGAAGTAGTTATTGAAGAGATTAACTTTTTCTTCAGGTTTGTATTCTTTTGAATCATTTTCCGAATCTTTCAAGAAAGGCACTTCTTTCCTTCCTCTAGGGATTCTAGCATATCGGTAAAACATGTTTACCGCCCTTTTCCCTGCCTAAAATACCACTAAGAAACTTATTTCGAGCTAAGATTTTGTCCTTATTTAATTCTTTAGATAAGCTTTTGAATTTACTTTGTAGTGTTACGTTCGCCTTGCGTTGCGCTCCAACCCTTATTGCTTTTCTTTTAAGTTTCCTAATTTTGGGGTGTGATATTCTGGATCTGAGTTCGATCTAATTGATATTTGATTACATTGTTGCGTCCGTGATTAACAATTTAAAACTTCTCCATATTTCTTCAATGTTCTCCCCTCCTAACGATCACAGTGTAATTAAAATATAAAAATTCTTGAATTGCATTTATATTCGCTTTCCCGTGTTGAAATATTTTCCTAGTCACTGTGGAATTTTGATTTAGGTGAGTTGTCCATTGTAATTCCAGCAGAACTTCTTTGTGGTCACTTATAACTGATATTACCGCGGATGAGAGAAATAAATCATCGGGCTTAACGAGGAAAACTTGCAGAAAAACTTCACCCCTAGTCGGCGCTGGTGTTACCTGTGTTAACCCCCCTTCCCATACCATGTCGCACGCTCTAATAACCTCGATGTCGGCGAGCCGTAAAACCCCAAGGAAAAGAAAAAACATGTCGTTCGCTAATAACTGTGCATCACCCCTCGCATCTTTTTCTTTCCATTTTACTTCTGGAAAGTTTAGGTCTCCTCCGATTAGTATAAATATTATCGTTAAGGATGAGTTCTTTAATTTTCTCAAATATTCCTATTCCTGTATCCGGTGCTCTATATACTGCGACTATTTTTAATTTGTTTTCAATTTGAACGCCTTACAATTCATGGTAATCATCTGAGAATATTAAAGAGCTGTTGAAAGAGTTTTTAATACAAATAAAAACCTCTACCTGTATTTTATTTTCTCTATACCTTCGATAAATTGCATATCCTGATCTAAATATTACTGCATCATTATTGTTTACGTCAAGCCACGATTCTGTACCTATAACTACGTGTGGATCGTACAAGTCTAATAAAGTGTCGAACTGTAACGTTTTATATCTGATACTAATACAATTTACCTGCAGCAGCCGCAAAAGACCCCCACCAGGCCCAACAACCCCTCTAACCTTATTAGTGGTATTGAAATTTATTCCCATCGTCGACGTCGAAAAGCTCTGAATTTCCCTGTAGTCACAGGAGCATTCTCCCTTGCTCCTCCCTTCCTCTTCCTCCTCCTCCCTCCAACCTTGAATCACCCGTCGCGTGCCTTCCTTCTTGCCACCGCTCCTTCTTCGCCACTGTCGCATCACCAGCCACCAGCGCCACCGTTCCCTTATTTTCCGCCGGCTCCAATATGGTTAGTCATTCTCTTGCGCAACTTTCCCGAATTCTTGAAAATAACTTGCCTAGACTGGTTGCACCACGGCGATTTAAGTGCAATTTGTCGCGTCCAAAGTCCCTTTACTTAACCAACAATTTGGATCCGACTTAATGCCCAACATTTCCGCTACAGTTTCAATGACTTCGAAATATTTGAAATTCGCCTCCAATGAGTGCCTCTTCTCATTAGCACTCTGCTAAGATGTGAGTATATTGCAGTTCACGAATTTTTTCTTCGCCGCAAGAGTTAAGTCATACATCTCGCCCATTGTTGAGATGTCTTATGTCATTTGTCCTTTCGTGAATGAAAACTGTTTTTGAATTCCCTATTTCTCTATTTTCAAAGATTTGCCGCAATTGCTGAATCCGAATTCCCGGAAAACACTTCACATTCATCTTTTAGGTCTTCCCCTCCCGCGTGTTTGACCATAGAATCACCTAACACTAAGCAATCCTTGGTCGTTTCTAAGCTCTTAATTTGTTCATTGAGTTGCTGTTTCGAGCTGCCCTCTTCATTCACTTCTTCCTTTCCAACTGTGGCTTTCAATAGTTGTCTCAATTTTACATTTTATCGTTGGAGCTCATCAATTTGCTTGCTAGCGATTTGCAATTTTTCCCCAACATTTGAATCTTCTCCCCGTCCGATTTTTCTCGATTTTTTATGCATTTATTACATTTCCACTTTCCTAAGTCCGCAACTTATCTTTTCACGCTGCCACAGCTGTAGTGAAACCAATGACCACATACCTCACATAGTGGCTCCGAGCTCAGCTCCCAGTCGCACCCGCTGCACATTATTACCAGCGTGGTTTCGCTGTGAGTCATACTACAAGGACCCGGATTCGGCTCGATTCCACCAATTAATAGCAATACTGTCACTATTACCGCACATAAACCACTCGCTGTCATTAGCGTGTCTTCTTTTCTTCCAGACCCTGTTTCCTGATATTACTGAAGCAATTGGCCCAGGTTCCCACTCCCGCCCGGTAGCTTTCTAGAGAGAAGCCCATCGCCTAATCCTTTTACCTAGAGCTCCGCTCAAGCACGTCTGCACCCAACGACGGTCACTAAGGAACTGAGCTGATTAATTGAGCTGATAACTAAAAAGAAGGTATCTGATTGATCAGATATAGCTACCTCCATAAAAGAATACAGCAATGGCTGCTGCTCTAATTACAATACCCCCTAATTAGGACAATAAAACAGATTTTATAGAAAAACAACGGATACCAAAAGTACTTGGTATCGGACGAAAGATATCGATACTAATCAAGTGAAGATGATTTTAATAAATAGGATTGTTACTAATAGTATTTGTATTCAGTCCCATATGCGAAGAAGAATGAAATAGTGATATTTTGCGAGAAAAAAAGACCGATAGTCAAAGTACTTGGTATTGGATCGGTGTCTGACGAAAAGTATCTGTACGAATGAAGTGAAGATGATATTAATAAATAAAATTAATAATGGATATGCATAAATACTGAATAATTTACCTGAATATATTACATTAAATTTTGGGTACTGACTTCGTGTCTTGTTTGGTGTTCGCTGCAGGGCCAACTCTAGATTTTTGACGCCCTAGGCGAAATCAATTCTGCGCGCCCGCATTCTCAACCCTTCCTCCCCCAAGGCCAAACCAACATTCGACCTTGTCATCCCTGACTTATTCACCACATCATCCCATTGTTTCTGCTACTGGTGCTGTAGTGTCCAATATCCGGAGTCCTCTTTTTGTTGTTGAAAACTGTCAAAAAATGTTCGTTCGTTTGTTCCTAGGAAACAATGTGCAGACCAAACGTTTTTGTCTCACTTTTTACTGTAAGCTTTAAAGCTATATATGGTATAGATAAATAGAAACATAGACGGTGGCTATTTTTTAAGTTCCACTGAAGTTGTAGAGGAGTTTAGTATTGAGAATCCTAATTCAGAAATAACTAGTTTTTATTTTTTTGTTATGGGTTTGATGTGGCATAAAATGTGCACAAGAGAAACAGGACATCAGTCAACTCCTTGAGGCTAAAAGGAGGATTCAGATGGTCCATGTGGATGCATAACTGTCACATCATAATCTCCTTGTTGGTCATTAATCTGTCTCACCATTCCTATGACCACTTATCTTCGTTAACAAACGCAACATTCATGTAAATTTGCGTTTGTATTACAATATGGTCTTTTAATTCTCCACTAAGAGAACTGCACTTCTGGCACACATCAGCACCTACACTTGTTCCTTTGTCAGATACCTCCCACTTTGACAAGGGCATAAAATGATGACAACTTCGTGTTCCTTGGGTTGTCTTCCATGCCTGAAATCGATTCACGAGTTTGTTTCGTGTGAGAGACAATGAACCCTTTGTCAGAGAGGAAAATGTTATTGAAGACAATGTTTTTGTAACACCTCCGCTGGTGTTCGTTATTTTACCTACTTCTGAGAAGAATTAAACAAATTTGCGATGTCCCAAGAATTTTATACGATTTTGCCATCGTTTAGTAGAGAAATATTTTCTTCGCGATTTTCAGAAGTTGACGTGTAATTTTTAACAATATTCCACATGGCTTTCGTCCGGTTGTCCGATTTTAGTACCTGCCCGTCGTTTTCCATAACTTTAGCTGCATATACTACTTTTCGAAGAATAGTCTTATATTTACGAAAATAATCATGGAATTCAGGTGGCTGGTTATAGAGTTTTGAAAGATAATATAAACGGTGTTTGTTTTTTGAAGAAATTCTTATCCCTTGGGTGATCCATCTATTGTATTTGTGTTAATTAACTTGCGTTTTATGGGAAAGCTAAAGTTGTAATGTTTTAGGAATATTGAGATAAATACATTGAATTTGTCGTCGGTGTTTTGGCAATTGTAAGCATCTTCCATGTTTCTTCACGCAAATAATTTATAAATATGGATTGATTTGTGTCATTTAACTCTCTTGAAAACTTGTAAAGAATTTTAAGTGGTGTTAGTTTATCTTTCATAGTCAATACTTGAGCAAGGTGATCGCTGTATCCGGCGATAAACACTTCAGAGAAATACGAGATTCCATTGTTGACGATAATTTGATCTAGCAATGTTTGAGATGAACCGGAGAGGCGAGTGGGGTTGTTTATCGTAGTAACAAGTTTGGAGTCGATAAAATTCTTGAATCGCTTAATTAGTGAATGTGTAGAGTCGGATGTATTCAGGGAATCGATGTTGAAATCACCACATATAACGATAGATTTAGTAAATTTGTGTGTGATATGTTTTAAAACAAATTCGAAGTTCCAAAAAAATCATGATGTGATTGAGGAGGTCTATAAATACACAAACAATAATAACGGTGTCGGTCACATTAATTGCAGAAAATTCGAACACACTATCTCCGCATAAGTTCTCGTAGCCTGACAGTGGAGAAGATAAAATATCATTACGAACGTAGATACACATAGCTCCGTGGGAATTATTTCCTTTAAATTTTTTCCGACAGTAAGAATTTGCTAAATAATAATTATAAGTAGCAGTACCATTGATGATGTTCGTTGAAAGCCAATGTTCTGTGAGACATAGCAAATCGAATGGATTTTCGTGTACCAGAATTTCAATATCAATTTGCTTAAAAAGGATTGGACATATAGGCCCCTGACTTCTAATAGCTGAGAGTACAACAAACATCGCAGAAAAATTGCACCACTGGATTTGTAATTTTCTTTTGCATTTACACAAGTGAAAAATTTGATTGTACGAATGAATTTTAATTTTTTAAAGTTAGAAATGTTGCAATTGCGACTTTACTATTTTTTATAAAATAAACTAAGAGCGACAAACATAATTCTTATTCAGTGAATGATCAGTGTTGTTTGTGACATTTATGAATTCCAATCCTTTACTTGCAAAATATGCGGGTTTTTTTTCGAAAACACTTCACCACAGATAACTTTTTCGTAAACATTTCAAAATTTTGTTATTTGATTTTTTGAGAATAACTTTTGACAATTACGAGGTGGAATTATTTTTCCTTCGTTAGAAATAAATATAAGATGTTCAAATTGAGACAAAATTGTCAGGAGAGAAATTCCCTCTTTTGTCTCTTTTCCCAACCTTCATTTGAACACTGTTTTCAACTGAATAAGAAAGCAAACATGAATTAAAATTATATAGTAGTACAGAAGTAGGAGTAACTGAATAACGAGTAAAGGCAGAGTAACATTTGAATATATACCGCATGTAAAATATGCACTTAAAGAAAAAATGGTTTCATCCACCAAAGCCAATGCAAGAATTTATTACAGGATATGGAAATTTCCTAACATATTTGAAGAGATTTGGGGAGGAAACAGATGAGCAGTGTAGTTGTAGATTAGATCAAGAAACGCCCGACCATCTGTTATGGGATCCCCCAAAGTATGGACATGAAAGAGCAGATTACGTTGAAAGGTATACAAGACAAGATGTGCTAATTTCAATCAGAAGCAGACCTTAACAACAACTGAAACAAAATATCGCCTATTTGAATACTTTACGATGTGCACTGTAGGAATAGAAAAGGACCTGCATTCACGAGGATAGTGAACGGTACGTTCTGTAGAGTAGTAAAGTGTGGAAAGTGCAAAGGAGATAGTTAATGTAAGAGAACTTGTTTTGCTTCTAGCTATGTATACAAGGAGACCTTTAAGGTCGAATAAATAAAATCTTTTTTAAAACCTGTATTTCATAAACGGACAAAACAGTGACGTGCAATAACATTTTATTTGTGAAAAACGTGATGATGGATCAGTTGATGTGAAGTCTAAAAAGCAACTAGCTGATATGTTCACAAAAGCTCTTCCCGAGGTAAAATTTGAGAAATTAAGGAATATATTCAACATAAAAGAACTTAAACTTAAAGTTTTTATTTTATTTTAAACTTTTTAGAATCTTACTTTTAAACTTTTGAAATATAAAAATATGAACACTTCTGAACGCAATTCTAGATCTTGCAAATCATAAGATTCAAATTCTTGACTGTACAGCGAATGACCAGTATTTCCACCACACCCATTTTCCAAGAACTAAATGTATCTCTGTATGAGAAGACCAGGATCCCATCTGTTCCCAGCTTTTCAATATTCTACCTGCAGTTAGATCTAACCAACTTTGTAATTTTAAATTGGCTTGTTTCTGTTACTGAGCTATCTGTCGTATATCGTTGATCTTTTGGTTCAAATACTTCTTGATATAATAGACAAAAATCCGCGAATTTGATCCTGGCGTTGTTTCGAAGTAATATGTATAGTTCTTTTGATTTATTTCCATTTAAAGAGCTAAAGCAGATTCTACGGTATACATCAACATTTCATGGCACAGTATACATCAAAGTTTGGATTACTCGACTGGTTCGGCAGCTTTTTGGCGCGAGACTGAGTCGTAAGACCACTACCAAGTAAAGTTGCTTCTACATCCTTTTGTCCACATTATTTGAACTTATTTGAGCAGCATAAACACGCTCGGCCGAAGACTGTGATTAGTAGTTCTTCTTTCAACTTAGCGTTTCGAGTTTTCAAAAAGAATCCTTCGACGTACGAGCCATGGACACCGAAGGTTCAGGATCACCTTCATGGCCCATTGAACAACTACACAAATACTTGGGTTTCTTAAAAAGATCACCTACCAATGTTCATGTCTTTCATTAAAGCGATCCCTCATTCGGATATACACTTCCTCTCATCTTATAATTGTTACAAAGAGTGCTAAGGCTTGCCAGACAATTTCTTAAAGAAATCTTCAATCACGACGATGCATAACGTTCTTCATCCCAACTCCTATTGTTCTTTGTTACCTGCAGCACCTCCAAGAGTATTCGATGATAGATATGAGTGTAATCTGTAATATCAGATAATAAAGTTTCCATAAAATTAACAGATTTCGCAGATAATGGGGCAAAAAAGGCAGCTTATTTCAACGTACATACATTATATACTAGTGAACAAATGTTTTCAACTTTACATCTGCATACACGTTTTTTGTACACCTAGGACAATTTGATCGATGGAAAATTCAATCTTAAAATGTACGCATTCATTATATATTCGTTTAAGCTATGTGTACATAATTCATGTTGCACTTGGACTAGACTTATCAGTACTTACTAATTTCCTCGCAAAGTGCAGCCTTTATAATCACAGATAATCTCAGACTTTACGCGAAATGAGCTCGTGAATAATACGACCACTTCCACAATTGCTGTGTCCGCGACGACGGAAAAACAACGAGAATCAACGTGGCCAATTTTGGCTATATTAGTACTTTCAGACAAAGAATAGCGGCTTGCTCATCCCCAACATCTTAACTAAGCATACATTGTGCTCAAACACCCAGAGTTGTCAGATGTACGATATATATCGTTTAGTACGATAATTTAGCCATGTGTACGATGTACGATTCGACTTAGTAAGATAAGGCGAATTGTACGATAATGTCATTGAAGTCTATAACTAAAATGCAAAAAACATGATTTTTTTCTCTTCAAAACATGATTATTATTTTATTCCATCAAACACAAACTTCGCTACATTTACGCAGAATATATTATGAGATGAGTACTTCATCTTAAACACTTAGTTACGCAGTTAGGCCTTGTCAGAACATCGATAATGTCATCTCACAATGTACGCTGCGTATGAGGAGTGAGAACATAAGTAAAACTTGTTTCATAATATTTTTGATCAGTATTAGTGTAAAATAGTAAGATAGTAGCGTCATTGTCAGGGGCGTACCCAGGCGGGAGTGAACGCACCCTGCCTCATCCTGTACGGAACCTGCAAAAAGGTCCCCAAAAATTGTTTAACAATTCAAATATTTCTATAATAATAAAATAAATAATATACAATTTAGTAAGTGTGATGTAGTTGGCAACCCTTGCAATAGCTATGTTCTGCTCGAGTGGAGCAGTGTCCAGTATCTTCCTAACCATCCACGCTCGTGGTGTCATACCATGTAAGTGTTCTTAAAGTGGTCCGTAATAAAGCATGTACCGCAGATTTACTATGTTGTTCTTCTCAAATACATTACATTGCCGATGAGGATAAAAAAAGAGTATAAAAACTTTCGTAGTGTGCGTTAATAAGTTGAAACAATTTGTTTCGGGACCACGTGGGTGAGACAAGAATGGCTGAACAAACTGTGAATTCCGGTATTGGTACGCTAGCCGAGTTTCACCTTGGGGATGACTGAATATATACCAGGAACGTTTAGAACAGTATTTTGTCGCAAATTTTGTAGAAGACGAGCAGAAGATTTCTGTCTTATTGTCTTTGATTGGCCTTGATACATACAAAATTTTGCGTGATTTGTGCGACACAAATCTGCCGAAGGATAAGACATTTAACGAACTTTGTGAGATTTTGAAGAATCAGTTTTCACCCAAAGTATGTCTTCAAACAGAGAATTGAATTTTATGAGTTGCGACAGAAATCACAGGAAAGTGAATGGAACGCCACACTGGAGTATAATGCAAATAATTGTAAGTTCGGGCAGCAGCTTGACAACAATCTCAAGGATAAGTTCGTCACCGGTCTTCTTAAAGGATCTATATTGGATCGTGTCTGTGACGAGGAGCACACGGGTGAGCTCACCGCAATCTATGAAGCTACGTTGAAGGAGGCTGGATTGTCAACAATGTCAACCATACCGATCAACAATGTGGAATCAACATCCAAGCATCGTCAGCAGGAAAACCAGCAAAGTAAACAGAGCAATCAAATGAATCAGCAACAGTCAAATAAAAAAGGACAACAATAGCAATAAAATAAGTTAACATGCAAATATCGCGGTAGTGTAATTTTAATTTTGAAATTTCAATCAGAGTACGAGTTGCAATAGTACTACACACAGTTTGATCACTTAATTAGTTCCGGCCACTTAATTTTCGCGAGCAATGTCCGTTGATTGATACGGGTGCAAGTTCGTGCGGAATCGTAATTAACTACTTGGCCGTGAAGATTTAATTCATTGGCTGAAGTCAAGCGCCTATTTACTACTTGGCCTCTCATTACGCTAATTAATTACGGCGTCATCATCCAGCTGATTTTTGGGAAGGAACGAGGAAAAACCCTGACACTGAAGATGGCAAGGTGGGCAATGTTAATGGAGGAGTTCGATTACAGTAGGGGTGGCCAACCCGCGGCCCGCCTTGAACATTTTTCCGGCCCGCGAGATTCATCACACTTTTACAAAATATATTTACTTTATAAAGGCCAAAGTAGTGAAAACCAATGTATTAAACAAATACATTATTTGTGCATCCATATATTCAAAATTAACTGTCGAAATTATGAGAAAAATTTAACTTTGATTTTAAAATAATATTTTTGCGAATATGACAGATATTGTGTTTTATTTATGAGTTTACAGTTATGAGTTCGCAGAATAATTAAATTGCGCACAGTTGATTGTTGATAGCATGATAGCAGAGAAGAGCAGAGCAGAACAGACTCTCAGTTTCAAGTGAAAATTTGTTTTTTAGTTTCGTTTTGTGTGCTGTGGCTGCTGGATAATTATTTTAATATACCTGTACTTCAACAACATATTTCAAACAACAACAGCCAGGTAATAACTCCTATTAAATTAAAAATGACTTTTAATTTCTCAATTAAAAATAGATATATTTAATATATCTCTTATTTTCAGTATGACTGCAAAGAAAAGAATAGTTGACGAAAATAGAAAGTATAGTGAGGAATGGGAAGAAAAGTACTTCTTCACAGTTCAAAATACAAAATTATTGTGTTTAATTTGCCGAGAGGTCGTTGCTGTATTGACGGAATATAATGTTAAGAGGCATTACGAAACAAAACATAAGGATTACTTGAAGTTCGATAAAGATGTGAAACAATAGAAGCTCAAGGAGTTTAAGTCGCAATTAAAGGCTCAACAAAAAATGTTTGGTGCAGCATTACAGCAACCTTCCAATATTGTTAAGGCAAGCTATTGTTTCATTTTTGATTGCAAAAAAATGAAAACATTTTCGGATGGTGAATTTGTGAAAGAAAGTTTGGAAGCTGTTGTGAAGGATATTGTGCCTGATAAAAGGAAACTGTTTTCGAACCTAAGCCTATCTCAGCAGTGTGTCGTCGATTTAATGACATTTCAAATGAAATTATCTTTAAACTGCACGACAGAATTCGATATTTCAAATATTTTTCCTTGGCATTTGACGAAAGCACATACATTTCAGACTCAGCTCAGCTTGTAGTGTTCCTTCGTGAAGTAAATGAATCATTTCAAGTAACTGAACAAATGTTAAATTTGATAAGTTTAAAAGGTACAACAACAGCAGACGATATTTTCTATGCTGTTGAAAACTGTTTATGTGAAAACAACTTGGATTTGGAAAAACTTTCTGGAATATCAACTGATGGAGCACCTGCTATGGTAGGTAAGGAAAAGGGAGCAATAAAATAACTAATCGATAAAATAGAATCCAACAACAAAACTAGTAACCGCTCCAAAAGAGAGGATTTAATTATAATCCAGTTTGATTCATCAACAAAATTTATGTACCCAAGTATTCTCGATGGATCATGTTATGAAAGTAGTTATAAAAACAGTGAATTACATTCGATCACATGCACTTCCGCATCGACAATTTAAGGAGTTCCTGAAAGAATTAGATTCCGATTATGGTGACGTTGTATACATCAGTCAAGTCAGATGGTTAAGACGTGGAAGATGTTTACAGCGTTTTTATGAGTTACGAGAAGAAACTTGTTTATGAATTTTTAAGAAAGACAAGCAAAAACCTGTACCAGAATTAAGAAATGATGAGTGGTTATTGGATTTATGCTTTTTTAGTGGATATTGTCCAAAAACTCAATCAATTAAATATATCATTGCAAGGAAAAGATAACCTTATAATCGATACATTTAATAACATCAAAGCATTTCAGAAGAAATTATGTGAATCGCAATTGAAAAGTAATAACGCTCACCACTTTCCATCGTTGAAAGAATTTAAGAAATCAAAATGTAACAATTACATCAAATGTGCAAAAGAAATAAGAAAACTTACAGCTGCTTTTGAAAGCCGATTCATTAATTTAGAGTTAGACAAATACAACAAAATTTTTAAAATATATTCATCTCCCTTTCATGTTGAAATCGAGTCGGCCCCAGAATACCCCCAAATGGAACTGGTTGACTTACAGTGCAATATTGAATTAAAACACATTTTTGAAATATCAGAATCAAAAATAGATTTTGATAACACGTTACAAAAGAGAAATTTTCCAATTTGAGAAATCTGGCACAAAAAGTTGTTAGCGCTTTTGGTTCAACTTACACCTGCTAATAAGATCGNTTTTCGAAAATGAAATTGACCAAACACAAAACACGCTCAAACATAACGGACGCTAACCTGCAACACCAATTACGATGTGCAAATACCAAAATTGAGATCGATTTGCAAAACCTAAGTGAAAGAGTTGAGAAACAAATATCGCACGAGTAAAATAAATATTTTTTAATGATTTCACTTTTTTATTTCATTTATATTTTTTATATTTCATTTTTAGTATTATATATTTCTTTACAATGCGCGGTTAGTATCATTATTATTATATTATCAATGTTTACATGTAAGAATAATAGTAAACAATAACTCATTATGTTTCAATTTTTCACTCAAAAAAAATGTCTATAGTGGGTCTAAATCTAATATGGGGATATATAATTTTTTACGCGGCCCGCGGAGTTATGATGCATTTCCAAAGTGGCCCGCAAAATCATTTGGGTTGGCCACCCCTGGATTACAGTATTGAGCGTGGCTCTGGAATAAGGATTGGAACGTTGACGCCTTGAATCGTCACCCCCCAAGTTCTGTATGGTGTTGTAGACGGTCTGGCAGCGAGGATTAAACGAGCACAACACGCAGATAAAGGGATAAGTGTGATTAAGGACCTCCTGTGCGATAAACCTTACAAGGACTTTATGCTTAAGGGTGGTATTCTTTACGAGTTTTTTGAGGGTCTAGAAACTCTCATTGTGCCACACTGTATGCAATATGAGGTGATCAAAAGAGCTCATGAAAATGATTTGTCATCCGAGGCGGATGAGTTGCAGGATGGCCGAGTGTGGGATTCAGAGGGATTTTCTTGGGCTTTCCGCATGAGGAGGTGGAGTGCGCGCGTGCTGTGACTGAACTGATGGAGGGGATGAAGAGTGTCGGTTGCGCAAAGGGAGACCGTTAGAACTGAGTTGCATGAAAGTTGTGATCTGTTAGTTCTTGGTCAGTTGTATGAGAGACATTGATAGAGAAAGACGTATACTGTAATTTGTGCAATTGTTCTTCAATTATATCTTTGTTTTGTTTATCAGTGTCTTTAATTCGATTATTGCGCCACCGACTACCATTATTTTCCCAAGTATAGTTTATTACGATAAGTATAATTGGAATACTACTAAAAAGTTACATAATATATGAAAATAAAATGTTCATAGCATGTAATTTAGTTTATAAGTCTTTTATGTACCACACCTACGAACAGGCATCTCATGCCTCTGTAGGATTACCTATATAATTTTACTGGTTAAATAAATAAATAAATTAGTATTACTTCGGATTGCATAAATTAATATCATTTTAATAATAAATTCAAACAATTATTAATTGTTTTGTTTTCACTTCTTAATTTTTACAATAATTCATAAAATTAGCCTTAGATAGTTAGTCTTAGATTATTACTTTATATACCATACTACTCATAACTCAATTACCCCGTGCTAATTAAAATCCTGGCTACGCTCTTGAACACGGGGTATAGCGACCACTTGCCCAAATATTAACTATTGAAGATAAATTAAAACCCACGTACGATTCTCTACAAGAAACGTGGGATAGCATGGATAATTGTGAAAACATCAACGATAAATTCAATGTATTTCTTTTTCAATAATCTTTACAACTCTTTGCATTCCTATAAACCACAAATTAGTTAAAGTAAACAACCACAATCGTTGGATAACAAAGGATTAGTTTTTCTTCCGAAAACAAACGTCATTTATATTATCTTTCAATACTCAATAATCAACCACTCAAATTTCATGATTATTTCCGTTAATATAAACTATTCTTAGAAAAGTGGTTTATGTAGCTAGTGATGGAAAATGACAGATAGAGAGAGAGAATCAAACAACCTGACCAAAACCATATAAAAAATTACACATCCCCTACACTTCAAAAAATTGCCAAGAAAACATTTCCCTACTAGATGACAAAATGGGATCAAATCCACGGGACACAGCAAATTTCTTTACTTCTTATTGCTCAAAAATAGGTAAAATATCGAAAGCAGTAACTCAAAACCAATGTCAACCAAATATATCCACACAAGTACCGCATTCTATGCTCACTTCCAAGACTAACAATAGTGAAGTTATGAGTGTCATCAGTTCTTAAAAAAATACAATTTTAATAGGGATCAATAATATACCTGAATTTATAGTAAAATCTTCCTCTCACGTTATATTAAATCCACTCACTCATATTTTCAATAGAGTGAGTCAGGTGTTTATTGACATTTAAGAAAGCTAAAGTGAAACCATTACATAAAAAAGGAAATAAACAATGTTGGAAACTATCGACCCATATCACTATTGCCTACTTTCTCAAAAATCCTGGAAAAACTCTCCTATAAGAGACTTTTTGACTTCTTATCGAATAATAATATTCTCTCAAACGATCAGCACGGTTTCAGGAAATTCCTTTCAACTAACAGCGCCATATTTTCTTTTCTAAATGATGTAACCAATTCTCTTAACCGTGGAGATAATCCACAAGGTATTTTTCTTGATTTATCAAAAGCATTCGATGTAATCAATCACGAAATTCTCTTCACAAAATTGTACTCATATGGCATTCGTGAATTGGCACATCAATGGCTAACTTCCTACTTGAAAGATAGGCATCAGCAAGTTGAAATTTCCCATGTTGAAAGTAAAGTATGTCAATATTACCTTTCAGAAACAAAGCCACTTACTTGCAGAGTTCCTCAAGGTTCAATTTTAGGCCCTATCCTCTTTTTACCGTACCGTAAATGTCATCCACCACGCTCGATTGCAAAATGGTTCTCTTTGCTGATGACACAAATCTACTATGTAAACATGTAAATGCCCAAAAAGTTGTATCAAATCTCTCTTTTTGGTTTCATTCAAATTGTCTCATTGTTAATACTGATAAAACAGTATCCATGTCATTTTGCAATAGTGTAACGAAATCTCTTCCTCCCACACCTCTTTCGCTAAACAGAACCCAAATAAAAAGTCAAGATAACAAAATTTTTAGGGCATCATATTCAGGACAATGTCAAATGGAATTGCCATACTGATAATCTGAATTCCAAACTAAGCAAATTGTTCTATGCATTCCGAATTTAGCCAACATAGTTAGTCAACAAGTTTCTCACTGCATGTACTTCGCAAATGTTTATTCTCATTTATGGTACTGCATTATCTTCTGGGGCCAATTCACTCAGAGCATTCAAACTTTTAGATCGAAAGGAGAATAGTTCGATTATATGTAAATCTCACCCCCGAAATTCATGTGAACCTTTATTTAGAGAATTAAATATACTTCCTCTTCCTTGCATATACACTTATGAAGTAGTTATGTCTGTTAAGTCAGAACTATTAAAATCCCACCCCTGCCTTAAAAGAAATAGTAAAGTTCACAAACACAACACTCATAATAAGGCTAATATTGTCCTGGCAAGTCAACAACTCTTTGCCAAAGAGGCCCTTGTCACTCAGGAATAATTTTGTACAATTCCCTTTCCAAAAATATATCTTCTTACATCTGCGGTTAAAAGCTTTTTAATGTATTGTTTCTATAATGTGAAAGAATTTACATATTTTTATAAAAGAAGTTAATGAGAGTTTCAACTTCCTAATAAATGTTTTTCAAATGACTTCGGATGATGTAAATGATGTTAATATCTCTTATACTTTATCACGCCATTGTTATAGTATTCTAGATACTGATTAAATACTAGGTACTGATTATGGCATGTTGTTTTTGCTCCTTTTTGGTTTTAATAGATTATTTCTAACTGTATGCAACCTTGACATGGTTGTGTACATTATCTTTGTAGCCCCATTCTGGCCCGGGTTTTTCTCCGGTTTTCCTCCGAGTAGTAGTGGATTCTTCTTGGGTGGGAATTAGTACAAGAGCCAAGTAGGTTCATCCTTGCAAAAGGTCACGGGAAAGCTCATACTTGGCATACTGTTTTATTTGGACATAGTAATGATAATGCTGTTTTCGACCTCGAACCTTTACCGCTCGCGCCGCCATCTTGAACAAATGGCGGCTAATTTGACTTTTTCGCAATTATTTCATTTCTAGTACGAGTTACGACCAAACTAGTTATTATAAAAAGATAGTACATTTAATTCCCAACTTTTTTGTAGAAATTATTTTTTCATCAGACTTAGTGTCGGAAATACAAAGGATTGAAAAATTAAAATTTTCCAAAATTTTTGAATTTTCACATTTTTTCCTTAGTTTTGACGTGAATATTTGGTTTTGTTGGGCGTTTTATATTTTTACGTATAAGGGATCTAAAAACCTTCAAGAACAATATATATTATAACAAAATACATATAAGAATTACGAGTGCATAGTATAGTAGGAATGTACGAGAGGTATTAGATATGGAAACACGAATAAATATTGACCCAGTTTATTTTCATGTATTTTTTATAATTTCCGCATGACCATAGTGGTATACTAGAAGATTTTTTTATAGCAGTGTCTCCATTAGACCTAATACACTTCACATGGTGTTGACATTGATGTTTAACCTTTCCGATTTTCTAATTCTAAGTTTTGGTTGTGTTAGCAGCCATTACTCAGCGTTAGCATTAGCACAACCACGACCAAATAAAGAAGTATGCCAGAAATGAACTCTACGCGATCTTTTGCATGGTCGACCTAAATAAAAATCCCCTGGTTCCTGGACTAAATGTCATTAATACCTTTGTTTTATTAATCTCGAATTTTTAGTGCACAAATATCTACAATTTACTTTGGAAAAATAAACGGATAACAGTACATCTTTATTAAATAATTTGGTTTATACATACTAAATCCGCCACTGCCCAAGGGTCCTTGATCGGAATTGATGGGATGGTTCCTTGCTTGTTTCCGGAGAGTAACTTAGTTTATTGCNATGATTCCTTTATTAAAAAAAGGCACTGTTATATATCTACATAATTTTCGACCTATCTCGTTACCCTCATGTTCTTCAAAACTAATTGAGAAAATTGCTAAAAAAATTACCTAAACAAAAATATTTTTTTCAGTCTAAAAGAATTTGGAATTGTTGAATGTAAATCTATAGAAGACACCTTATTAAATTTTTTCTCAAAAGTTTTTGACTGCATAAATTCAAAATTAGTAGTTTTTGAAATATATTCATTGATTGACATAACAAACATAATTGAGTGTGTTCATCATGTTATAATGTTAGAAAAATTAGAAGCTGGAATTACAGGTCTAGCTCTGAATTGGCTTAAAGATTATTTAACAATCAGTGTCCAAGTAAGAGTTATTACTAGCTCATTTCTTAATATTTCATGTGGTGCGCCACTACTGGGTCCAATACTATTCATACTTTACATTACTGACCTTCGTTCAGGTTGCCTATGTGGACCTCTAATGTGTTTTGTGGACAATACTTTGTTATACAGATAAGTGTTGATCAACTTTTCTTGAACATATAAAGTGATTTGAATGATTTAAAAATTTGGTTTGCTATTAATAGTGGTTCTCAGTACAAAAATCAAATTTATTTGCTTTACTTAAAAAACAAAACTTCCATTTAATATATTTTTTAAGTGTAATAATTCTCTCATAAGAAATGTGATTGTAATTGTGATAATAGTGTAATCATAGAAAAAGTAGTCTGTATTCAATATGAAGGTCTTATTGTTGATAAAAATTATAATTGGAAACAACATAGTTAAGATGTATATGCATTTCTTAAAATTTGTTTGTCTACTTTCTGTCTCAAAGACAGTATATTATGCTTTGGTGCATAAGAAGATAGTTGCAATATGGAATAACTTCGAGGGGTGATACCCACTATTCAACTATTAAACCTTTGTTTATTGCTCAGAAGATGATAATTACACAGATTTGTAAAGTTAGAAGATCTGAGCAGACCTTCTCACTATATAAAACTCTAGAATACTTCCTTCCACTTAGGAAAAATTTTGTGAGCAGAACGAGCATGGAGTTTGGTCCAAGCAGACCTTGTGTAAAAAGAAATTATGGTGTCTTGCCAGCAACTTTATGAATATCTAAAGAAGATAGTTAAACTAAGAATTTCATTAAAAAATGTCACAAAATGTGATTCTTTGTATACATAAAACAAGATAATTACAAATCATTTTTTTGATAAAATGAGATAATTACTAACGAGTTAGTTAAATTCTTTTTGATCTCTTCCCCTGTTGTGCGGCTGTTCCCATTTTCCAAAAGTCAGTCGCCACATGCAAGGTTTTGCGTTTCGTATATTGTCGAGTATTAATTTGCCTTATTTGTTATATTTATTTTACCTTAGCTTCCTGTGTCGTCTGTAAGAACTCGTGTGACGAAGTGAGTGATTAAAAGTGTTCCAAGGGATGTGAAAGCATTTTCCACTGAACGTGCATAAAATCAGATCTAGATGGGAGAAAACTACATCTTCAAAGACTTTAAGTGTAAGGACTGCAAAAATGTTTTCATACAAGGTAGTAGGGTGTCGTCTGTATCTACTTCTAATCCTGTGACAAAAGACTTCATAGATAAGGTGCTGGAAGGTTTCAAAGGTGAAGTTTTTACTGAATTAAAAGCTTTTAGGGCTGAGATGATGGACCTTTCTCAGGCTGTTCAGTTTATTTCTGACAAATGCGACACCTCAAATACCTTAACGGAATAAGTTAGAAAGTAGTTTGCTGAACTTAAAAAGAAAGTGAAGAGTTAAAAGAGCAAAACAGCACCTAAAGAAGCGAAGTTAGCAAACTAAAGGATAGAATTAGAAATATTGAACAATATTCCAGGAAAAGTAGCGTTGATGTGAGTGGTATTCCAGCAACACCGGGGGAGAACATGGCTACCATTATAAAAGATATAGGGGCGACCCTGGGAGTAGAGGTGCAAGACAGTGACATCACTACCCTTGGACAACCTGGATAACTAACTTCAAGGAGAAAAAGGTGATGACAGCTCAGCAAGTGAACAACAAGCTTTCCAACAACAGAATCTATGTGAACGAACACCTTTCGCGTGAAAAAAAAAATCAATTTCTTGGGAAACTAAAACAAGTGTAATACACCTGGGCTACACATACGCCTGGTTCTGTGATTGAAAATTCTTCATCCAGAGAGCACAAGGGGAGCCTGCAGAACAAATATACAGTGACATTGACCATATTAATTAACTTGTATCGAGGTAAACACACACTTAGTCCTAACATGTCATTTCTTTAGACGTATGATGGAAATGAAGCATATAATATCTTTCATAATATTATAAGTATCTCTTTAGATGTGGTATGCCCCCTTACTACAATTATAACTAGGAAACTAGTCAACAAATTATAGGGTGATGCAAGTGTAAAACTGAGGAGAAATTACCTCATAGCACTGGATCATGAAATTATTACTGGGAAAGAGGATAAGATAAAGATCAAAATAAGAAGAAAAAAATATGACATGAAGCTTAAAGAACTGAGAAAACAAAGCATATTGAGGAAGCAGAAAATAAAACAAATGTCCTGTGGAATGTGGTCATAGGAAAGAAAAACCTCAGGAAACTAACCCAGAAATACTCCTAGTAAATGGAAATGAACTCAAATGTCCCCAAACAAATAGCCAATTACTTTAACAAATTGTTCATCAGTACAGCTGAAAGAGTACTCAGTGAGGTAAATGGAAAATCAAACCATTCTGTTCAATTAAAAATCCAACCATGTACAGTTGATCAACTTTATTTATCAGACATCACAAGAAATGAAGTATTAAAAATTATAGATTCTCTTAGGTCCTCCACAGCTACAAGTATAGATGGGTACTCAGAATTGGTTAAAGCATGCAAATTTGAGTTAGTGGATCCACTCACAATCATCACAATAAATCTTTTAGACAAAATAGCAAACGTTTATCCTAAATATAAAAGTGGATCAAAGAAAGAAGCATCTAATTATCACCCCATCTTATTGATATCTATCTTTTCAAAAATTATGGAGAAAGCCATACTAAGTAGACTCCTCCATCACCTACAAATAAATAATATACTTACAAACCAACAACATGGCTTTTGAAAAGGAAAATCAATAACCTCAGCCATTATTCAATTATTTGAAGAAGAAAATATGAAATACCTCGGAGTGTTTTTTGATGCTCCATTGACTTGGAATCAGCATATTGAACAGTAAAGTAAGAAACTGAGTACAGTCACATACTTAATCAGAAGAATAAAACAGCTATGTGGGACCAAAATAGCAAAAATTGTCTAGCATACAATTTTTTAGGCTCACCTGTGACATGGTACAGTTGTTTGGGGTGGCACCTCACATAATAATTTACAGAGGTTACTGGTCCAACAAAAGAAGGCTTTTAGAAACATAGCTGGTTTAACATACACGGAGAGTTGTAGAGAAGCTTTTAAAAAACTACAAATCCTAACTGCAGTAGGAATCTACATAAGCGAGGTTATACTGAATATCGCAAGTACTGATGTGATCAGACATAAAGACAACCATCAATATTTTACAAGAAATACAAACAATTTCTCACACCCAGTACATTTAACCTCCTATATGAAAAAAACATCATATAAGGGAGCACTTTTTATCAATAAACTACTGTCCAAACTAAATATAAATACTAGTAATAACTATAAAAGTGAACTTATTGCATGGCTAAAAAATAATCCATCTCAGAGGGAGAATTCTTTGATTTGGACAGGGAATGACCTGTCCTGTGTATTGGAGCTGTAAAACATAATACTCATCTTGGAAGTTACTGTTGAAGGTTGGTCATTTAGAATGAGAAATGCAATAATGAAATATTAGTTGTTGCGGACTGTCAGCTGGAAAACTCTAAGAATAGTACAACTGAATATTTTTGAGATAATGATTTATTTGTCTTTTAAAAACATATTTGTCTTGTTGTATTGATGATTAATAATTTAATTTTACTCATTTTTTATTCAAGTCTTAATATCACTAAATATGCTGCTCAACATTTTAAATGAAATTGTTTTGTTTCCTTTGTGAAAGGAACTATCTTCTTCTGTTTGTGTCACATATGATACTGAGATAGAATATTCTCTCATACTGAGAGTGGTAATTAATATGTATCTATGGAAAACTTTCTCAGTAATTATGTATCTTAAAGCATTTTTGTGAAGTATTTTAATAGTATGTATTTTGTGATTGTGAAAATTTAATGGCAATTTGTATTACTTGATATGACACGTGAGCCAATCTCTATGAACGTGCTCAGAAGAAACACGAAACAAGAGAACGTTTAATTTTCCAAGTAGTTTGCAACATGAACTTTCATTGTAATCTGTGAACTAAGCATGAATCAAAATAATCTCAGTTTTTGTGATAATCCGTTATATGTTTTTTGTAATCCACCAAGGTGATGATTCTGACAGTCATAATTTTGATTTAATTTATGCCCATATTAGAAGCATGAGGAAAAATTTTAATTATTTCTTATTAGAACTATCCCAAATAAAAAATCAAATATCGTTTATTGTATTCAGAGAAATTTGGATCAACAGCGATGAGGTAAATTTCTACAACATTCCTGGTTACAAAATATTTCATAATTGTAATGATAATTACAGGTCAGGCAGAGTGCTGTGTTATGTGAAAAACGACATTCACGCAACTCAATTAGATGTTCAATTTACAAACGGCTGATATATTAATTCTTAAAAATATATTTTTTATTCTGTTCTGCTTATACAGGTTTCATAGTTTTTCAAAAAAAACATTTTATTGAAGAGCTATCAAACTTTTTACCATCACTTTCTAATTTTACTATTTTGATAGGAGATATAAATATTACATTAGATGCTTCAACAAATACACAAAATTTCTAAGTTCATTAAATATTAACAGCTTTGAACAAATGATTAAAAACACTACAAGAATATCTTCAAATTCATGCTTAGGCCATATTTTTCTTAGGCATAGAAATTTATCGTCATTCAGTACCAATATTTTTGACATAGGATTGACAGGTTTGTTTACTAGGTTTAAAGATATTGTTAAAGGCTAATATCTATCGGTACCATTAAATTCTAATAATACAGCAAGATTAACTATTGATTTTAATTTGGTAAATGGTATTTGGAAAGTACAGATTGGTTTGTTTGTTATAAGTTACAAGATGTAAATACTACAAGATGTCATAATATTTTAAGTACAGCAGTAGATAGTTGTAGGTTTACTTGTAAGGCAAACAGTAGTTCAGTAGTAAACATCCACAATTTTCAACAATTTTTTTATACATCCAGTGCATCTCAGCGTCTAATATTTTACCAGTGTACTTATTATGCTTTCTCCTAAGAAAATATCACAGTAGGTTTCAAATGTCACCTCTGACCCCTTTTTATGAACAGAACATATTAAAAGTCTATAAAAATTCATGCATACTTTCAACTCAAAAAACTGGTCACTCAATAACAGTACATAAACATATGAGCCGGATATGCGATTGATCCTTTTCTCTCAGGACATATTTCTAGTGATACCACTTCAGTATGATAGATCTACAATACAAAGTTTGCAAAAACATGCACCTGATTTGTCATTTAAATAAATCCTGAACTATTTACATAGAGATAAATACTGAAATCAACTTTTTCTGAAGTAAATGCAGTAATATACAAATTACACAATGAAAAAGTGGATTTAAAAGTAAATAAGTTAAATTCTTGAAGTTATATTTATGACAATCACACTATAAAAGGATCTTGTAGTACAGTATTTCTTCAAATTCCCTTATAATGGAGGATAGAATTTGTGTGTAAATAAGCAAATTGGGTTCTGCATTTAACATTTCTTAAAATCAGATATGTAGTATCCTGTCCATCATACAACAAAAAAGAAAAATTGATTTTCAAGACTAGTTGTTCAAGGCACATCCAGTTTAAAAAAATACTTTTTATGCTTATTTGCCGCAAGTACCATGAATTAATTTTTCAGGCTACCTCTCAAACAGAGCTTGACACCTAGTATAGAAATAGCCACTGAGCGTCAAAATCACCATTTCACAGAGTTAGTAAAAAATTATATTCCATATATACCAGGTGCAACAAAAAAGTAATGAGACTGATACCACTTAGAGTGATCTGGCAACACTACAAGTTACCCCTCCATATAATAAATTTGTCAAAAAAGCAGTACAACCTGCTTATGATCATGCGGAGGACAATAAACTAATTCACTCTCCGGAAGCAAGCAAGGGACCATCCCATCAATTCTGATCAGGGGCCCTAAGGCAGAGGAGGATTCAAAAATATCAGCAAAACTTCCTAGATAAGATAAAAAGTTAGCTGTGTTATAATACTAATAGAATGTCAATATGTTTGTAATTTAACACAAAAAATGTATTTTACATGTACAAATAATTATCGAACAATAGATTATTCTGAGTATAGTGTTTAAAAATCATAAGAATTGAAATAACACTAAATTCACGATTTCTTGTTACAATAAACACGTCCCTGGACAAAGCCTAGAGAACCTGTATAAAAAATCCGTCTCTACCCGAAGGAAAACCGGAGCAAAACCCAGGCCAGGATGGGGCTACAGAATTACTGTACACAACCGTACCAAAGTTGAGTACACATAAAACTAAATTAATATGAGCCATAAGACAACACAATCATGCAAGAAAATAGTTTTGAAATTCTCATAAGTTATTTTAAAAGTACTACAGCAGGATAAAGTACAAGACGGATTTAACTTTTATTAAAATCAATTAATTCTTTTACATTGTAGAAGCACTGGTGCAGGAGGTAGTTTTTAACCGCGGATTTGAAGATATTCAATTTCATAATATCTTTTATATTCTTGGGCAGGGAATTATATAGAACGATACCCGAATAATATGGTCCCTTTTGGCAAAGAGTAGTTGACACTCCAGGGCAATGAATATTATTACTATTGCGAGAATTGTGTTCGTGAACGAGACTGTTTCGTATGAAGCAAGGGTGGCACTTCAGTAATTCGGTCTTAACAAACACAACAGTTTCATAAATATAAATGCGGGGAAGTGTTAAGATATTTAATTCCTTGAATAAAAGTTTACACGAGTTTCAGGGGTGAGATTTACAAATTATCCAAACTATCCTTTTCTGAATTCTGTAATTTTGTGTGCTCTAACCGGAATTGCCCCAGAAGGTAAAGCCGTAACGTAAATGGGAGTAAACGTTTGCAAAATATACGCAACGGGAAATACGTGGACTAACTGCGTTAACTAAGATTCGGAATGCGTAACACNATAACAATTCCATTTGAGATTATCTTGAATATGGAGACCCAAGAATTTTGTATTCTTACAGTTTTTAATTGTGTTCCGTTTAAAGAAAGAGAAACCTGGGGTAAAGATTTTGTTATACTATTGTGAAATGACAATTTTGTCAGTGTTTACAATGCGACGATTTGCACGGAACCAAGTCAAAAGGTTAGACAAAACTTTTTGAGCGTTGGTGTGTTTACACAGTAAATTAGTGTCATCAGCAAAAAGAACCATTTTCCAATCTGATGTGGATGATGACACATTGTTTACATACAATAAAAAGAGTATAGGGCCGAGTATTGAACCTTGGAGTTTTCCGCAAGTAAGTGGCTTTGTTTCTGAAAGACAATGCTGAAGTATTTTATTTTTAGTATAGGATATTTCAACCTGCTGATATCTATCTTTTAAATAAGAAGTTAGCCATTGATGTGGAAGTCCACGAATGCCTAAAGAATGCAATTTGGAAAGGAGAATTCCGTGATNTGATGACATCGAACGCTTTGGATAAGTCAAGAAAAACACCCTGAGAATTTTCTCCGTGGTCAAAAGATGTGGTACCATTGTTTAAGATAGAAAATATGGCGCTTGTAGCGGAAAAGGATTTCCTAAAACCGTGTTAATCGTCAGCAAGAATGTTATTTTTTTATAAAAAATCTAGAAGACGCTTATAGAACAATTTTTCTAGGATTTTTGAGTAGTAGAGATATTGGTCGGTAATTTCCAATATTAAGTTTGTTTCCGTTCTTGTATAAAGGATTCAATTTAGCTCTCTTAAATATGTTAGGAAACACCCTTTCCAATAAACAATTATTAAAAATATTTATGAGTGGATTTAATATAGCGTGGGACGAAAATTTAACAATAAACTCAGGTATATCATCTATGCCTGTTGAAAATTTGTTTTTTAATGAGCTGATGATTCTCATGACTTCACTGGCGTTAGTTTCAGAAGTGAACATAGAATTGGGAATGTGGGTGGATATAATTGAGGACATTGATTTGGATATATTGAGTTTGTTTATTTTACCTACTTCTGAGAAGTAAGAATTAAACAAATTTGCGATGTCCTGAGGATTTGATACGATTTTGCCGTCGTTTAGTAGAGAAATATTTTCTTTACAACTTTCAGAAATTGATGAGTAATTTTTAACAATATTCCACATTGAATTTGTCGTCGGTGTTTTGGCTTATAACATATACAGTCTCTTGTAGACATTTTTTAACAAGTTTCAACTCATCAGATCTGACCTTGACCATATGTAGTGTGGTACATGAAATATTTTTAATATATTAGAAACAGTGAAATTAGGGGAAATAATGTTCCATCAAATATTAAAGAATATGAATCCTCATTTTGACCTAAGAAAAGGTGGGGGACATTTCTCAATAAGAGCACAAGGAGATTTCCGAAGCCCAAAACATTTTTGGAGGACTGATCAGCAGTTGCAAGACAAGATAAAACAAGATGAACTTTGCTCGGGCAGGCATTCAACATTGCTCTGATTAAAGTATGTAATGAGGGAAGGCTCTCATACGGTAAGAAAAAAGGTGCTTGATGTCAGACCAGACATTACAAATACTTTAATGCTCCTCCATAGAAAAAGGGATTCCTGAGGTAATAAGTCTTTGTATTAACCTGATCTCTGTTTATGCGACGTATGCAAGTGCTAATCAACCCTTCCAGTAGTTCTCCTAAAACAGTAACAAATGCCTTGACCAGTGTATAGCAGCCAAAGGGAGCTTTTCTGTAGGTGATAACATAGAAAAAATAAAAATTTAATAACATAACTGAAAAAGAAAATCAGTATCATTACTTTTCTGCCACACTAAGTTATAAGCCTGAGGGCATACATAAATACATAAAAACAATATATCAACAATCAATCAATAAGAAATTTTACATCATTTTCCTTGGCGTTCTTTAGAATTGCTTTAAAATGAAATTTTTTTTCACGTTCATTTGAAAATAGTTAACAAGAAATTTTTAACGTAAGTAAAATGAAGATAAATTCTTGAAGCAGAAACAAATAACTAGAAAAACCTTCTCACAGGAATCAACAGAGGAAACATACTTTGTGCACCGAAATAATAAATACTTAAGTCGGGAACTTTAAAATGAGTTTAGAACTATTCATTTCAATGCAACAGCTAATTTAAAAGGGATTAATTTCATGGAAAAACAAAAGAAAGTGACAGAATCAAGACACATCAAATAATTATTCATTCTCTTCAAGACATTTCACTAAACTAATTCTAATAATTACTTTAAGTTCATCAATGTTTTAAAAAATTATTTAATAAGGGTTCTATCACTTACCAACAATGGGTTTATTAAATGACAGAAATGTGTTTAGTACTCCACTTGGAATTGTCCATATCCATAAAGCAGCTGGAGTAGAGTAACAACTAGTAGCTAAAAATTGTCCACAATAACTGAAGCAATTCAATCCAACTCCATATTTAGAAAAAGTTCCATCAGAAACTCTGCTCTGAAATTTGATATGAATAGGACGTGCAGCTACTTCTTTAACTGAAAAAATTCACATTATTTTTTATCACATTACATTATATTTAACATTGGTAATCTCTTTCTGAAGGTTTTTGAAATGTTAATTTTGGAGTCATTCCTACAACACTAATCATTTTCAAAAATGTTTACAATATGAAGTTCTAAATAAAGGTAACTTACATATAGTTTTCATATGAAGCACATTACTTGCCGCTTTTGCCATTGTATTGGCAATCTTGTCAATTGATACTTCTTTATAGACAGAACAAATGGTTGAACTGATAGTATCAGCATGATATAAAATATTATATTCTCTCCAGGTTATGTAGTTCAAGAGACGTACCTAGAAAAACACATTTTTATAAAATACAAACAAATTTCTTGAATAATTTATTGAAAATACGTGGTAATCTATAAAGTAATGTATTGATTGCAAGTTGAGGTATCACTCCACAAATTTAACCACACCTTAACATGTTTTGAAAGACCTTTTACCAGCAAAATCTATATCCAAATATCTACATGATTGGCCCAATTATTTTGTACAACATTGTTTTGGAGGCAAAACATAAATGTTTAATAAAAATAGAAGGCAGAAACTAGTCAAAATAATAGTTATTGAAGCAAGGGCAGTTTTGGAGCAATGCTCCCCCCCCCCCTGAACTTCTTTAAGTACTTCAGCAATCTTTGGGCGTAACACCAAATGAAAGAGAGTGTGCCCCATCTTTGACAGTCTGGAGCCCTGAAATTCCATGAAGCACTTCCAAATGCCATAGAAGCTCTTGAGGCAATTTCAGGATAGACTGATCTTCAAACTGCTTCCAATGCGACTTCTCTATTAAAAATCTATATCACGTGCAGATCATCTGTGTTGATTTGATCGGATTGGTAGATGTTCTAAAGACACTCGCTCTCTTAGCAGAAAACTTCGGGCTCATTCTTGGACCTACAAAAAGCAACTGCTATCACTGAAGATATCCTTTCCATTTAAAAGGAGAAAAGGAAAGACTAAGAAATGTTTTTCTGAAATTTTTGCCCATATCAAGGTGTGTTCTGAGCCTGACATTGAGGTATCATTTTGCACCAGGTAGGATGATAGAAGCATGGATTATAGTACATCTCAAGCAGCCCTGAAGATACTTAAAAAGATACATTTATGTCCCACATCTTATAATATAATCAAAGTCTTTGTTTCTAGATTATCAAAAGATTTACTGAACTGTTTTGGGCTTAGAATATTGATTCCTACACCAACCACAAGTAACAATTCTAAGTGCAGTGACAATGATTCATCTTTAGAAGCAGGTGTTGTCAACTTAATAAATAGGTTGAGACAAGTTTTAGGTCTACTGGAGAGCAGTTTACACCTACTGCAAGGTGAATTCACATGTGGAAGCAGAACTGGAAAAGAGAAGAAAAAAAGCGGTCCCTTAAGGTACAACAAGAGCACTTGAAGCACTGAATTTGGGTGATTATGATTTGTTTCCCACAGTATTCATTCTCTTAAAGATTCTGACAATCTCGCCCATTAGCATGCTCTCAGCAGGAAGTTTTTCTATGCTTTCTGAAGTCCTGGTTGAGATTGAGAATAAGGTAGTCAGGACTTTACCCTTTACATATGCAGACACACATTCATATTGATCTAGAAGCAGTTATCAACCGATTTGCAAGAAATGGATATAAAAAACCTTGATTTTGTAATTTAATCCCACTATGCTTAACTAGTTCAATACTACTGGCGTTTACCATTTAATTTTTAGCATCATCTTTCCACTCTAATTCTGGAACTTATTTTTTTCTTCTCATTATTTCTCTTCGAGCGCTTTCTTATGTTGAAAATATTCGGTTTGTGACTTTGTTTCTTGTAAATATGAAGCAGATATTCTTGATTTTGTTTTTTAATTTGTCCTTATCTATGGTGCCTTCTGGTGTAAGATCAATTTCCTTCAAATCCTCTCTGACTTCTCTAATCCACCTGCATCCTGTTGTGGTATTTTTTGACTCGAGATTGTACTGCACCAGTTGTTTCAGAAGTCTCGAATCCTGCATTCTCATTATGTGTCCAAAGAATCCCAGTCTCCCCTTACGCATGGTATCAGTAATGGGTTCCAATTCTTTGTACACGACTTTGTTGAGCAATATCCACCAATGTCAGTCTTTCTGATATTTTTTGTTGATGCAGGTTCTTCCAATTCTTCTTTCAATCTTCTGTAATTTATCAGTTTTTGATTGTCCGTTCAGGTGGAAGTGAGTTTCTGCTGCACAAGTGGCTTCCGGTTTTATAACTGTACTGTAATGTTTAATTTTTGCATTTATGTATAGGCATTTTTTTCTGTAGATATCCCACATTAATTTTTGTGCTTTAGCTAGTTTGTTTGTTCTCATTTGGACTGAGGGTTTTTCATTTAGGTTATTTGTTATTATCTCTCCAAGGTATTTGAATTGGGTTACAATTTTGACTCTATTACCATCTATGTTTATTTCTTTTAATGTTGGTTTTTGGGGTATAATTTTTGTTTTTTCAAATGATATTTTGAGGCCAATTTTATTTGCAATGTTTTGAAGTCCTGATGTCTGTTTTTGCTTCATCTATGTCATTTGCTAGTAATGACAAATCGTCAGCAAAACCAGGGCAATTTGTTTTTCTTTCTTTTTTTTTTGTAATTTTTTTTTTTTTTTTGGGGGGGGGGGGNCAGTTGAACAGTAGTGGAGTCCATCACCCTGGCACAGTCCTGTTTTGATGTCAAATGGTTCTAACAATTCACCCCTGAACTTCACTTTTGACTTGGTGTTTGTGAGGGTCAGTTTTATCATGTTTATTAATTTGGGGTGCAGTCCAAGGTGTTGTAAAATGTTTAGCAGAAACTCCCTATTGATACAATCATGTTTTTTTTTTTAGTCTATAAATGTTATCACCATATCTCTGTTCCTCTTCCTGTAATTCTAGCTAATAGAATAATAAAAATATTTTGACTTTTTGAATAATAAAAAAGATTTTAGATAAATCCCTTGCCCATAAACTGTCTTTTAACTTTATTATTTAATTAACAAAGAATTCTTATTCAAAAATTCTTACTTGAACCAATAATGTAGACCACTTTTCAGATACACATTTTTCTTTTGATAAAGATCGTTATTATGATTTTCAAAGTCAATTAAATAAGATTAACACTTAATTCTATAATGTTAACATGTAGCTAAACTACAAGCATAGCTATGCTTTTACAAGTGAAATGTAGATATTTTATGTATATCATCTATTATTAGTTACAAGATATTATATATAAACGCTTTATTTTTTGAGACATTTTCAACTTACTGTTCTAACATTTGGAAAGTTTTATAATACATTTTGGACTGACAATACATATATTAAATCCTAAATTAACATAATTCCTCCATGAGCCAGTAGGGTATCACATAACCCCGAGATCCCCCCGTATAGTCCCAACCAAAAATTTACTCCAGAAAAGCCCTTGTACTGAAGTACAAAAAAGAAAACACTAGACACTTTTTAGCAATATTTTCAACAATAAAACAATCACAAATTGTTTGTTGATATTCAACCAACCAAGTCAACTTCATGTGAAAATAAATGTCATGAAATTATTACCTTTCCCTCACAACAACCAATGGCTAAAAATTGTCCAGATGGAGACCACGATACATTACCAACACCTAAACCATCCTTTTCAAACAAGTGGACAGAGTCATGAATCAGAGAAATTATGACAACTCTACACATATCAACTCTCTTGTCCCAAAGACAAATAGTTTTGCTATCAGTTGACCACGATAATCCTCCAATTACATCTATTTTATCACATGGGAAACGCTGTAACATATAGGACACAGTTTATTAAATTTCTTAAAATGTTCACATATTAAAATTATAAAAGAAACCAAGTCACCTTTGACAGAAGCCAGGATGTTGAGGAAAATGTTGAAACACAATCAGAATTTTCTACTCTTTCAACAACAGCAAGCCAATTTCCATCATTACTAAATTCTATCATAGAACTCGAATCTGATTTCAAATTTGAAATTAACTTCACAGATAAATCAGATAATGACCAAATACAAATACATACCTATATTTTTTTAAGAAACATAATAGTATAATTAACTGTAGACCTACATACAAGCTAAAATGTACAGAACATTTCCAATGACTTGTCATGACTTCAAATCAAGGTACTTACATTAAAACTTCCAACACACAGAACATGTCGACTGTCAGGACTCCATAATACTCTTTCAATTCCAATTTCACTTTCTCTTATTTTACACTTCCAATCAGGAAACTGCAGTGAAAGTATTTGAATAATTCCTCGCTGATAAAGAGCACTCAAAAGAAATTTCGAATCAGGAGACCATTCAATATACTAAAGAGAAAAATAATATTTCTGATAGAGATGTAATTTAACATGAACATAAAAATGTTACAACACGAACCTCAACGACATCAAGAGCAGTAAAGGAACGAATAATTTTACTGTTACGAGCATTGCGAACAAACACATTTTTTTGAAATGCATAAGCTAAGTATTTCCCATCCCGCGAAAATTTAGAAGAATTTTTTTCTATTCGAAACGCATCAGAAAAATTCATACATTCACACTCGTGTGGAGAGATATTCATAATCCAAATCAACGGCTTTGGAAGCAAGCGTAAAATCAGAAGTTTAATGCACACCAAAAACTATCACTCAGCATACAGCAAAAATCGTACGATCCACTGCAACCCATTCGCCGAACTATGCTGTAATGAAGTAACTTGCACATATAATTGCAATATCGCGCCAAAGTAGATCCACCTCGGATGTTGCATATATAAAGCTTATACTTCTTGCCAGTGGAGACCTTAATCGAGAGAAAACCGTCAGAAGTATCCAATACTTAAGAGCAGAGTAATAATGATCTCTTGATGGAATGGGAAAATACATTAATTTTGAACAAAGAAGTTAATTATTACAAACGTTGTATATCATAAATGATATTTATTTAAAAAAATACACACGGGAGTTTGAATTTACGCACTTACAGTGAAAAACTATCTAGTTCATCCAATATAATATTATAACATGTTTGTGTTTCTGTTTTTGTTTTTTTGTAAACATATTTTGTGTTTATATTTATGTTTATATCATGTCCATTTGTCCTGTTGTTATGTTTATTGTTATAATTTGTTATTACTTCATCACCTGACGACAGCGTAAATCCACGTTGAAAAGTAGTGAGTTCTTAATGAAAAATAAAAATATTATTCGTCCATAAAAAGTCGTAAGTTTTTAACTATATTTTTAAGTGGAGACCTTAGTTCATACTCGTAACCTTGGTTTCCACCTTTCGAGTTTTCGGGTTCTCGATTGGCATGCACCGAGAGCGCCATCTCTGGATGTCCAAGGGAAACTGCGTATGCGCCATTAGAGAGTACAAGCAGAGTACAAGTGACGACAAGTGCAGTGATTGGTCCAAGTTTGGTCTCAATTGCAACAGTTATGTCTTGTACCGTATAATTTGGCGCATTGACAAGGTGACTGAAGTATTATCCTCGTAAGGGCAAACTTAACCGTTATAATTGTCGATCAGTCTTGCTGTCAAAAATGAGGAGACTAATTGTCACATAATACGTTGTTGATCAATCATCAAACTAACAAATATCAAATATCATCACGTGAGAGTATGTAACTCGCAATTAATTAGTATTACATCGTTGCTGGCTGTACCAATTTCAAAGAATATCAAATTTCGTCTGAAGACCATGGGTATTCATTACCCTATAAGCCAGATATTAATTTGATGCTTAGACAATATTATTTATGAGTATTGATAGCTGTCTCAGTTTTTTAAGCACCTAATTTCTCCAAATTAAAAGACATGAATCAACAACAATACCTTTTCAATTCTTGTTTGTTTTATTTTGTAAGTTCTTTAAGGCGAACCAACCTCTATAACGGAGGGGAGGATGGCTGTGGGAGAGACGAAATGTAACCTCCTACTCGTCACGTGACGTTCTTCTTCAGTATATATTGAACAGAACAGATTTCGGTGGCTTATATACGAGGGAGTTGAGTCCTCAAGTCACCAGATGACTTGGCTAGTACTGGTCGTCAGACTAATGTAAGAAATTGCTGCGGTAATCCAGTGAAACACTTGCTACTGGTTGCCAATGATGTAGCTTTCAGCAATATTTTATTTGAGAAAGCTAATTAGCAATTTTGGATTTTCGGATAACCTAGGTGGGTATTCCGACATAATATTCAGCAACTGACTTTACATGTACGTTAATAACGCCTTCAGATAGCATTTACCCTCTAATAACAATTTTTTACTTGCATTTTGAGAATTTTCCAGTTTTGTAAATATTCAGAATTTAATTTGTATTAAATTATTGTTTATTGTTGTTACGTGTTAGTTTGGTTGTCCGGAAAACTGGACTGGTGGCAGCGGTAAACTACCGTAGGAATATTGGTGTTTAAGTGGGGACCGGCAGTCGTCTTATCTCTACTGCTTCTCCCCATTCTTGAATCCCGCTTCCGCCAAAACCTACACAGCATTTGTTCTATTATGATGTGGTTACACTTGTATTATCAGACTATTTAGAAGCTGCTGAATTAAAGGGGAAAGAAGAGCGGTTCATTTCAATGTCACGAAATGTGAACGATTCCGGAGACCAAATATTTAGTTCAAGTGTCAAGCAAGACGCGCCCTTTTCAATAGTTTACAGTGCGAGATTTGTTATACAAACTGCCGGGTTAGATATAAATAGAACCAACGTACCATCCTCAGAGTTTGTGGAGCGGTCAATTAATGAAAAAAAGGGCCCTCGCAGTCATTTTTAGTGGAACGGTTGATTGAACAGAAGGTATGTAGAACAGGCAGTAATATTGTGACGTGGCAAAGTGAAATATGATCTGGTTTCAATACACAGCAGTGCGCTGGACAGGAGGCCGGCGGAAAATGTCGATGCAGCAAAGGCCGCGAGCGTGTTGTGGCCAGATAAGGAAAGCTGATGATACGCATCGCTAGAAACAAAAGTGAAGCTTCAAACTTTCACAGTTTTCAGAACCACAGTCAAAATTAACTACCAGCTGGGTCGAGCGTTTTGATGGATAACTCGCAGGAAGAAATAATTCCCTCTATCTCAACAGTTCTGTGACAGTTCTGTAGTAGTGTTGCTGTGCAACGATTCAAAAGACTGCAAAACGTTTAAGAAAAAGTTTAAAATCCCTTATTTTCAATTTAGCGATCTTCATTATTTTCAAGAAAATAGCATTGAGAATGACCCTATTCTGTGGCCAGAGGTATCGACTAAATCTAATCTGTTTAAATTAATAAATTTCGAGGAAACTCCTGTAGACGTGAAGTATGATTTTATGTCATTGATACCAGATGATTTGGAAATATATGGAATTCGGGATAATAGATAGGATGTACGGGCATTTTAAAACATGCTATTGACGTGGAGGGCGCACAGCCGAAAAAGAAAACACCCTATAGGGTCCCTCAGACCATAGGGAATTACTGGAGTCTACTACATCGGATATATTGGAACAAGGCATAATTTCAGATTGCACGAGTCCTTGGTCTGTCAACATCATAGTTGTAAAGGAAAAAAGTTCGACACCAGATAAATCACTGTCTTACAGACCGTGCATTGATTTTAGAGCCCTGAGCGCAATAACAAAGAGAGACGTACTCCCATTGCCAAATATTGATGAAATTTTTTATGATTATGCTGAGCAAAAATTCCTTCCTTTCTAGATTTATGTTCAGGATATTAGCAAGTAGAAATGAAAGAGACGAGTAATACAGTATTTAGCACTCCAACAGAACACCATGAGTACAATAGGCTCCCTTTTGGCTTGGCTAATGCACCTCAGATATTTATGACGTTGATGTCAATTGTACTGAGGGGGTTAATTAATAAGGGATGCGCTGTATATTTAGATGACGTGTTGAGGCATGTTATGTCCATTCAAGGAAATCTAGAGGGTCTAATAGAAAGTTTTTGGGATTAAGGAAAGTAAATTTGAGACTTAAATAGAAAAAATGTAATTTTTTGAAAATAATACAAAATTCTTGACCACGTTCTTTCTGGGACAGGTGAAGGAAAAGGAAGTTTAACTCCGTCTTTATTTCCCACCTATGTTTTGGCCGACGCAATACGAACTACGTCACATCAGCGAAAAGGACACCTATACTCTTAGCACATTCCAGCGTTGTACAAGGTGACACGGGTGCAAGTCGTCGCGGAAACTGATGACGTCAGCTTAGTCGTCGTTTTCCCACTCGTGGAAGATGTGTCGTACCACGTTTATCAGACATCTACCTCTCGACATAGAAGAACATCGGAACAACTTTGTATTAAAGCCAGACTCACTTCTCTTTGCCGTCGATTCTGGAAAAAACCAACAAATTTATGCTATTTGTGAAAAATTTTCCTCAAAAATGTTTTTCGTATAATTTTGTCCTTTGTCCTCCTACATTTCCCGCTCTCCGAAATGGAATCAGTTCCCGTAACGTGGCGGCTTTTCTTAATCATTCTGAGACAATTCTGAAAACATGCGATGTTCTAATAGCGAAGCCACATTTGAAGTGTTCATCAAAGGAGAAGAAATGGGGAAATGGTACTTCTCTCTCAGCCAAGATAATGAAGTCGATATTTTATGCGGGAGCAACACTTGAACATTTTTTTTCATTTATTTTGACTTACGTCGAGGTTCCAATCATACTTATGTACAATTTTATCAGGACTTCCCGCGCCCATGTGGAGCACATATTGCGGGAAGCCCTTTCAAAACATTCACACACTTACAAACATACTTATAACTTACTGATATCATTTATACACCTCTCTACAGAAAATACAAAATGTCCAAAATCAAAATACAAAATACAAAATACAAAACAGACTACTAACTAAAACCACCACCATTCAGCCTCCTCCATTTACTGCGGCACGCCACAGCAAATGGAGGAGTTACCGTCCCCGCCGCGTGGAGGCATGGTGACCCACCACTAGCGGAGACCACTGCCAACGGCAATAAACATACTTAATTACTAGACAGAACAGATAGAAAAAAATTTTTAAAGACAGAAATTTTTAAAAGACAGATACATTATTTACAAAATTTAGAGACAGAAATTTTGAATGACAGAATTTGAAAAACAGAGTTCTATAGAATTGGAGCAGACTTATAACTATATACATTTGAACAGTTAGAATAGTCCAACAAGGGCACATAAATTTTCCATCAGGATGTGGGACCGAAACCAGACTACATCAGTTACTGAGCAATGCTCGCAATTATGATAGTTATGTGGATTTGCCCGTATCTATGATCGAACCACTCTTTTATAACAGAACAGTGATCACTAGAAAATTATATTCTGTATTAAACCAATCCATTCCGATTAATGAAATTTTGGCAAAGTTAACTATTGAAAATACCCATAAATTCTGGTGGTTTTATTTTCTGAACTGGAAACTAAATTTAAAACTGTCGTTTTTTCAAAATAGCTTAAAACATATACACTACGGTGGATTTAGTAATGTGACATTTGTAATATTGACAATTATTTGTATGATGATTAAACGTTATTGTCAAAGAAAGACCGGAGTAGTGTTTGATTGTATTAACGAAAATAATGTCGTGTCATGTCGTGGAAATAGGACACACCATTGTTCCCACCACTTTCATGATAATTTGGTTCAATGATAATTTTGTTATATGTTTCATTAATGTAATGTCGTATATCAATTCTAGTGTGTTGTGAAAATATTGTAATTCTGTAAAATGTCTTTTTTCACATTTGTAATGTATTTTATGTACCTTCGATTGAATTTATATAAATATTTCAGTTTTATAATAGTGCAGAAAAATAGAGTAAGATAAATAATGTAGTGGCGAGTATTGACCTACATACAGGTTGGCAATAGGGGACGTAAGCATGCGCTGATTCAACTAAAAAGGGGTTTAAATAGGCGCGACACGAGAGCTCGAGAGGAGGTTCCGGTGTAACGCTACGATCACCTCACTTGGAGGGCCTCCAATCCGGGGCTGCCAGTGAGACTCCTGTCTCAATCCTCTCTACGGCGTAGGCCTTCCACCTGGGGCTTACGAGTAGTGATCACCCCACTCTCCCGTACGATCTTTCTCTTACGGCTCAGAGGCTACGTTTACAGTCAACGGACGTCAGGGATCGAACGTAGGCCTGCATCTTCGCCACCAGCGCGAGTCATATCCGCTTGTCTAAAGACACTCCCATATATAAATAAACATTCACATCCTGGGTCAAGCGGCCCTCCATGTATTGATAAACATTCGCATCCTGGGTCCAGCGGCACTTGTGAGTAACTGTTGCACCATATGACCCAAGACGAGCAACTATTGCACCATATGACCATATGACCCAAGACTCCGTCTATGCCCACCCAGAGTGGAGACGGAAAAGGTATAAATAAGAGAACGAAACGATTCTCACTAGCATTCTGCAGCATTCTGTCGTAGCATTTGTTGCGAGCATTCCGCAAGCATTCTGTTCTAGCAGCAGTAGCTAGCAGATGTTCATCAGAGTTTGTAATGAGTAAAATCAGTTAAACATTCTATGACTTGTAAAGGAAACTACTGTAGTTCACCGATATAAGAAATAAATGATTTTTAAAAACTGACATTACTTGTACAATTTCATAATTCGCGCCGCCACTAATATGTGACACAATAAACTACACTAAACACGAGGATTACTCACGTCTACTCCTTCTCACGATCCGCTCGGTCAAATTGTTTCAAACCACACCCATTGATAGTCTGGTATACGATATGAGCCTCCACAACCCAACACCATAATTTATACAAGTTGGGTACCCGCAGCTTTGCTCGCGTAAATTCTGTTATGCCTCCAATTTTATTTTTCCCATATCCTCATTGGCATCCACTGAAAATGTTATCCATTAATGTTGGAGGTTTGATAGTATTGGTGTGTACCCTCAATCTCTTGTTTTCACTGATGTAATAAAAAAATGGTTTTTAGAAAACACTTATTTCCCATTTCACACTCTTACGATGAATTTTAGTAAAATCCTTTCTTAGAGGATATTTTTGATATTTTGTGTCATACTCTTCCGAACCCCCCAACTCTAGGGATGTCGTCCACCTCATGTGGTCTGAAGGGTACATGATGTCATCGGAAATACGATTATTCATCTCAGAATATGCAATAACCATGGAATCGACGCTAATAACGGTCATTTTAGTCTCTCCCTTTCCACCCCCAGCTCTAAGGATACCATGCCCCCATGTGATTTCAATGGCATTGGTAATTTAAAAATCTCATCAACCCTAAAACTATGTATCCGATGCATTTTTATTACTTTTATATTTCAAAATTAGTTTTTAATTCTTTTTATCCATAAACCCATTTCCACCCCATACCTTTGTGTAATTGTTTCATGAGAGTTGAGATCTGACTTACACAATAACGGGATTTCACTATGAAACCTGCGACACCGAAAATTATACTCTGGTATGTGATGTTCGCCACTAGTATGTGATGTTTGATGTTTTTTCATAGCATCCTCTTTCCTAGGAGTGCTGGAGTTTATACGGGCAAAGTAAAGTTTGATGTCTTCGAGAATGTTATTACTAATTTCAGCGGCCCCGAGAACAAAGATCTCAAGACTAATATCGGTCGCTTTCGATTATTTTATAATTTCTCTCCTCACTTGAACACAAAGGGTGTTTATTACTGATAGGGGGTGATCGTGTAATTATCTGGCAATGAGAGTGTCACTTCACTTCAGCGGTCCCAAAAATGTTTTGGTCAATACCAATATTGGTTGTTTTTTCCTGGGACGTCCTTATTCATCTCAACGGCACCGAAAAGTATGGTTTCGATTCTAATATCGGATTTTTCCATTATGTTTAAATGTCATCCCCTTCTCATCCTCTCCCTGGGGGAGCAAGGGATGTCTTACCCCTATAGTGCTTGTTGTCATATAGTCATCTGTGTATCAAGTTTGGTTGAAATTGCTCCAGGCACTACAGTAACGGTGGTATACATGCATAAAACATTCCAACCCATGGGGGTGCACCCCCTTAGAGGTGGATTTTCGTAAAATGGATTCTACTCCCTAAAAGGAATCTACCAGGCAAATTTCAAGTTTGTAGTATTTGTATTTTTTGAGATTTCGTGCTTAGTCAGTCAGTGGTATGTATGAAGTTAGCTTTTCCACGGGTTTCAGCAATGTATGTGAGTGGAACGGCATGCTTTCTGGTATGGGGTGGAGCTACGCTAGACAACCCCGCAGCAGACATATGACAACACCGCACTTTCGCTCCGTTGGTTACATTTCATTACTTTTCTTTGGTTGCAAGGACAGTATCATTCCGACCGCAAACGGCAAGAATGTTAGTTTGAGCGAAAGGTGATGAGCCAGGAAGCATATCTGGGTCAAGATATCTCGGAATGAGGAAGTGGTGACGGAGTGAGGGCGCTAAAGAGCCGCCTGCCGATATTTTACAGGTTATAGTTTTCTGAAACTGATATTTCCCTCGGATTGGTACATCTGCTCTACTAAATAGTCTTGAACGTTCTTGATATAGTGGATAAATGAGATTCATGCTGAAAATACAAGAGGTAATGATTCGACTGAGCGATATAATATTTCTTCCTTTATGCTAATCTTAAAAAAATGAGCCGCTTTTGATAATATTTTCCAAATTATACTTTAAAACAAAGGGTACTTCATAAGAACATAAGAGACAAAAACATTCCAGAGAATGTTCTACAAACATATTCTACGCTAATTACGAAATATGTATGAATGAAGGTGACTCACCCGTTTAGCCAGAATTAGTGCGTAAAGTTCAACATACAGACCGATGTCATATAACAAAATTTCGGTATCAGGGACACTAAAAACGAATATTTCTGTCAAAATCTCACGATTATTTTTCTAGTTACAATACTGTCTATATACCACGTATATGAGAAAGTAGAAAGAATGTTCATCACATATCCATTTTACTGGTTAAGAAGAGATTAAAATTTATAATTATTGTATTTCAGCTTCTAAAATTAGGAACGCAACAGAATAGAGCTTAAAATTTTAAAATATTAAAAAGAACCATACTCAAATTCCATATATATTCAGATTTATATGCGTCAAACTCAGATTTCGAGGTTTCTTACGTTTCAACGGATTATTTCACTGGATAAACACCTCAGATACGTGTCCTCTACTTCACATGGAAGATATAAAAAAAGCATGACTCAATTAGCACATTTGTCACTCGATTTTAAGAAGCGTATGCCAGGCAAGTCCTGAATAAAAACGAAGTGGATATTCGCGCTTGTGAAAATATCGAACACATTGCGAGGTTACTATTTTTCCAAATTGTGTGAATAGCGATACACTGCGTCGCATATATTTAGGTTGATATGTATTTAGGGATAAAAAAGACAATATACAACAGACAATATTTCCGAGTATAATTTTTTGAATCCTATTTTCTTTTAAAGTAAGACGTTTTAATAGATGGATTCAAATAATATGTTTACACTGCGAAGTGCTCAGTAAGTAAAATTCCACTTGAGTTTTTATGTCACTCCATACGGGTTTGTTTATCAAATTTTTGAACTTAAATTTATTTCATTAAGAAATTCGTGGCAGATTTCAATCCCATGTACAGAGTTTCATTTGAATTTAAAATCTTACGTTTAATATCATTACCCTAATTCAGATTGTCTTTCATATGCTTACAAAACTTCTGTACCGTTACGTCACCCTCGTGGTTCATACAGCAGCGTTGCGGTGCCTGTTACAAAGCAATACGCCCGCGAGTTTGGACCCGCCTCTGAAAATTTTTTAACTCCTATTTATCTTAAAGCCTATAGTAGAATATGCAACTTGTGCGATAAGCGAGCCTGATATAGGCTCAATATTTGCATGAGGTGTGTCAATTGTGAGCGCACTCTCGGCGCGATTATTTGTACGGATAGTCAAATATGCCGTAGCAGCTAGTGTGCCAGACAATGACGCTGTCTAGCTACATTTAGTTGCATGTGATGAGGCCAACGTGATTCAGTGCGTGGCAGTTAACGAATCAGTCATGTTAGAACAGGAAACAAGGAATATAAAGTCCTAAAAATTTTAAAACAGTAGGGAGTAATATCGTGTAAGATTAGTCGTAATGGCATTTAACATACCATAAAACCAAAATAAAACCCTGCCACGAATTTCAACATGATTTAAATAAACTTAGGTTAGAAAAGATACTATCAACATAGAATTCGAGGAACGGCAGTTTTTATTTCACCTCTTTTCTTACCTTAAACTGCACGCAGTAACGCTTGATACTTACTCGGACTACGTTTCACAAGATCCCCTACCGTTGCACTTCGCTTTAGCTATTTTAATTATTACATTATTTTTCAAAATTAAATTTGTTTTGCAATGTCTATCCACTTGTCATATCTTACAGTTCTATTGAACAAATCATTCCAATATAGGTCTTCTTGTACTGAGTTTATTTCTCTCTCCACACAGTTAAATTTGATTCATTCAACACAAACACACTATAACAAAAACACGCAGGACATTTAATACTACACGCAGGTCACGTTACTATCGCAAGATAGAGAGGCACATATCTGTTGTCACTATCAGTGGCGGCGATTGGGAATCAAAAGTGGGGGGGGGGGNGTGAGCTGGGACTACAGGTGGCACTTGATATCACATAGCATGAAATATGTTAAAGAAAGACACGAGGTATTCCGCTCCTTTATATATGGGATATACGAGAGCAAAGAAGCACAGAAAATGTAGTGGAGTACATACGCGGGACTATTGAGTAGACTCAAAAACATGAGGTGGCAGAAACAGAACACAGAATTTACGAGACGATAGTCATGTAATGTCTCTTATGATGTAAACATGATTACATAAATCAGCAAATGAAAAATAAAGACAAAATTTTTAAATTTAGATTTAATACGGTAAGATTTTTATACTTCACGGGAATTTGCACTGAGGTACTAGTTATCTGTTTACCAACTTATCTGCTGCAATAATAGTACTCACATTTTGAGTAGTACAAAAAACATATGTAGAAATAAATGCAGAAAATAAGCTTCTTATAGTAGTTTATTTTCTTACAGTTTTAAAACAAGATTAAGTGTCTTTGCTTTCACCGGGCGTACACTTCCACACAATCATTAAAGTTGAGGACCATTTTATCAACGGCTAACATTGACAAGTGCGAAAGCGTTGTTGAAGTATTGTATTCCTCAAATAATATTTCACTCTTTTCAAGACACTGATCGTCCTGCCGATGCAGTGGATACAGGGACAGTTAAAAATAATCTCAAAAGCTGGAAAAGGTTTGGAAATACATTCTGATTGTGAATGTTTTGTCTTAAATTGTACCACTAACTTTGAAATAAGTTTACGATCTGTTTCTTCAAGATCTTTTCAAGAGAACACATCAATTTCTGCAGATAGAGTTTCACTGTCAATACCAAGTGCTTCACTCACAGCTGAACAAGATTCTTTGATAATGTCACTGAAAACTTTATTATTATTCATTGAAGCAGTCAATAATGTTACTATATGGCATAGTAAAATCAGATGATTTTTTTCTTTCAAATCGCGACTTGATGTTTTCAGAGTAGAGGATAGTAATATATTCTTGACCAAAAGTCTTGAGGTGAATCATAATTAGGGTAAACATCTCCTCCGCCAATTTTCTGCGTAAATTTCCGCCTGCGTGGAACAGTAGGCCATTCAAAACTGTGAGTTTCACAAAAGGTACGTGCTTTAGACCAAACTTTTGCAAATACCGCTCATATTACCTGCTCCGTCGTAACATTGAGCAATTGTATTTCGAGGACTGATACCAAATTTTTCGAAAATAGAGAGAAGCAACTTGCACAAAGTTTTCCCATCAGTCAAATGTTTTGTTGAAAAACCCAAGAACTCGTTTTTCGATATCCAGTTCCTCAGTGACATACCACTGACTTACAAGAGTTGACTGCTCATGAAACGTCTGACGTTTCCTCGACAATTATGGACAAATGCTTACTTTTCTTAGCACATTCAAGTGTACTGTCTCGCGTTTGATTTGCCATAATTTCCATCATTTCATTTTGTACATTGTGATGAACATAATTAAAAACCTTTCCCCAATCTAAAAACATTTTTTTCAATAGCACATTATCAGTTGATCTCAGCTTTAATAATTCCACATAGTTACCTCTGTTAGCTGAACTCTCACTTTTTCTGTATCCTCTTAGTGCTAAACCTTGCCATGCCAGGAAAAGCGAAATCTGAAACAGAATTATCAAATTATCGCGATTTTTATTGACTTCTTTGTGATGAACTTACTCACAACATTTTTCTTTGCCTTTAGTCCCTCGTGCCAACGTTTCAAAGCATTAAGGTGAGATGAGAATCTTTCATGTTCTTTGAAGCGTTAGACGGCTTTTTTCAGTTTTTGAACCCCTTTGAAATAAATGTCTCATCATAGCAACCTATGGTTCAAAATAATAGACAAGGGATACAAAATGCTTTGTCTCCAGCAACTCTGTATTCTAGCCACTTATATTCTGCGAACCAAAAAACTTATGAACTTTCTTTCTTTTGTTTCTGGATATTCGTTGAGCGTAGATTGAAATGGACCATCTTTGAAAAATTCTAATGCTGCTTGCTTACCATGAAGTGGATTTTTATGGTGACGCTGACTGTGAATATTAGTCACGCTGACACGCAGGTAGTTGAAACTTCTATTTCACTATTTAATGAAACAGACTCTGCAGAACTAAACGTGGAAACAGTATCTACAACGGCGACGGTGTCGCATAGTTCAGTATCACTTGTTGCTACCAGCTTCTTTTTATTTGCGAAAAAGTCAAACAAAGTTTTTCCAGTTGAACGCTTCATTTAAGCCTCGAATCAATATTGCACGCGAGAAAGTATAACACTGACGTGACTCAGGCATGCGAATTACATGACCTGTCCATCGTAGCTGGTGTTTTATTATGAGGGCCTCAATGCTGGTAGTATTAGCTTCCTCCAAAACATTTACGTTTGTGCGTCTGTCTTGCCATTTTATTCCTAGGATTTTCCTAATGTAACGTTGATGATATTTTTCCAGACATAGCAAGTGCCTTTTGTATGCAACCCAAGTTTCGCAACCATAAAGTAGAGTTGGAACAACAACAGCTTGGTATACGTACAGCTTAGTTTGAATACTGAGGTTATGGTTATCAAACACCTTAATTCGCATACGACCATAAGCTGCACTGGCACATTTGAGGCGATGTTGGATTTCAACGTCAATGTTCGCATTTGTTGATAGGTGACTGCCTAGATAGGGAAAATGTTTAATATTTTGAAAACTAGTTCCATTAATTTTGATATCAGGAGCAGCATTACAAGTTGGTGCAGATTGATATGAAATTTGCGTTTTACTGGTGTTTATATCCAGAGCAATGCTTCTATATGCCTCGTTAAATGCATCTAGGGTATGTTGAATATCGTCTTCTGAGTTTGCCAATATAACGTTATCATATTGGAGTTCAAGAATAGAAGTAGTGGATAACTTAGTTTTTGCTCGCAGTCTGCTAAGATTGAATAGTCCTCCATCAGTCCTATATACGATTCTTACACCCTTCTTGTCTTTGACCAGGTGAAGTATGACACCAACGTATATTGAAAAGAGTGAGAGGGTAATCACACAGTCCTATTTGACACCTGTTGTGATCTTAAATGGTTCTCCAGGTCCAATGTGTTAAGGACTGTATCGTTCATATCATCATGCAATAATCGGAGAATCTGCATGAATTTTTGAGGGTAACCAATTATACATGGAATCCTCCAAAGAGTTTCTCGATTGACTGAATCGAAGGCTTTAACGAGATCAATGAATGCCATATATAGAGGCTCACCTTGTTCTCTGGATTTCTCCTGCATTTGCCTAGCACAGAAAATCATATCAGTTGTGCCTCGATTTTTTCTAAAGCCGCACTGAGTTTCAGGCAACGTTGTTTCAGCCAGTGATTTCAGGTGGTTGAAGAGAATCCTGGCGAGAATTTGGCCAGCAGCTGAAAGCAGCTATATCCCTCGGTAGTTGCCACATTGCGCCCTTTCACCCTTTTAAAATATGGTTACTATCAAGGCATCCCTTAGATCACCAGGTATGTTTCCAGTTAGCCATGTCTTGTCAATGAGCTTGTGTATGTGATGAACCAGTGATGTGTTCCCTTCCTTGAAGATCTCAGGAATTCCAGCCATGCCTGGTGCCTTATTATTCTTGAGTTGACTGATAGCGATTTCCACTTCAAATAGCGCAGGAGCTTCATCAAGGTGGCTTTGTATAGGGCTCTGAGAAATCTGGGCAAAGATGTTGCCATTAACTTGTGTGTTCCTGTTCAGTAGTTCTTCAAAATGTTCTTTCTAGTGGAAGCTGATGGAGTTTGTGTCTCTAAGAAGTTTCTTTCAATTTTTTAGGATTTATTCTATGATAAGATGGACCATATACAGTTTTAGTTGCATTGAAGGAGGCATGGGTGTTATTTGTGCTGCATTTCGCGGAACTGAGATATCCACCATTCGTTTTTCATGACCCGAGTTTTCCTCTGGACTTCAGCTTTTGTATTTTGATAAATTTGCCTTTTGGAGGTAGATTTAGGGTTATTTTGCCAGACATTGAATGCTTTCCTTTTCGTTTCTATAAGAGACTGAATTTCTAGGTCATTCTCGTCAAACCAATCTGCATGCTTCTTATTGGCGAGAGCAGCCGATTCTTCAGAGACTGAGAGCACTGTTGACTTGAACTTCTGCCAGTGGTCTTCAACATTTATGGATATTTCTGTGGTAACTTTTCATCAAGGAGTTGATGTAATTTCAGTTTAACGCTACCATCTTTGAGACGTACTGTGTTCACCCTACATCTTATAAGCTTTCTCTGCTTCCTGTGCCTCTGGTGGATTTGCAGAGCCATAACAGACCGCACCAGTCGGTGATTAGTCCAGCAGTCGTCAGCATTTGTCAAAGCCTTTGTGATGAATACGTCGTGTCTGTCTCGGGTACGTACAATCACGTAATCAATTAGATGCCAGTGTTTGGATCTGGGGTGTTGCCATGAAGACTTAAATTTGTTCTTCTGTCTGAAGAGTGTGTTCGTGATTATTCAGTGATGGTTGTATTCAGATCATTTGGTTAAGAGAAGAGTTCCATTACAGTTGTTTTTATCAACACTTTCTCCACTATTTATACCATACCACAATGCAGAATCCCTGCCAACTCGGGCATTAAAGTCTCCTAGGAGGATTATTTTATCTGACTGTGGTATATTTTTTAGAAGCATGTCGAGTTGTGACTATAATTCTTCCTTCTGGTCGTCGTCAGAAGTGAGAGTCGGAGCATATGCTCTAATTATTGTAGCTCGTAGGTTATTCGTGAGCTTAAGGCGAAGGGTCATAAACCTTTCATTTATACCACATGGGAGAACATCGAGATGATCAGCAATTTCATTCTTGATAGCAAACCCAACTCCATGGATACGAGGCTCATTCGAGTCCTTTCCTTTCCAAAAGAAGGTGTAGCCCCCACTGCGTTCCTTTAGTTGCCCTTCGTTTGCAAGTCTTGTTTCGCTGAGGGCAGCAATGTCAATGTTGAACCTTTTCAGTTCACGAGCTACGATCGCTGTTCGTCTTTGTGGTTGATTACCTGTGTCACCGTCCATCAAAGAACGTATGTTCCAAGTAGCAAAATTCATTCTTATTTTGGTTTTGGTTCGACCGCAAGTGGTCTGGACGCGGCTATCCAGTCAGGTGGTATTAGGCTGACTATGTTTAGGGCACCTTGTTTAGCCCCCTCACCATTCAGGGTAAGAAGAGTGGATCCTAAATAGGCCTGCTTAGTCACGAATGTCGCATACGAATTGCTCTACAGCCCGTCTTCGAGCAAAGCGAAGGTCACACACACTCCGCCTACGTGTCTATCAGAGGGTAGATAGACATTGAGAGGACAATTTATTGCTACCTCGGTATAAATTAAAGGAAAGACAATTAGGTGACACCAAAGAATAGCTAGTATAAATGTTTTTTTATAGTACCATGTTTTAGAGGGTTTAAATGAAATGTTTATTTTTTCTTACAAAAGTCCCCCCCCCATCGCCGCTACAGGTCATGCGATGAGTCATCTGGTCTCTTGATACACATGACCTTATCCCACGCTCGCGCCCGCTTATTTTGCGGTCTTGGTAGATCCCTGCATGGTACAACTTTTTACGATTTATTTTTCCGTTTCGAAAATGAATTGAAATTATGTATCATGTTAAAATGTCCGTAAAGTTTTAAAATCAATATAATGTTATGATTTTTATTTTAATTTATGCTATTTTTAAACTTTTTTATTTTATTATTAAATATCTTCCCAAAACCTTCCCTTTTCGACCCCTCGAAAAAAAATTTAAATGACGCAGTTTTCCTCCTGCAGTATAGGAATCAAAGACAAAATTCTACCACTACCGCATTCCAATCATAAAAAACCGCACCCGAAGAATTCGGCTATAGTCTAGCCTTTCCCTACGATCTACGATTTTAAAAAAACATGTAGAGTATATTGTTTCAGCTTTGACTCCTGTTCACCCTTTTCCGGGTTGTATACGAAGAGACTCATGAGGGCGGCAGGAGGGGTGTACCCAGTAAATTAATTCGGAGCGGGGATATGTGTGTTATATTTGTGTGTTGGTATATTATGTGTTTATGTATGTGTGCATATTATGTGTTTATGTATATTACACAAATATGTGTGTATACTTTATATGTAGGCTATATATACAAGTTTGCATGGTTATGAATATACAAATTTCGGAGGGGTACAAAAAAGACAAATTTATTTTCATTTCGGTGGAAGGGGGGATTGATTCCCACCCTCGTAGATTCGACCCTGGGCGGCAACGTCCGGAACGTAAACTCAAGATTTGGCTGAAACGAGTAAGACGTAAACTAGTTCATAGCAAGAGAAAGAGTCGGCAGTCTCGCGATACTGGCATTGACTTCTCCAATTTTACGTGTTCTTTAGGTTCCTCCCTCATTTCTTTTCTTTCAACGCGAGCCCTGTAGCAAGGAGTCTCATGTTGGACCACCCTCTGGCGTATAGAAAATTTAAACAAATACTTCGGAGACGTTTTGAGAAATTTTCCAAGAAGCTATTTGATCTTTATACATATGAAGTACCCTTTAAATTAAAGTTATAAAAAATCTACGGTTCGTGTATCGACAACAAGTAGATTCTCCAATTTAAAAAAATGTGGAAAAAATTGACTTCTCCTATGACTTAGAAACGCTGCACACGACAGACAGAAGTTATTTAAAGAACCAACGCGATCGAAATTTTTGAATAAGTAAATTTTACAGTCAAGAAAACAGTTACAAAATGTAGATGACCACGAGGAGGCAATGAACTAATTTCCTTTCCAGAAACAATAAAGAGATCACCCCTTCAATTCCGATCAAAGGTAGGGGTCGATTTAATACTTTTAAAAAGTTATTTAACAAATACGTTCTTATATCTATTCGTTTTTCTCAATATAAATCGTAGCTATTAAAATCAGTAAAATTCGAGAAAACTAATAACAAAAAGATTGATGACATTCCCACCTTCACATAAATCTGGCTCTATCAGAAGAAAATTCGGAGAAAAATCCGAGCCAGAATGGGTAATACCCCCTACAATAACAAGAATCGTATAAAAATCTGTATATTGGGTAATTGGAACTCATATTAACTTCTTTTATTGAAATCAAGGATTTTTTCAAACATTAACGTTATTACAACTATAATATTCGGTAATACAATATTTTATGTACCACAAATATAAGAAAGTAAAATTTTATTAATAAACTGACTGAAATTGGAGTAGTTATTATACGACGGAAAATGTCTTATTTTGCTGAATTAAATCATTTTCAATGTGAAAATCTAATTTATTTGACGAACTTATTTAAAATATTCGAAATCCGTTCGAAAGGGATAGCTGATGATGAATGCATCACTGCTTTAGTCAAAATAGTAATTTGTCAATTCTGTATTTCTCGAATGAAATTTGTTTGAATGAAATGTAGAGGGAGAATTTCTGAAAACTTGTTTCATTTTGATTGTTCTTTTCAGTTTTAGATTCTGGTTTTATTTACGGACGCTTTTCTGAGTCGTGAACAGTGAAATGTTGATTTGACTAATGTAGCGTTTATTGCTGCATTGTTTTGTGCCCCGAGGTAAGAATCTTGATACTATTATCTGAAATAATCAGTACAAATGTGGGTAATATGGTATGTCGCTTAGATTTTTTTTTACATTCTTATATTACTTTCTTTGATGAGTTGTTAATTGGTGTTTACCAAAGCTATTGTTTGAATCATTGTTCGTACGGTAAATGTAAAAAGAGGGTAGCACTGATTCAAGGCCGTCATTTCTTCTCATTTAACGGTGTTAATTTGAGTGATTTTGAAATTATAATACTGGCACTGTGAAATTGCCATGTTGAATCCGTTAGAAGTTTTGTACTTCCATTACCGGCTTCTCTTGTTGTCTTCTTGTCTGTTAACTTGAATTAATTATCATAACTTATGGGGTATTTACATTTGAGGAAGGTTATGTGTAAATATATCTAGTATTTAAGTATGTGATTGACAAAATTTATATCTATGGGCTTAAATGTATTGTTATATTTATTTTGTTCTTTTGATGAAGGTTATGTGTAACTACAATGGTTTCCTTATCCTATTTTTATTTTCCTTCAGACAGGCACTGGATATTTTATTTTTTATTTTTTTCTCCAAAATATGTTGCCCACCAGAGACTGTAGTTTGTTTTTATTTTTGTATATATTCCCCTCTTAGTTGGGTGGGCCTGGGTCCATCCCAGTATTGACGAAGCAACCACCACAAAAGAGTGAGGCAATGGCTGAATTTCAAGGAAAAAGAGAAAATGATATGAAAACCAACTTGATTATTAATTATTTACCACAGAACATGACAGAAAAAGAGTTGTATAGTATGTTCGTTACCATTGGACCCGTTGAGAGTTGTCGCGTCATGAAGGACTTTAAGGTATTTTAGTAGTTAATTAGAATAACTGATATGATTAGAATTCATTTTAATTTCTGTTTGTAAGAATCAGTGTCAAATATTGGTTTTAGACTGGATACAGTTATGGCTTTGGTTTTGTTAACTATGCTAAGGCTGAAGATGCATCTCGGGCAATTGGCACTCTTAATGGACTTCAAGTTCAGAATAAAAGGTTAAAAGTATCTTTCGCTCGACCATCTGGGGAAGATATTAAAGAAACAAATTTGTATGTTACAAATTTACCACGGTAAGTTCAGTTGTGATTTTCTTGCTAATTCTTGTTTCGGAAAGTTTATTGGCATTGTAGAGTCATTTTCATTATTTTACGACCCATAGAATTTAGGATTTTGTGATATGATCCTCTGAAGTCCAATTTCTGGTTTCTCAGACTACTTGTCATGTTAAGTGTTAACACGTGTCTATTTGTGGTGTTTACATAAAAATTGTGGTCTTCCTCCTCAACATAAAAGTGTCATATGTTGGGAGATAGAGGGCTATAAATTCTTCGCTGGAATTGAACCTTCTGCTTTTAATGTTTTGATGCTTTTTATGCAGATTCAATTCCTACGAAGTTACTGAATATACTTTCTGAAAAGTTTATGACTATTGTTTTAATTTGGGAGATACACTCAAGTTTCTCTTACATGTTTCAGGGTTTCTTGCTCTCATCTTCAACAAATGATTAATTGGTGGCTTCCAACTACCACAGTGGCAATGGCTGAATGAATTTGAATATATTATTATTTTCTAATAGCATTATGAAAATACTTCAGTTAATCTAAAGAATATCAATATGCGATTGCATTTTAATCAACATTTCAAAATTCTTGTTGTATTTCAGTAAAACTGTGGTGGTTTACCATTTACTGTATTGAGTTGGTATGGAAGTTTCCAGTCATTTTACATTGTTACATTTCTTCATCTTTCATGTTGCATAATAAGACAGTGCATTTGTCTTATTATGATGTAAACTTGCATCACTTCTATTAACTGATTTTCTTTAACTATTTTTCTGTTTTCTGTCTGTCAGTTTGATCAGTCAGTCTGCTCGTGTTAACTGTTTATTCCTCATTACAAGAAATGTACAGACATTATCTGTTTTTTAATCCTGACTTTTAGTAATACCATTTGTATTCCAAATTATAACTTTCTTTATTTATTTCAAGAGAATTAATTACAGTTTTAGTAAGGTGTAATGACTTGCGCAGAACTGTTGTTTATTTTAAAATACCAGCTCGTTCCTTCAAATTATTGCTTGAACCATTTCTTCTTGTTCTTTCAAATTATTGCTTGAAACAAAAAATACATAATTATAAATGAATAAATAAATAACAACTTTTTTAGCAGACAGTATAGTATAGAACTCTAGTGGAAAAACATCACTGAATAAAATACAAAGAACAATACAAACACTTTTAATATTCACGATGTTTCGGTACCCATTGGTACCAAGTGAGATAAAATATTGTGAGTGAAAGCTCAAGTCAAACTAAAATGGATTGCAGGCAAAAGGCACCACTTGACATTCAAAGTGTTATGGAGGGGGGATAAGCAATCAAGGAGTAAACAACTTATCGGGAGTCATAAAACCATAAAACAACCAAATACAAATGAAACATGATAAATTAGTTGGCAGTGCCCTTATTTATGACAACATGTATTAAGGATGCACAAACGCTTGAACAGTTCGTACTTTCACATTACGTTTTGGGGATGTATGTTCCCCATCTTTAGATGTATTCTTCCTTTTCTTCACAAAATTGTACAAAATCCTTATACTAAGTCATAAATAAGGGCACTGCCAACTAATTTAACAAGTTAAAAGACAACATTACTTGTTTCTATTTTAAAATAAAACATGATCATAAAACAAACTTATGGTTAAAGTTGAAGTGTTTCAAATTGGATTGAATGTTGGAAATATGTTTCTCTGCACTCCAACAAAAATTGAATGTCTGCCACAGTTCTTTTGTACCTTGTAGAGAGATCCATTCATTTCTTCAGATTAAAATGGGATTTGAAACCATAAACACACAACACATAGGAGAGAAAAGAATCAGTAGAAGGCACATCATTTGGTTGTGTGCAATAGTATGAACAGATACACTGTCCATATTCTAAATATGATTTAGCAAACAGCAAGAACTTGTACTTCACTCATGTGATTTTTAAAATTTTATTCTCGTGCCTCTTGTGAGGCTTTGAGGTTATTTTGAAAGTAGGTAATTATACCTCTTAAATCTTTAATAATTAATAAAAGATGAATTGTTAATGAAATATTAACATATTATGTGACAAAATACATAAAATTAAATAATTACTTGAAAAACGTGAATTTCACAAGTAGACTAATGGATATGGGGAATAAAATCTTTAGGAAGTGAAATGAGACTTTTTCTGTGCAACTTAAGCATCAAAATATTAAAAATATAAATTTTTCGAATACAACTAAACAATATCGTAACTTGAAAAAAGAAGGGAAAAAACATGAATTGTGCTTGCATTATAAGAAAAAATGAAAAATTTCTTATCTATTACTTTTAAATTGGACTTTGATTGAGAGAATTCAGGAAGTAATAATTCATTTTTCTAGTTTCTTCTTTATTAAGTTGTTTCGAGTACAAGTTTTTGGTTTTTATTAGAATTTGTTAAAAGGAACTTCTTTGCTACACTTGATAAAAGTATCTTTCTTAATTTTCAATTAAACAATATTCTGTTTCGTTTCACTATTTGAATTGATAAAATTTTCAGATTAGTGTAAGGCTGTAACATATTGTACAATAAAGGAATTTATGATTCCCAATAGCCAGTTGAAATTAGCGCTGTATACTATAATTTTTAATAGTCTGTTGTATTGGCTGTATGATATTGTCCATATGCTCCTCCCAAGTTAATTATACCATATGCAGCTGTACTATGATACTCTTAATGAGTTATCATCAATAGCCTTTTGTTTTAATATTTGAATTAAATTACAAAATATAAATAATAGGTACCTTTATTTCTGTTATTATAGATTTAATTTTTTCTACCCATTTTATGTGACTATTATTTATGTTTCCTAAGTATCTATATATCACTACTCTTTTTATCAGTTTACCTATTATATCAACAGTAATTGATGTAGGGATACTATCTAGATATTCTTTTTCGTCCTCGCCTCTTCCCGTTACGCAGGATTGGCTTTCCTAATCTTGAGGCGCTGATAAGATCAACAGACAGACCCAAAGCCTTCATGTCTCTCTCGACAATCGTCATTCACATTGTTTGCAGTCTGACTCTCCCTCTCTTATGTGAAACTATGGAAAGGAACTTCTTCACTACATGATCATCAGGTCTTTGCATAACCTGTCCATACCACCTTACCCTCGACTCGGAAAGTTTCTCAGCAGTAGGCGCCACTCTAAAATTCCCTTGTATGTGTTCATTGCGGACTTTATCCTTGAGCTTAACTCCACTCACCCAACATAACACACGCATTTCAGTGGTATGTAGCTTTTGATCGTATGTCTTCTTCATAGCCTGCGTTACATTGCCATGGACCGCCTTAACGGCGGTTTTATAAAACTTGCCTTCGGTTCTTACAGGCGTTTTCAGATCACATACAACTCCTGTTAGTTCGCTCCATTTATTCCACACAGACATTGTCCTATGTGTTACGTCAGCGGTTAGTGTGCCGTCTTCTACAATTACAGAGCCAAGGTATTTAATTTTGGTTACTCTCGATAGGGTTACACCATCTAGTTTTGGTTCTGTATTTGCCTTTGTAGAATTGTTGGGTTGAAGTTGCTCTACTAATATACTCGATCTTGGTTCTACTAATGCGCAGCCCGCTAGGCTTGAGAGCTCTTTTCCATTGTTCTAAATTTTCCTGTAATTTGTAAATACTGCCTGATATTAGAACCCTGTCAAGCAAAAGGTTCCCCATTAAGGATTTCTGGATTTTCTGTGTTTAGTAGTTTATCACTATACTTAACAGCAGGGGACTTGATGAACTCCCACTTTGTTGTTAAAACTCTTGGACAAGCCACCTGGACTTCTGACACATATTTGTACTTTTTTATACATGTCCATTATGAGTTTTATGTATTGCTCAGGAACATTTTGCGACCTTAAAGCTTGCCATATTATTGTTCTTGGCACATGGGCAAAAATGTTTCTCCAGATCTATAAAAACTGTACATAGATTTGTTTTTCAATTTCCAGAGTTTTTTTTAATTACCAGCCTTACCATGTGGATAGTGTCTATGGTTCCCTTACCAGCAGTAAAGCCAAACTAATTTTCTGTTAGCTTTATCAGGTTTTGAGGCGCTCACTTAGGACTTGTTTCCAGATCTTGACGGTGTGTGATGTGAGCTTTATACCACGAAAGTTTCGACAATCTTGAACATCACCTTTTTTCTTGTAGAACAGGATTAATATTCATTAATGACATTAAATTCTATTTACCATCAAGTAGATTTCTACTTTTTACAGATTTTAAATTATACATTGTAGTAAAATCCATTGATGATTGTGAGAGACTGCAAGATGATGTGAATGGTGTGACTTGAATGGATTAAAGCTGATTATAGACAAATGTAAGATTGCAAGATTTTCCAGAATTGTTTTAAATCATCCATATCAAATTATGGGTTGAGAATTACAGTCTTTAGGTAAATTTAAAGATCTAGGGGTCATATTTGATGAGAAACTTAAATTTGATGATCATATTAATTATGTAACAGCAAAGGCAAACAAAATGCTTGGATTTGTGAAAAGAACAACGACAATTCTCGTATATAGTATCACTAAAATCCTTTATGAAACATTAATAAAATTTGCTATATGCACCCCAATATGGTCCCTACGCTACTCAAAACATAAAGAAACTTGAATCGGTACAACATAAATTTCAGAATTATGCTGTGTGGATATTGAAATTACCCTTGCCTAGAATATCACATGATTATAGTCAGGTAGCACAAATGCTAAAAGTTAGTTTGCTTAACTCGCGTAGGAAATATAATTCCTGTTCAAATTGCTTGGGGGGAAAAATAGATTGTAGCGACTTATTAAAACTGGTACCATAGAATGTACCACCAAGGAGTCTGCAAATAAAAAAGAAGGGGAATTTTAATGTACCATACGCAAGAACAGAACAATGTTATCATGCACTTCTGTGGAGAATGCTGCAAGTAGCAAATGAATTGAGAATTGAGATGGATACATCTTTCAGCACTTTTAAACATATTGTAAAACTAAGAAAATTACTTGAAGATTATGTATTATGTGTACGAGGTGAAAACTGTTTTAAAGGTTATAATTTGTTATATTATAAAACTGTAAATTGGATGATTGTCTGTACAAATAAAAATAAATAAATATACTCTTCCTCCAAGCATCTGGCATTGTTCCGTCGACTAAGATGTTATTAAACAGCCTTGAGAGCCATACATCCCCATCAATTTGAAGAGATTTAAAGAGCTCAAGGTATGGTTGGGCCCGTTGCTTTGTGGCTTTTCATTTTAGATATGACTGCTGTAATTTGATTTATAGGTCCTTGCATCATAGTTAGTTCTTCTTCCTGTTACCTAGGAAATTCTTCATTTAATAAATTTTGGTCATACTCATACCATTCTTCACAAATGACCTTGTCATTTGTAAGTAGGGTGCCTTCTTTATTTTTAATGTATTTTACTGTTTTAAAGTCTTTGCAGTCATTGTGTGTATGATTAACTACTTTATATATGTAATTTTTAGTGGCCAGTTCTAGACGTTTGTGGAAATATGTATCAGCTCTTTCCTTTTCAGTTGCAACTATTCTTCTTGCAGTCTTCTTGTCCTGTTTGTGGTTATCTTTATCTTCATCGGAGCCAGTACCCTTCCAAATTTTAAACAAGCGTTTCTTTTCAGCTACACATTCCTTGGTGTGGTTGCTCCACCATTTGGTATCCTTTGCACTATGTAAGGCTCATTTGCTAATTCCTAGCTCACACTTTTCTGTAGAGAGACAAAAAGTTTCAAAGTTTACCCATTACTGCGATACTTTTATCTTGAGAGGGGGTTTTGCATAAGTACTCCACTATATGATGCCTCATAGTACCACCCTTTTCACCATTCAATGCATGCTATTTGATCTTCTCAACTTTTGGTCTTTTCATCTTAATGAGTGTTTTCAGTTTGAGGGCTATTAGTAAAAACCTATGCTGGGACATAAGTGGTTCTGCTGGAATAACCTTTGCGTTACCACTCTTGTAAGTTATTAGATGTTCACCTTTCTTTTGAAAGAAAGTGTTCACTACTGCAAGATTATGGGAGGCTTCAAACTCCAGAATCGTTTCCCCTTCTTTGTTTTGCTCTCCAAATCAAAGCCACTACTGTTATAGTCATCACTGACCACTCACTCATGACTATTTAGGTCTCCACATATGTTTTTTTGTTCCTCAAGGGTCTAGGTGTGTTTGTAGGTCCTCCCAAAATTCTTGTTTCTCTATTTCTGGGCAGCTCACTTGTGTTGACCGAGATAACATTGAGGCTTAACCAAGGTGAATTCCACTGACATTAAGTGATCATTGATTCTACTATTTCGACAACGTTATTTCTTAGATGATGGTCCAAGATTATTCCAATGCCGTTTTTGGTATTCTCCTTTCTGTTATAGTTAAGCTTAAAACCTTTCCCAATTCGGTGTGATTTGGTACCCTTCCTTTTGGTTTCTTGCACACAACATATGTTTATGTGACATCGATCTAGAACTGTGCTAAGCTCAGCACTTCATTCAGTCATTGTACCAATATTCCAAGTACCTATGTGTAATTCAGGCATCGGTACAAGTTACTATCTAGATAAACTCCAAAAATAAGAAACACTTTCTTCTCCTAAGGATAACAAGTTACTAGGAAACACATTACCAACTACATCAGAGAAAGTAATCAATTTAACATCTGCTTTAGCTAGATATAATTATTTGTAACAAATCATTTACATATAAACGAATAAAAACCTGTGGACCAATAATTGTTCCAATTATTTTGTTACTTCATTTTTATTTTTCGCCCTTTATATTTCATTCTTATTCTTTGTCAAGAGAGATTGTGGCTGTGGAAGAACTCCTAATTTGGTTTACATTTTTGGTCTTTGAGATAATTCTTGATGTTGGTATGGAATTCTACACAATATAATCTAAACAATGTTTTTCACATTCATCCTCACTATAATCTTCCATACTTTTTGGGCGTGAAACTGTTTATGGGGGACATAATCCCCAATGGCTGTTAAGCATGACTGCAACCCCTCTTTTCTGACAATTTGGATATACATCCTGACAAAATCTTATGCTACTGGTATTTCCAAATTAAACTACAGACATGTAATTGTCTGAAAGTTAATTCTTTCCCACATTTAAAGATCAATTTAGAACCAAGTAATTTTGCTTTCTTTGAGTTCATACTTTTCTTTCTAAGACTGTGTTCTTACAGTTTTTCTAATTATTATATTTCCTTCATTCAAGGAATCTCTGAAAACATGATCTTGACTGAAAGGTAGTATGAATGTAATGATCTGTGTGAAAAACATTTTAATTTCTTGTGAGATAATTCTTACCATTTGAAGAACTAGTCATTTCTGTTATTATTTTTCTTTCTTTCTTTTTTAATTTTTTTTGTGTGTGTGGGGCATTACGGCTCGTCGACATCGAAGTCATTAGAACCCTAAAAACTTGTACAGTTAGGGAAAATGCAGTTACTGCGTGTGGGTCTCGCCAAACAACTCAACCATACCCACTAAAAACCCTCCTGAATTACAACTCAAAGCTCAAATATCAACATATCTCAAAACATTACACAAATCGTTACAAAAATAAAAATAAAATAAAAAAAGAAAGAGGAAAATGAAAGATACCTAGCGTCGGGATCAAAAAGAACAAGAGGTGACCAAGGAAGGTCAGGAAAGAGAAAGGGAGGAGCCTGGCACAAGTAAGTGGAAGTAATACCAGACAGCTCGGGGCCCCGTGTTTGCCAAACACATACGTACTAGATGTAAGTACCCTGGGGGGCTTTTTTTAATTGTGTAATGGCGGAAGAATAGCTATTTTCTCTTGGTCATGTTCATCTGATATAGGGTATAGTGGAAGTGTTTGGTAATCTAATTGTAAATCATTCAGAAATAGTGATACTAAAAACACATTTTATATAGTATCCCTAAGCTTAAAACGTGTTACAAAATGGAGAATTATAAAGGGTCTAGCAGAATAAGATGGTAAAAAGTCCTGTTACTCGAATTTTCTTAAGATATGACTCATTTAATTTGTCATCAAAATAAATTCTTCTGATGAAATGTTTGACTCAAAAAACCACTCCCCTGCGCCGCTAGGCTATGTATGGACAAATGCTACGATACCTATAAGTACTGAATATTCACTGTTGATCATATGTCAGTCTTTTTCCAAATGTAATAATGAAGAATTGAGCTAATCTGAACTTCTGAAAAGAAAAAAGAAAAAGTTTGTGATCAGTTAATTGAACTTTTGTTTGATCATTCCATAGAGAACTTTGCTGATCCTCCACAGCGTTGAAACATATAAAGAGTCTTTGGACTCCTGTGTTGTGAGCTGGGCTAGTTTAACTTTTAAGCTAGAAATCTATAATTTCAATCCGAGTTCTTTTAGTTAACTAACAACATTTCAAAATTGTTCGATCTAATATCAAGATGTCTTCTTTATGCAAGAATCTTCATAGAGCTCTATTTGAGACTTTTAGTACATTCTCAAGTATGCTGGCATCATTTTCACTACCCAAGTATGGTAATAACACAATCTCCACGTATTTGTTTGTTATGTAAGTTGTGGATGGCATAGAGAGGTATTTTCTTTTACATTGAAAATATTCGTTACTAGAACTTTTTTGATGTCCAATATATGTGCTACTACAGATTAGAATGACAGTACTGGACAATGCAGTTTCTGTGTTACTAAAGATTTTTCAATTATTAATTTCTCGCATAAGAGATTTTCAATTCCAAAACACTTAAGGACGTGTTTTTCAAACTAATTCACAGCCCTAAAAATATTTAAAACTTGACTATTTCTGACCAAGAACAGAACGATAAAGCTCATTCTAATTTCCGGTTCTGATTTGAACAGTATAATGTATTTCGTACATCAGAATTCCTTATCATTGTTAACATTTCTTGAAGATTTTCTGGTTCTTCCATAGGGAAACCAATGAGTATTATGAACCGCTCTTTTATACTATTTAAGTCTCCTAATTGTCCCTCTAGGTCTGTATTGATCAAACTAGCCATTGCATCCAAAACTTTAACTTCCAGATTAGAAAGAGTCCTCACTGTAGAAAATATTCAAAAACTCTCAACATCATTTACATAATGCTTTTTAAGCAAATGATTGTTACAACACACGTTTTTTGAGAAATGAAAATTGTTTTCTCGGTTTAAGACTGTAAACATGCTTACCAAGGGACTAACTATATTGATTCTACTCCCAGAAACTCAAATGAAGCAGAAGAAATGGGTGGATAATACTGAATTTAATGACATCTCAACAAATTCGCACTTTTTTGATAATAGGAGAAGTATAGAAAAAAAGAGAAATTGTGGATCTGCAGTTAAAGAATCAGTTTAGTCAGTGGAACACAGATACAATTCTGGTTCCAACATGGGAGTTTGTATGGCAAGAAAATGACTACATTGAGGATACAGACGGATAGTTCTTGTGACATACTCTGATGATATATAGGACATTTTTCATTAACTGAGCAATCACATTCAGCTATAGTGTGATTCACAATCAATTTCTCAATACTCAGTAATAGTTGAAAGAAACTTCATAAAAAGACAGTAATGACAGGTGCTCTATAAATATGAGATGAATGGGATTGGATACTGGATATTGCTGTGAACTACCCCAATGGCAATTGAACCATTGGATGTTGTGCTCACATTGCAGCAATCGTTGTATTATTTATCACATCCAAGGTGTCTGGAAAAAATTTAAACTACCTGAAATATTGAGCAAAATATTTTTGTAACATAAAAAGTAGTGTGTTTTGAGGTAAATAATGATGGATGAATGTACTTTCTTTTAAGTTTTCAATTACTGTAAATATTTCCAAAACAAATCATTTTATATACTTAATTACTCAGTACTTTCTTACATTAGAAGCAAATTCTTCATAAAGTTTATGACATTGTTTAGAGAAATATACAACAAATATGTTTCTTTTTCAAATTATCGATTGTACAAGTGAAAACATGACTTTCAGTTCGTAGATATTGTTGTGTCTGAGTGGTAGTCCATACATTTCTGTGACACTGTTGACTGAACTTAAAACTCTTATGTACAGCTGAAATATTAATTCCATAAAAGATACAAGATTACGGTTTTGACAAAAACACTAAAAGGAATGTTTTCCTCTTTCAATTTTTTCACTGTGTAGAATACTTTCCAAGGTTTATAAACTAACGTGTACATGTGATATCACCTTATCACAGCAAACATCTGTACTTATCTGTACTAACAAGAATGAATAGTTAGAGAAGTAATAGTCGTTCGAAAGTTCATATCAACTAATGTGCTGCAATCTTAATGACTCACTCACATTAATATTATGTACAGTTAATAAAAAATTCAGAAAAATGACAAAAGTTTTTTCAAAATTTTAGTACGTTGTCCCTCCTGAATTTTTTTTCAAATCCATGTTGTCTGATATCTGTATTGTATGTATCAAAAGTACTTCAAAATGAGGGGATTTTTTTTTGCACCCACCCAAAACAATCTAAAAAATTGTGATTCAAAATTTAAGAACGATGTAAAAAATCGAATATTCCACCAAACTTTATATAATTTTGGTACATAGTGCATGAATTTACATTCTTTCCATTATGGGCTCTAATGACCTTCGATGTTGACGAGCCCTAAAGCCCCCTCCCCACCCAAAAAAAATTCTTTCCGTTATTTGAGTCTCTAACTTAAAAAGGAGGGTAAACTATTGAGAAATTACGGAAAAAATAATTTTTACCCAAGCAGCACTGTTTTTTTTTTCAGTCAAAAATTTTGCCAAAAGAATTACTTTTGATGACATATCGAGTAAGTCATCTTAAGAAAATCGGTGTAAGGGACTTTTTACCATATTATCCTGCTAGACCTTTTTTTTTTTTTTTTTCCGGGAAAATCAAGAGAAATACTTTCACTGGGAAAAGCATAAAGTGTTTAAAAGATAGCTTTGATTCTTTGTTAACTTACTGTTGTCCATTTTTCTGTCACATCCTGAATAATAAATGTGTGTGGAAGTATCCTAAGAATGAAAACAAATATTTCTGTATAAGATTAAACATTGTGTCTGTGTGTGTTATTAATAAATTTAAATCCATCGAATTGAGCAGACAATTTTCTTCACTGTCAGTTTAATAAACAAATTTTGAATGCACAATTGAAATTGATTATTAAAATATAAGAGAATAGTGTCAGAAATGTTGCATAATAAATGTACCAAAAATACAATAAATCAGCAGATTGATACAAAAATGCTGCCTAGGAGTTATGACTTCATTTTTAATATTTAATTCCTTAAATTTGTTGTATTATTATTATACATTATATTATTATATTGTATGATGTAATATTTTGTTTTCAATTAATTTTAATGTCAACTGACCATTCACATTGATTTTTTGACATTGGTCAGTTGTTTGCTTATTTTTGGTTTCTCATTGCATGCAGTTGTGTAAGTTCTTTGCCATGCCTCAGTCCATGTCTAATACTCAACCCTATGTTATTCTGTTTCTGATGTTAGTAGAGCTCACATGTTCTGTGTGTAATTTTACACCAAGTGGTAACAAAACTTGTAATATTTAATTGTGCAATCAAAATTTGTTTATGAAATAGACATTTAGTTAACAAAATTGTCTGCATAATTTGATCAATTTAAATTTATCAAAAATATGTACATATTAAACTGACGTCGTCCTGTCTGGAACTGAATGAAGTGAGATAAAAGTAATTTTCCTCCACATGCCTGCACATGGAAATTTTTGAGTGGACCCACGTTGTAGTAAACTACTCACACATATTGTGTTTCCAGACAATTTTCATTAAAATTTAATTTTTTAAAAATTTTATCGATTTTTATTCAATGTTGCATACTGTGTGGGGAAAAGTTTGAGAAATATCAACAGCAGTGTTTAAATTACATCCATTTTTATTATTATATTTCTCAGATAGTTAAAATTTCCACAAACGCTTTATGTTGTGGGATGGGATCTTAAGTCATGAGGAAAAGGACACCATGTATAAATTAAGCATTATAATTCTTTTTTGTTTCATTTTCATCATGTTTTATTCTTATGAAGGAACAGTATCTTAAGAGAGATTTCCCCCCCCCCCCCCCCNCCCCCCTGATGATTACAGTTTTATTTCAGGATGATTTTCAATGGAATGTCCTTTTAATGCTCCTTTTTTTATTGTGAAATAAGGTTTCAGTCTCTGTAATGCATGCTTTCAGTAGATCACCCAGAATTCATCTTAGTCATGAGGTGATAAAGGTAAACTTATCACAGACAAATATACTCTTTTTCATCACACACAATACATACATACAGCACTTGGACATATTTCGTGGTATTTACTAAGAGTTGAAAGATATATTACCCAGAAAGGAGATGCCTGCTGGTACAAACAGAAAATGGAATAGTAACCATAGAATTATCATGTGGCATTGGGCAAGGATCAGTAAAAGAATGCACACTGTGGTATTGATAGTATGACTGCTTTCTATGCTTTCTATGCTTCCAGAGGTTGTAAAGACTGTGAGTTACGCCGATAATGCCATTGTAGATGCAAATAGCACGGAAGAATTAAGGGAAATGTAATGAAGCCCTGGAAAACAGTTGCATCGTGGATCAAAAGTAGAGATCTCCGCAATACGAGGATAACCCCTCTGTTAGCTTCGGGCTAGTTTACTTGCTTGACATTACGTCACTCCAGGTTCAGTTCCTGGCGGGGCCAGAAACAATTGTAGCTTTTCACTTCAATGTCCTAGTTCATATAGCTCCCTCATAACCCTCCTTCTATCCAACTCCTACTACTCCTAGTATCACCAACTCTTATTACTTGCTACTACTACTACTACTACTGAGACTTCCACGTGAGACAAGTTGTTGGTAAACAGAGTTAATCAGCGTACCTTTTAACAATAGCCTCTTACCACACCCATCTCCTATTGCCGCATGTAGAAATGCTTTAAAACCTATTAAATATATGCTACATTTCAATTTTCTTTTTTGTGTGTTGATCACTGTTCGTATACATCCTAATTTGTTCAAATTCTGTGTAAAAATTGTATACTTATTTTCTATCTCGATTACTGTTCTGCAATCCAATATATTCAACGTGACAATCTTCCAAAATTCGTTCCCACAGTTACATCATTGTAGTTTTCCTCAATTCCCCATAAATGTGATTTGAAATCACCATATGTGGTCAAAAACTCTGTCATTGCTTGTCCTGGTTTAAACCATTTACGTCGTCTCGCAAAATCTTCTTTGTCAATATATCTGTGTTTGTCTTCCATTTTCGCTTTTATTTCCTCGTAGTTGCTAACCTGTTACCAATTTCCAAGTCAAATTGTGCCGTGATATTTTATCATTAGCAAGTAGTTTTTTCCCGTCCTTTTAAGACTATGCCTGTACAAGTCTATAGACATTTCCTCTTGTAATGCATTTATTGCATCTGTAGATATTGTTATAGTAATCACCATCTGGTGTATGTAATAAGTATAGCCGTTATATACTGCGTAATTCATGTTCGTAGTGTATTTTTACAACTTAATACCCCCATATTACTCACCCATAGGTTGTTGGAGCGCACCTGTGTAAGTATTTTCGTAGAACTCCGATCAGTGCTATATTGAGTTATACTAGAGTTCTTTGTAAGGGAGAGAAGCTACATGGACGTCACATCATCTGATTGGGTCTGCTGAAACACTCCCACTAGTATAGTGGTTACAGCCACTAGAACAGCCATTTCGTTCCTATTGCATTGAGACGTGAATGCCATGAAAGGTTAGAGCACGACCTGCTGGATGAGACAGGACGATAGAGTTGTTATACCTTCAGGATAATTTTAGGTTTAAAATGAAATTAATAATGATTTAGTGAAAATATTGAAATAAGTTTAGAGAAACGGTTTTATCAATATTACTTAGTTGGCGAGCCCTAAAGCCCCAATTAAAAAAAAAAAAACTTTCGCTTGAGAAACCAACGTAAACAAAATCAGAGGGTGGCCATTTTGGTCACAGTATGTGCCTATTAGATGATGACAGATACCTCAGAAGACACGCCGAAGTTTCAGAATCTTCTCTACACTCCTTGAATTTTGTTTGAATTGTCGCCTCTCTCTCTATAAAGAACTCTTCAGTTATACCAACTATATTATACATGGAGTCAGATGACTCTGCATCGAAGGAATGTAACCTAAGAAAAACAAACATGAACAGAAAGGCGTGGACTTAATTTGTTTATTGTAAGTTAGCAACTGTAAATCACTTTATTGTTCTTCACATATGTAGTTGTGACCATACATGGTTGGTAACAGCTTTTTATTTATTTACTTTCAGTTTAAATGGTTTAAAGTTGGTACACAGTGTAGCCAACGCAATCATTCTCCATCGATCCATAAGGAGAATAATATAATGATTTCGTTCCTCGCGTTTACGTTGGCAGTGATTCCGGGTGTACCCCTTGTACTCTCCTTGAGCTCAGCAATCCCTTCCACATCAATATTATACATTTATTTCATCCTTCTATCAACAGTTTCATCGACCGTCTTTATTGGAGGGTCAATTCTAATTAACATTCCCATTTTTTCTCATTTTTTTCAGATCTGTACATTTACTGACAGATGACACGGTTTGATATTTCGAACATTTTCTCTCACAAACTTTCCAGAGCGTTCGGTGTTTCACACACTTCCCTGCCCAAATCTCCCTCTTTCGTGACGTTCGGTATATCGATCACTACCCCGTCCAAATCTCTCTCACATAAAGTTCTATGTTACGAATTCTTTCTCATCCAAACCTCCCTTCTCCATTACTCTTTTCATTAGTTCCATTCGACTCCCTGGCCCCCAACTCCTATTCGTCCCTGGCCACGATAAACTGAGCAGACCACACCCTCCGCTCAGAACAATAAGAACCCAGAGCATAACGGCCAAAGCATTACTACCCTGAAGAAGGTCGCAGCAAGATGGCTGAATCGTCTGTTTTCAATACTTCGATGCGGCAATTCCCGGAAATCCAGTATTCATCTGACTCAGGCCCGAAAGCCTACGCTCTCAATCCTATCTGCAGAAAAATGGCGTTAAAGAGTCACCAGTAGATGTCGGTCGATATTGCCAGGAATAGTTTTTGTCTTATATGACATTCCACTCATCTGACTGCTAGCCAATGAAAGAGTGAAAATGTGAGAGAAACAAAAAGAAGTAGACACAGAAAGTTCTTCAACAGAAGATAAAAGAAACCCTTAGAGGTGTAAATAGGGAGTGGCAAGCCGGATGGGATGCATATCCCACCAAAAGTACGATGAACTCATTCACATAAGATTGAAGAGTGGTGCAAACGACGGCATAACCAACTTGGCTACTACCTCTCGTAAGACTTGAATGTTTTGCTCCATGTGTATAGAAGAATAAACTAGAGCAGAACAGGATGACACAGAACATGCGCATTTTGCAAGCCCCATATATGAAACGGTACGCATGGTGACTGCTGCCGAATTGGGAGCTCTTTTCGAACATAAACACGCAGATGAAGGAGAGTCAGAATAAATGGGACCAAGTGGAGTACGACACTTCGTCTCTAAGAAGAGTGAGAAGGTCGTTATTATCATCTCTAAGAAGGGGTAGGAGGAAGAATTAGAAAGAAATGAAGTAGAGTGAAATTCTCAGAAGTGAGGAAGTGAAGTTCCTGAACCCCTAATCCACATGCCTGTGCAATCAGGTTAAAGGGACGTGAGAGGAGACGAACCAACCTCCAAGGGAATCTACATGAATCAGAACAGGCCCTGTCGAAGGAGTGCTAACGTGGTGCAAATGGGTGTCGTGAGGTCACGAGTGAGGTTTTAGCTGGGAGGTCAATAAATTATGAAGAAATGAAAGGTTTTGAAAAGGTCTGTTGTGCGCCGAATGTTTTCGGACGGTTTATAGTAATGAATAGTTCTTAGCAAATTTATTGAATAAAGTTCAATAATAATGCTATTTAAGTCTATTATTATATTATTGTTTTTATTTTTCTGTTGCATTTAATTTTATTCATGTTATGTTATTAATAATGATACAGTTATTTATCTGTAATAGGTTGAAAAAGTTTACAATGTCATTAAATTGAAAAAGAGGTGTAGTTTACCAATCTATTTTCTAATATTATGCGAAAGCTAACATATTTTCTCCGGCATAAATAACCAGAAGATACTACGTCAGCGAGAAAGTTTATAAGGAGTATTAAAAAAAGGTTTGTGAACCTACATCTATTTTTCTATTTATTGGAGTGGTTTGTATGTCAGATTCAGTTTCAGCAAAAATGGATTCTTGGTCTTTAACAATCACAATTAACTTACAGGAGGTCTTTTTCGAAACCATTGGTGGCGTTCCAAAACGAAAAACTTATGTGCGTAAATTTTCGAACAACAGTATCGTTGAGACCAGGGACTGCACGGATCGAACTGCTCGAGGGACTGCAACTGATCGAACTATACCATTTCAAGGAAACGTTAAAATTGTACGACAAGCTGTAAAACCCACTCTCGTCGTTCCATGGCACTCGCGCTCTCTTAGGGTGTCAAAATTTTACAGTTTCAGACATGTCAAAGACTGAAGGGGTAATAATAATGAAAATATACAAGTGACTATTAGCGATATTCAGACTGCTCATTCATCTGACCATACAAATTGGGATATTAGTGCGCAGAATCTTACATTTGGACCTCCATTTCCATCCTTACAAGAATGTTTGTTCAAGAATGCGGGAAAATAACTTGTTCAGACGACAAGAGAGTGAGAAACAATGTTGAGGCGGAATAGAAAATAATTTACAGAAATATTTAAACGTCGCGCACCCTACCCGCAAGTAGTTACACCTTTGAATTTATAATAGAAGAGCCGAGAGACAGGTTGAGTTGAATTAAGGTTTGCAGGACCCGATACGACTTAGTTCTTGTGCACACCTCCATTCTGCGCTCGTCGTACGACTATGAATTTATATTTAAACAACAGCCTAGAATTTGAAAGCGGCCCGGCACGAAAGGCAAACAGACGACACTAATCATGAGTGTCAACTAATCAGCAGTCTCACCGGTTCTACTCTCCTTGTAGGTTCGTAACCTCAAGACCCTGGTGTTTTACGGTGAAAGCGCTTGATTGCAGGATACTCGACTAATATTTCCGTCTTCAAATACACTGCAGTGATGAGAATTCTATTGAGATGTAATGGTGATACATCCTCATGCACGGGTAAGGACGGGACAGTGCAATGTAGCAGTCCAGCATGGCAACACAATGCGACGGACTCGCTCTGAAACCCTTCAGACGGAGGAACAAGTATACACAAACAGAGGGCAAATGCACGATGTCGAAAACTGCCTTGTGAATTGCATATGGACGACGTCGTTTAGATCGTGAGTGACGAAGCCAATTCCATTGATCGGAGATGGTGAACGTAACACAATTTCCCATTATTCAGCACCAGAAATCCCATACGGATTGCTTGAAGAAATTCTTGTTAAAATTACATGTATTTTTATTTGTTCCATGATACTGGCATGTTACATGTCTCTTTCCACCTCCCCTTTCTTCTTCTCCATTCTCTCCCTATCTCCCCCTCTTTTCTCTCTCTCTCTCTCTCTCTCTCCCGGTCATGCGATGTCTCGGGGCTTATCTTGAACCTGCCCTATTGGGTCTTATTTTGTTCATAAAAACATACATGAACGTAACACTGATCACTAGCTTGCCAAATTGCATAAAAAAACTCATTAATCTCCACAGAGTATGGTTTTGTGTAACTTCATTGACGCACCATAAGAGTAGGTTTTAGTAAGACAAAATTTTCATGGACACCTGAATTTATAATGTTGTGGTGTGGGGAGACCTGCTCAGTACCCAGACTTGTTGCCTTGTGGCTATTTTTCAACAGGTTATCTAAAAACTTATTCTCGTGAAGTCCTATCTGATTCTGTTTGTCATACTTACATGGAGTGTAGAAAATTTCACCATTCGTCTACTAGACTGTCTCTATAAAATGGATTCCATCTCATTTTATTTATTGCTACTGTTTACATTTTCTTCTGTTGAATTCCCTAATATCAATGTATAATTTTTCTATAAAACAAATTTTTAAATTAGTTATCAAATGTGTTTGATGGACAATTAAAAAATAATACGCCTCCTTGCCCTATTTTAATCATGAATGTTAGGAAATAGGCGTACTCAAGCATAGATGATAAGTGATCATAATCCACTTTAACTGACAAAATATGTTATCGAAACACTTGTTTGCAATGAATTACTGTTTCATTAAGGCACTTGGTAATCCCGGTCCTATTCATGTCTACCATCCTGATTTCAAACCACAAGATCTAAAAATTCAAATTTTAATTTGTAACTGTTATCTATTCCTAGGAACATTTCAGAGCAATATTTAGAAATCCTTTTTGGGAAGTATGGAACTATAGTCCAGAAAAATTTATTAAAGGATAAAGTTACCGGTATGCCCAGAGGAGTAGCTTTTGTGAGGTAAGAAGTATATTATGTTTTTCTTTCTCTGAAATTTTATTGTGGCTAAGTTAACTTTTATTAGTCCTTACCTTGTATTTTTTCTCCTTTATAACTTTTGTTACCTCATCATATAATATCTTAAAAAGGAGTAAAATTGATCTCGTAACATAACATGATCCGAGTTCAACTTCAGTAATATCACGTGGGGGTTTCATGTGATGCAGGCAACCGAAAAAATGTGTCCCCAAAAAGTATTTGAATTTTAGGTGAATTATACTACTACTACCACTACTATCACCACCACCACCACCACCACTACTACTACCACTACTACCACAAGTACTTAACATGAATATTAAGTTATTTTTCTTTGTGATGTCTGTTTTCCTCGTTTTGAGGATACGAAGTCATGTACTGTAGGGTTTATTCCAAGGGCAATTATTGATATAAAGAAACATTAAAAAATAAAATACATTGATTTTATAGGAAAATGATTGCTCTATTAAATAATGGAATCAAATTTTTAAATCCTCTGCAGGTTTGGGTACTTGTACCTTATAAAAAATTCTGAATAAAAATACAATACAATACAATACAATTTGAAGTTGAAGTTTTTTGTACATAATATTTAACAAGTTTCATTGTGGGATCTGAATTCATTTAGGAAATAGAGAACTTGAAGTGACAGTGTCATGCTAAACTGCTCACTCAATACCAGCTTATATATATTTATTTATATATATAATCTAGAGGATGTGCAGGAGCTTCAAAAATGCCCTTTTTTGGTACGTTTTTTATTCTGATGCGTACAACAGATACCAATTGTTGCGATCTGTCTCATACTGTGACTCACAGGACCCAGATACATACCCTTCCGAACCGTCATAAAACCATCAACATCTTATTCTTTCCTCAGGTGCAAAACCCTTAATTCAGCTGAAAATGGCCATTTTAGCCCTAGCATCCCTGGGGTAAGTGTGGGAATGAAAGATAGGTAAACAATAAAAAAAACGGCTGTTTTTGGTGTTGAATAAATGTATTATTGGGACCGCTGAAGTAAAGTGACAGTCAATGCCACAAACGTCCACGATCACCCCTATAAGGAATAAACACCCTTTGTGTTGAGGGTGAGAGGCAGTGAAATGTAAAAATTATCGAAAGTGACCGATATTAGTGTTGAGATCGTAGTTGGGCCGCTGAAATTCTCGAAGACGTCAGTCCTAAATGAGCCCGTATAAACTCCAGCATCCCTAGTGAAGGGGATGGCATGAAAAATATATCGGACAAGACATACCTGTGACAATCCTATAATTTTCGGCGTCACTGAGTTGATAGTGAAATCCCGATATCATGTGTCTGAACTCAGCCCTCATGAAACAAAACACCCCTAGCACCCGTTGGATGAGGGTGGAAAAGGGTTTATAGAGAAAAATAATTGAAAATTAATATTGAAATATAAAGGAATTAAAATGCACTGAATACAAAGTTGTAGGTTGACAAGATGTTTCAACTAACCATGCTGTTATGTTCAAGAAGAGATCACATTGGAGCACTGTATTCGTAGAGCTGGAGGCGGAAATGGCGAGACGTAAAATAAGACTGATATTAGTGTCGAGTCCATGGTTATTGTGTATTCTGAGATAAATAATCGTATTTCCAATCACATTATGTATCCTTCAGACCACATAAGGCATGACGCCTCTAGAGGTGGGGGTTGGGTAGAACGTTATGCAAAATAATTAAAAAAATGTCCGCCGAGAAAGGATTTTTACAAAAATTCATCCCGAAGAGGGATATTAATTTATTAAGTTCACATAATTACCACTTGACCTCTTGAGCGCCACCCACCGGCACAATTGTCAGCATTAGTCCCCAATCACGTTTTACGAAGTTAAGAATGTCAGTCATCAGCTGTTTAAAACAACACAGAAACGTTATCTCAGAAAATAGAGCATGTCATTCAATTTAATATTTATCAGTTATAATGTATAATTTTCTGTTATTTATGTATTTATTTGGTGCCAAAGGACCACTTGTGAACGTACCATGGAATTATACCTCCCATTCCGATTGTTGAGATTCACCGACGCGTTGTGAACAAATCTAAGGTGTGGTACTAACTTTTCCTCAAGCTAGTACCCCCACATGAGAAAGACTTCAAACAAATCAATTTGAACTATGGGATAATTTTATACTACATGATGACATAATTTTTAACCAACAATTCTTACATTTATACATTCCAGAATTTTTTAAACATATTAAATATAAGAGTATAACTGTATAAAATTACCTGAAAATGCATGCCGTAATTTTGAATGACTAATCGAGGGAAAATAGACATTCCACAAAGCAAAATTTGCATAGAGATGAAATTTGGTATACACCTTAAGGTCACCATTTCAAATGAAATATCAAAAGTTCTCATCGATCCCACTTGTGCTAAAATTTTTACGAAATTGTATAAAATTGTCACGAATCACGGTTTTTCAAAAATATCTCTTTAGCAATACGTTTTATTGTAAAAATGGGTACTATAAATTTTATAGATTATAAAGAAGATTTTATTATGTTTTTTCCTCCCAAGTATCATTTGCAAGCTACAGCTGTTTTCAAAATGATTAATACTGCTTGGCACCCACAAAGCGCACAAGTGCGAGAACACACGTACTGACTTATGTTCCACAAACTTTCTTTTTAGTTTGGACTAGAAAAAATCGATGTGACACTAATCTTTTTCAAAACTGAGGTAATACGCTGCCAAGGGGTGTCTGATGAAGAATATAATGGGTACCAAGAAACTATTAATTCAAAAATCAAACTAAAACATGAAGAAATTGCTCAATGTTTTGGAATTCTAATTGATTTTATTTGAAATTGTAGCTATCCTAGAGTGTCACATTGATGTATTCTTTTGTCTGGCACCAAAGAAGAAATAGAAAATGCTATTAAAAGTATGAAATGAAATATGAAATATTTTCTGGATATGATCATTTTAAAGTAATATTAGTCAAGCAAATAATTCATCTTATATCAGAACCACTTGTAACATTAATAAAGCCCTAAAGCCCCCAACCCCGGAAAAAAACACATTAAAAAACTTCATTTTAGGAAGGTTCTCTGACTTATTAAAAAATGCAATTGTCCTAATTTTCAGAAAAAGGGATCCGGAAACAACAGAGCTGTGTATACAAGTTGCTATTCTTTCAGTTTTTTCTCTACTTTTTGAGAAGAGTTTAAGTTGTAGATTATAGCTATGTCATAATAAATAAAACAAAATAATATTTGAGCTCAAGTCGATCATTAGTAACAGGGATAATGAGTTTTCCACAATTATTGAGATTTTGCAACTTTGGGGAGGCTCGGGGGTGGGGATCCAGGCGGATTCTTAGAGACTAGTGAAAATGATCCCTGGGAAGTGGTCTATCAGTGGGGGAAATTTTGCTTTATGCCAATTTTTTCTCAAAATCGATGATTTTGGACCTTTATTAATGGCTATATTTTGCTTGATAATGGGAAAACAGTGTAAATAAACTAAACTGAAATTGACGAAAATCAATTAGAAGCTTTTGTTTCGTCTACATTTGCACTAACAAAATTTTGAGATCCATATGTTTGCATTAATCATTAACTCATAATTACAATACGGAATTGAATTCTGTAGGAGGCGGGGGAAGGTTAACAGGATTTTTTATCAATAAACTCGACATAAAACAGAAATACTTTATTAGCATAATTATGCTTAAGTACCAGAGAGAACGTACTGATAATCTTTTCAAACAATTACCGAAGTTGCCAATAAGAATTTTTTTTAGTTTCAAAGTTCTGAAACGTTGCAATGTTAGCTGTAATGTAAGTATTTAACATTTTTTCCATTACATTTGTCTTTTTAGAAGTGAAATGTTTTAACTTTTTACCAAAAAATATAAAAGAGATTAATAGTTTAAAATTATTTTCTGTAAAGGTTAAAAACCAACTCAGTGAAATCATTGATATTAGCATGCTAACTTTAGCATGTGTTGTGTTTTTATGCCATCGATTTGTATTATCCATATTTTTCAAGCTCTTTCATGTTTGCATCTCATGTGCTTTTAAGTCCAGTTTCGTTTTAAAATACGTAAATTTGGTTCAACAGAAAACTGTAACTACTATCGGATTTATTATAGACCCCTGACTTCTAATAGCTGTGGAGAGTACAACAAAAATCGCAGAAAAACGGTTATCACAATTGGATTTGTAATTTTGTTTTGCATGTACACAAGTGAAAAATCCGGTTTTATGAAAAAAAAAAATTTTTTTTGAACCTGGAATGTTTCAGAAAGTGTGATATTTTTACGGTTTCTACCGATACGTCGACTTCATTATTTTTTATAAACTAAACTAAGAGTAACATAATTCTTATTCAGCGAATGATCAAAGTTGTGTTTGTGATAATATTTATTAATTTCAAGATCCTATATGCAAAATATAATGAGTTATAATTTTTTTTTAAACTCCTAAAAACAACCAGACACATTATTAAGGAATGAAATTTAGACTGTCACACTCAGAAGAATGTCATGATCACATTATAATTAAATGCAAATGCTCAAAACTATTTATGTATCCTCCAGTAAGTGATATCTAAGTAGCTAAGTATCTTAGTGACCAGGGATGGATTTCAGTCACATGCATTGTTGCCAGATGTATTACTACACTGACTGGTATAGCCATAACCTTATTTACTACAAGCTGTGACCTAAGAAAGACAACACTGTATTATCTGTCAAAGGTAGTCCAATGAGATGGAGCATAGTCCGAAAGCAATATTACAAAAATATATCGTTAAACTAAACTTAATGCCTTGTGATAGAACGATCATGACACTTTGAGTATAGTATCATCAGTTGCATTTTAGAAGTAAGTTTTTCCTAAAATCGGCGGCATCAATGTAAGGTTATTTATGACAATACAATGTTTTGAGAGATTTCTGAATTTGTCATAAACTCTCAAAAATTTTTGTTTTTAAAAAGATAGATCACATTGAAATTATGACTGGCTATTGTGACTCTACGCATCATTTAACATTTAATAGTAGTAAGTATAAAATAAGATGTCTCGAATGTAGGACCCTTTCTTCCAAGTTCAAAATCATTTCTAAAATGTAATGAGTACACACATATATTTCTTATAATACTTATTATTGAAAAGAAGATGAAACATTTAGTAGTTAAAATTTGCTATAATATTCGGACAATATCCCATTTTCTTCCCTGAATTAAGAATTGAAGATTGACAACTATGACCTTGTATACTTCATACTTCATCCATGTCTTCAGGCCATTTTTAGCTGAGATTCCAAAGAATGTATGGATAAAATATAAGAGAAGTTGGGGTTGCGGCACACAATTAGCTCTTGAGTAATTTATGATGTCCATCAGTTTTCTTAGAAAACTTTTTTATACTTAATAAAACAATCAACATGTAGCCATATAAACAAACAAAACAGCTTGATATTAGCCTTTAAACTATAATTTTATGTCTCTACAAATAGATATTTACGATACCACATTGAGTCTCTACTCATCATTTTATCTACATGAACATAACTTATAAATATCAATTTAAATTTGATAATAAATTTTTTTAAAATTCATTTAACTACATTACATCAAAAAAATAGACCAAACATGCATTCATTATAGGTTATGTTTAAATCATACTTAAAATTCATATATTTATTCGTTAATATCACAGAAGCTAAAAAAATATAGTGCGACACCACTTAAGTTCAGATTCATTTGATGCAGGGAAATGAATATGATCTCAATAACACACTTCATTACCTTCCATAAGCAATCCATTTGCTGAAATAAAGTTAACACATTAAACTGGCCAACGGTATACTGTTGCCACATATCGCATGATCCAGCCTGGTAATTGTAGGAAGCCGTGCTTCAGTTGACGACTGAATACAGCATTGGCAACAACATGAGTGACTACAAAGAACCACTGACCGATTATTCAAAACATAGTTTTATTTATCACTTGATGGAGGTTGAGTAAGTAGTTTGAAACGTTTGCATTTAATTGTAATGTGATCATGGCATTCTTCTGAGTGTGACAAGTTAAATTTTATTTCGTAACAATGTATCTGTTCATTAGTAGTAGTGTTTTCAAAAAATATTAATAACTGAATATATTTTGCATATAGAAGCTGGATATTAATAAATATGTCACAAAGACAACCTTAATCATTTGCTGAATAAGAATTATTTTTGTTGCGCTTAGTTTATTTTATAATAAATCATGAAGTCAATGCCGTAAAAACCGTAAAATTATCATACTTTTTTAAACATTTCAGGTTTTTAAAAATTAATTTTCATTCATAAAACCAAATTTTTCACTTGTGGTTATGCAAAACAAAATTACAAATCCAATGGCGGTAACCATGTTTTTATGCAATTTTTGTTGTACTCTCCACAGCTATTAGAAGTCAGGGATCTATGATAAAAAATCCGATAGTAAGTTTGAATTACAAATTATGGATTCAGCTTCTGCTTTTGAATCATACACTTCTACAATTCACAATCCCATATAATATAAAACTCTCCATGTAACTCACTTATTTATGATTCAGAATTATATGATACTTCTCCTAGTCGTAAAAATATGAAATTTGGTTTTCTCATAGCTATCTATCTTTTCAAGGAGTAAGGAAAGAATGGTAATCATGACAATAAAAACAAAGATATGTTTTTCAAGAGCCATTGATAATTACCATTGCAATCAAAATGAATGACAAAAATTTAAAAAAAATGGGAATTTTTATTTTAAAGTACATTTTTGGGGGGATAAAGATTACACAAACGAAGCAAGCTTAAGTTCGTGGTTGTGCCATGTAACTAAGCCAAAGCCACCTCTATTACAAAAATATAGTAGTGTAGGGACGAACATCAGTACAATCGTATTGGGATTTATTGTGAGTAGTGCATGGTATTTTTATGGATTTATGGGTGTGTACAAGAATTTTGCTGTTTAATTTTAGAATCATTTACATAAACAATGTAGCTCAATATAGTTTTAAGTGCAATGTGTCTTTTTGCAAATGTGATTACAACAATGGATCATAGCAAACATCTTAACAATGATTAGTTGTCAATATAATCATTGTGAAATTTTATTCTTTTTTACTTGCTTTCATTCATTAATGTGTTGTTCATGTTTTTGTGGTTCATTAGCTCAGTTACGTATTTGTATTTTATTTACATTGCAAAGATGTATTTTCTTTACATTGCCAAATTGGTTAATTGAATAACCGAAACTCTAAGGAATTTTATCATATCCCTGGGCTTGTTTGAAGCTGCTCGCTTTGTATTTTTTATAGTACTGAATGAAGATTGAAATTCATATTTACTGTGTTTAAAAGTGCAAAAACAAAGATTATTAGAAATTAGTTAGGTCTAGTTGTTTACTCTTTGTCTTTCAACTTCATGGGCAAGTAACAAGGCGTGTATGTAGTTGGCCATGAGAATTAGTATCGATCCATTGATTCATTTTGAATGTGTATTTAAGTTCTTAAAGAATTAAATTGTAAGCAAAAAGAACAATAATTTTTTCCAATGTAAGGGAAGGTTAGTTTATTTTTTATTTTACATCAAAGTTTTATGTTATTCTTTCAATGCGTTAATTGATTTTTCTAATTAAATTCAACATTTCTGATTTTCATGCAATATGTCTAACTGTAAACAATATTGGTTTTGTTTCAAAGAATACTGTGTTTATTTGTAAGGAATATGTATAGTTATTCTACTGTGAATATTAATAATTTTCAAGGAGTAAGGAATGAATGGTAATCATGACAATGAAAACAAAGATATGTTTTTCAAGAGCCATTAATAATCGCCATTGCAATCGAATTGAGATGCATGTGAAGGATCCAAGGAAGTACAAGTGTTGTTTAATTTATAGGTAATTATAAAAGTCATATTGCCTAGCGCTGTGGAAAAATGCAAGTTCTATGTATAATTTTTCTTTCATTTATACCAATAACAAAAAATATTTCAGAATTTATATTAGACAGGTATATTATTAATTTCCTTTCCATAATATCCGGTTTCCTTTCCATAATAATGCATTTAGTATGGAAGATTGTAAAATCTTATCAGACATTCTAAATTAAAATTTTATCATGTTTTCTTTAAAGGACATTTAAAAGACAAATGAAAGGAAATTAAAATTATTAATGTAATAAATATATTTACAATAAATTCAGAGTTTTTTTTGTGTGTATTTATATTGCTACTAATTGTAGGGTGCACAAAAATACTAGTATCTGCTTTTAGATCAAATGTCCACTCGAATCATTTCAATGCAGTAATAAGGTTTTATGCTCTACATGGCTCGGCATTGGCGCAACCCCCATGGGTCTCATGAGTTTACCCCCCAGCGAGTCTAATAATAAAATAAGTACCCAAGAATATCTCATAATATTGTACGTGCCTTTCTAGTGACAAATGCGAGTATAATGTTTGGCTCACACAAACGTTTGGAATAAGCAAATGATAGAATTTGCATTTAAAATTATCTAAGCAAGTAGTCTATGATATGAGTAAATTTTCTGTATTTATGTTTTAATTATTTTAACTTTTTCTGGGTTTTAACATATTAGAGAGAGTAAATGAAATATGAAGAAGAATTCTGTGAAGGTTGAGATAAAGTTAATGTAATTGTTTTGTGATGACATCATTGTTTTATTTTTCCTGTTTGTGTATTGTTATTAATTTTTGAGATCATAAATAGAGAATGCGATTAAATTTGCATTCAACAGAAATCTCAATGTGTCCACTAACATTAGGATATCAAAATAAGTTTTCAATTATTTTTACACATGAACCTATTTCCGCTTCCTTCCCAAAGGTTGCTTGCTAGTGGAGTCATTCTTCAATGAGGGCTGAATTTAAATTTACACAATATTGGATTTTTACTGTCAACTCGGTGACTCCGAAAACAGTGGACTTGTCACTGATATGTCATGTTGTATTCCTTTTTACAAGGTATCCCCTCCCCTAGGGGTACGGGAGTTTATACTGTGGCAGAATTGAAATTTTAATTGTTTATACTAATGAATAGTTAGTCGCCTCGGCTAGCTCTATCTCAGGGTGCCACTAGTAATTGGGTTCGTCATTTTTTTTACCTAAGGAAAAAAACCATACTGGGGTTCCACATGTAGGAAAACGCTTTGTGACAAATTAAACTCATTAACTTTAATAACAATAATATACTACAATGAGAAAAACTCATGCAATCCCCCAAAAAGAACACAAAAATTCCCGTCAACGTTAACATAAAAGCGCACTGACGTGATCGCCAACTTCGGCTTTAACATAAAAACATTAATTTTAATCGGATTTAAATCATAAACAAACATTAAATTTCTCCTTCAACAAAAATAAAAGGACACTGAATTTACAAGACCTCTCTCTTCTTAAAAAGGCTGTTACATTTATAACAAAATACCAAAAAGATAATTCGGCGGGGTTCTCTTGCGATAATTGGCCCCTCNTATAATTTGGCGGGGTTCTCTTGCGATAATTGGCCCCTCTTTTCAATAATCAAGTCCACAGTTCTGGGCACCTTTTTGCAACAAGTTCCGCACTAGTCTTCTCGCATAAGCGCATTACGACGTGGGTTGGATGCCACCAACGGTCGTGCAAATATCTCATCAGATCAGTCAAACCAGACAGTGGTGAGTAAAGGATGCGTTGACCTCACAACACCGGCCAAGCTCCGATCTCGGGAAGACTCTTTGATGGTGGCGTCACCAGCCACGGCTCCCCCGGTGGTGACTCCTCTCACTCAGCAGTGCGGCCCAGGTGCCTTGAGGCGTAGCGCAACCCTGGCTTCGGTTTCGCGGAAAATTTCGCCAAAAGTATTAGCCGAAACTAACGGCTTCGCTCCGGACAATAACGAACTCCGGAATTTCATCGGATATTTTTAACTAGTCAGATATCTCAGCTCACGAACAATCTACTAGACTCGTTCGGTGCTAAAAAAAAATCGACAAGTCTCGAGCCACGCGAAGCATCTTCCAGAAAGTGAAAATACTGGTGAAAATCTCGAAAATAATGGTCTGCGAAAAAGTGCTCCAAAAGTTCTAAGAAAAAGTCTCCAAAGTGCTCTCTGTCCTTCCTTAAATGGGTTTCCTCCCTTCCTCCATATCTTTTTCCACTTCCAAAATCCTCAAACTTTGAATTCCACGTGACGGAGGCTTCCAATAAGACGACTTTTCCCCCCTCCTGTGCCATGGTTCTGATTGGGGATTTTGAGTATTTTCAAACTATCTTTAACCGCTCTTTTGCAACGCTTTTTTCTTAAACAAGTCGCGACTTGCTCCTTCCGCCTGCATGTCCTTTTAACATTTCTCAGTTATACTAACGGAGTGGGTCGCCTCCCTACACCCCCGCTTGCCTGAGGTTTCTATACCGCAGTAAAATCTTTCTCCAGCAGGTCCCAGCTTGTTGCGGCGTGGGATCACTGCCCCCCGCCAGATGTGAGTGGTTTCTTTGTCGCACTGCTCAATGGTGGACTTTTAAATTTTGTGGAGTGGGGAAGCTCTCCTCCCCCGCTCCGTCGCTCGAATTTGAAATGCCCGAACAAGGCTGATTCCTGCTAATAATTATTAAATTATTCAAATATCACAATACGGACTGATTGTGGACTTTGGCGTCTTTGGGAATGCTTTTACTGATTTCAGTGTTCCTGAAAACAATGATTTCAATATTAATATCAATCATATTCATTTTTACGTTTCAACCCCTTCTCAATCCCTTTCCAAAAATGTATATTTCGTCATAGGGGGTGATCATGGACTTAAGTAGCATTGAGAGTGTGACTCTGCTCTTCTGTGTCTTAGAGAATGATGTATTCAACAGCAATACTATACTTTCGTGGGTGGGTGCCAAAGTTTCATCACAGTCAGATAAATGGTATTGGGGAATACCCTGTCACCTTCTACTCACTCTGAGACTTGAGTTTTTCGACCAAAATACATATTGAGACAGTTCTTTTGTTGCATATATCGCTACGTTTGGATACATAGTTCCTTAGAGGTTTTAATATACAAACAGCATCTTACATTTATCAAAAAATTATTAATATTTAGTAATTTTGAAAACTATCTGCTGATAGAGAGCTCATAGGACAAGAACCAATGCACCTATCTCAAATGGTTTCTACCTTTTGTGTTAGAAATTTATTTTATTTATTAACATCATAGTGTATTACATGCAAATTAGAAAGTAATTGAATTAAGCAGTATCATTAATCCTATGGAGGTAAATAAATACCTAGTGTGAGGGAGAAAAAAACATACCTACTAAAAAGAAAAGAACATAAAATTTTAAATATTTAAAATACATTCCAGATGTATATAAACTGAATCAAACAGCAATTTTAATGCAAAATTTATTAATTATATGACATAACATGACCCTAATCAAATGATTGGGTAGTACTAAATTCATTTGCTCTAATCTTTTAATTTCTTTTTAATAAACTTATTATTCATAGAACTTGCTTCTAAAGTTTGTAAGTTCTTTAGGTAAAAGATTAACAGTCTTTGTAGCAACAATGTAACTACTTTTTTGACTAACAGTTTTTTATTATTAGTTTTCTTTCCTGTTCTACTCTTACTATTTGTATACAAATTTTCTAATCTATCTTAATATAAAATTATAAGTGATGAAAATGTTTCTTCATATAATTTTTAACAATTTGTTTTGACGTTGTAATAATCTTAAATTAGTTTGATATGCTCCTCCTCAAGCAACAATATGTAGTTGACTAAACTGTGGATGAAATTTTTTATAACTATCAATTTTTAATAGTCGCAATATTTAAGATGCAAATTTGTAGTCAATGATACGAAAGAAGACAGAATGATAGTTATTGCAATCCAGATTAACAAGAAAACTTTCACGAGTCTACTAATTAATTAAAATATAATTTTTAACAATGATTCAGTCACGCATCTTCCAAGAATTCTCTTCTCATTTTTCTTCCCTCTTTATTTAGTCAAAGACCATCTTTGACTGCCTTCTCTTCAACCAAGTCATTACACAGCTCAGTACACACTATTTCACTATGAACATAATTACTTTTATCCATCATACTTGAACATAACTTTAAATCTTCTGCTGTCTTTATATATGTCTGTCTGTTTTTGTTTATACATTCTGTTTCCTCTTATTCATTTGTCCTCTCCTCCAATTTTCTCACCATCATGTTTCTTCTCTCTTGTGAATGTTCTTTCCACACTCTTCCCTTTTCACATTCTTCTTCTCATCCTCATATACTCCTCCTCTTTTTTTCATTCTTTAATAGGTCTTGTCCATGATACATTTTCCTTGTAATCTGTTAATTGTGTTTGGTTTTTATAAATTCGTCCTTTCTCTGTATACTTCCTATTCCTTCTTTCTTAATCTTTTGAATGTATTCTGCTCTTTCTGAACCATACTTGTCACATTCCCAAAGGACATGTTGTTCATCTCCCTCTAAACTTCCACATATATTTCTTTTCTGTAGGTACTTGTTGAAGTTGCCTTGGTCTGACAAGTATTCAATTGCTTATTTATTTATTGTAAACCATGTTATTATCTTGGTAATTGTGGAGCTTTAGCAACATTATCAAAGCATGATAAATTGAAAGGCGTTTCTATGTTGCTCATTGTTTTATTGGTATAAAGCTTTTTCTGCTGCATAGCAGCCATCGTCAGTAACGTACACTGAGTATTGAGGAATATTTTTGGCGAATACCAAATTCGCCAAAAATATGCATTCACCAAAAATATTCCTCAATACTCAGTGTATGTTACTGACGATGGCTGCTATGCAGCAGAAAAAGCTTTATACCAATAAAACAATAAGCAACATAGAAACGCCTTTCAATTTATCATGTTATTATCTATTTCAAAAGTCACTTTTTGGATATACTGAAGTTTGTCAGCCTTTTTCCAATTTTTCCTATTTTGTCTTCATCCTCTTGGTAATTCTTGTTCCCCCATATGGAACATCTGTAAGCCAAAATCAGTTTTATTGCTCCTTTATATAATATAATATAATTGCATCTTTGCTTTCTATGTTATATTTATTCACCCCAACTGAGAAGCCCACAAAATACTCTCCTCGTTCCCTCCACACTATAATTTATATTCTTCAAATAGCAATTTTCTGTCTTGTCCAATTTCTAAACAACAGTGTTTTCTTTCAAAATGTACTGTTTTTCTGTATCATCTTATAACTGGATCACTCTTATTCTTTACTGGGTATCCAATCCATAATACTTGAGTCTTCGATCCGCTTATTTTAAGTTGTAATCTTGATGTTTCTTCTTTTATTTGATTTAACATATCCTATCCCTTCTTCTCAAGTATCTGTTTACTCTCTCCCTCATCTAACACAGTCAAATAATTTGCATACAGGATGTTTTTTCATCTTCTGTCATTCCAGATATCCCAGCAAGTTGTCCATAACAATGTTCTAATATATCGGTCCCATAGCCAACCCCTGGGTACATTCACATCTTGCCTCCTGAATCAGTTTCCCCTACTATTCTGAGCATTATATTCATGGTCTTTCTACGTGCTGACACTTTTTCTAAGAAAAACAATTATTTTAAAATATAAATAAGTATTAAATGGAAGAGGGATGAGGATGCAAGCACAAGTCATTTAGCATTTGTAAACTAACTAACTAAATAAATAAAAAAAATCAACATACTTGATACAAGTCAAACAATGGATCATGGTAAAAAATACATTGAAAGAAAATTAACAGACTGGATGAGAGAAAATACACAAAAACTAATTAATCTCCAATTCATATTTTTTGTCTGATGAACGTGTTCTCGTGTTCATGACAAGAATACACATTGGACATAGCTCCAATAATTATTTTTTCATGGAGAGTATCTTGTTGGTGAAAATCCTAAAAAGTAAAGAAAATAATGATTTCTAGGAATTTTGATGACCCTGTGTTAAATAAATCAGTAGAACTCCTCTTACTCTATGGTTCCCAGAAAAATTGAGGGAAATTGACATTGACCCTACTATAGTAGTAACGTGCATTTTACTGTATTATATATAATGTACTTGTGTGTTAACATCTTATGTATTTTGTTGCTTATTTTTATACTTCATAAGTAAATTAAATTACAGCACTCATAATATAAAGTTTGCAACAATTCAATTTTTCTTTAATAGATATATTCTGGTGTGAGAATTGTTCCTTTTTTTTTACTGATGCAGTATATTTGATTTGACTGCTCTGAAAATATTTAGAAACCGCCCCCTGCAATCATCATTGCAGGAAAAGTAATATTACATAATCATATTTACAATGTTAAAATTATGTTATAAATATAGGGAAATCAATCAGATTGTTGTATTTTTAGGTATGATCGCCGTGAAGAAGCACAACAAGCAATTAATGCCCTAAACGGAGTAATACCAGAAAATGGAACTGAACCTTTGTCTGTGAAAATAGCAGAAGAACATGGGAAACAAAAGGCAGCATATTACGCTGGGTGGCAAGCAGGATATAATCAAAGCAGAGGTAAGTTGTTGCACATTTTCTGGTTAATTTCTAGTGAATTTCTTAAACTACAAATTTTTGAGTTACTTTCTCTACCTAATGTATTCATTGTTAATAAAAAGTTAATTTCTGAAATTAGATATGTTAGTCACAGAAATGAAGTACATATCTTGACAATATTGCTGTTATTCAGTAAAAATATTCCTAGTGTAGTATGTGTCACAAATTCTCTCCCTCACTGCAAGATAATGGGAGATTTAAAAATGGAATTTAATTCCCAATAACAGTATGTACCCAGGAAAGTTAGGATTCGAAAATTGTTTTACAGTTTGACACAAGACACTGTAATATATGTATATATGTGTGTGTATTCGTGTGTAAACTTACCTCAATGTAATTTCTTCGATAATGTTTTATAAATACTTGCTAGGTACTAAGATCTTTTTGTTTAGAATCTTCAATGCTAGTTACTATTTTGCTCCTTTTTAGATTTACAATTAATGGATTAAAGTGCATATATGTTGAGAAATTACTTGCCAAAGAGAAAGTGGACAGTTGGCATCACAAAACAAGAGTTGGTGAATCGTAACATTATTATACTTGGTAAGAAAGTAATTTGGTGTGATTTGCGCAGCTTTGATGACGACATTATTGATTTTCTCTTTTCGTTCCTTTAATTTAGATTCTTTTTCTAACATTGTTTACCAGCAGTTATCACTAATGTGAGTTCATGATATATTCATATGAATTAATTTGATATACATTTTTTAAGATCTTCATCAACCTAATGTTCAACTCAAATTTAAATAGGTATATATTGTGACAATATTTTATTGTTTCTTCAGTCTTAGTTTGCAAAATATATTTTCAAGGTAACAAATAATTGAGGATGCTACGTAAAATAGTGTATTAGAGTGCTTACCTTGTTTGTAAGTTGAAAAAATCTACATAAATCTTTTTTATTTTTAGAAGTTTTTTTGAAACCTTGAAAAAGGTTGATGAAACAATCAATTCAATGTATAAATCTTTTATTGGATGTACGAGCATAACTTACTTCTTTTTAAACTTGTAGATGTATTTCTTTGTGTCCATGAATTTTGATTTATTTTTAAATTTTGTGTGTGGTTTTTATCAAATTTAGATTCATTATTTCTTTTTAATTCATTCTGAGGTCTGCAGTATTTTATTATTTTATTGTATTTCAAATTAGTTGAATAAGTTTCAAGTTCCTACACTGTCTTTTAAGTTATTGATGAAGAAAAAGGAAATACAAAACGTGTGTTAAATTTTCTTTTAATTTTTTAAACTAAATTATGGTTTTATTATTGTTCATAAATTTGCTTAAAACCTGATTCAACTGATACTTGGGAGTGAAAAAGACTGTTTTAGTTTGCTGTAACACAGTTGCATTGAACAGGAAACGGTGGGGATAGGTCATTGACTACTGAAGGATACGTGGAGTTTTTCATAACTAGCCCACTGGAATCAGCAATCGTGTTTTTCCTTCTTTCTCAATGTTGAGAAATTACTTCGCAAAGAGAAAGTGAACTCTAGGTGTAAGAAAACAATTATTTGTGAATCTACATTACGCTTAGAAAGAAAGCAATATAGAGTGACTTGAGAAACTTTTATGGCATATATATTGATTTTCTCTTTCAGTTCAAGTAAAATAGTGTGTTAGTACTCAAATCTTCTTTTAAAAATTTGTTTATCCCAAATTAACTTGAAAGTGTCCTTATGTATTTAATTTGACAATTATGTCCATTTTCTCATTTTTTTATTTAAGTTTAAAATGTAACATGTTTTGGGTTTGAACTAATCATTATTTGTTTATTATTAAACTTAGTGTTGTATTTTTAAAATTGTATAAAATTCTCTACTTGCGATTAGTACATATTTTCAAATAATTAAAACATGAGTTAATAGAAGTCCTAAATAATGTTAATAGAGTATTTGAAAAGATTTTGTTAAAAAAAATACTGATATATAATCCTTCTTTGTAGTGCATATTCTCTGGTTCATCGATGTATTTTGCCCATGTATCACCCCAATGTGGAAATACATTGGAATTTTCAGTTACCATACAGATTTTTTATTATGAAATAAACAAACAAACAAACAAACATTCAGTCTTGGTCAAGTAACATAACTTTTTCTGTAAATGTGTAATCTTTTTCTTGCAATTCGTTACCTCCTTACTCCTATGCAGTTTTTGGAAAAATTGAAACAAAATTCGATCTGAATTTCAATTGTATATTTTGGGAAGGAGTCATCGTGGCTCTGTGGGTAGAGTGCTGAGTTGCTGGCTGGATGGCCAGGGTTCTATCCCCGGTGGGGTGAGGATTTTTCATCACACCTCAACATCCAGACAGTCTCCCAGGCCTCCTCAGCCTGCTGTAAAATGAGTACTAGGGTCCCTCCTGGGGTCAAACTGGCTGGAGTGAGATGCTGACCATATCTCCTCCTCCTAGTGCTGAGGTCAAGTAATTGCGGAGCTTTACCCTCCATGAACCCCTTGGGCTCCTTGGGGGCCTGTTCAGGGATAGTTTGACTTTTTTATTTTGGGAAGGATCTTTGGAGCGTCGTACAAATTGTACTATGTATTCAAAATCAAACATCTATGTACCTGACTTTTACTCTTGATGAAGTACTTCAAAACTAAACTTATTCTGAATATATTATTATAATGTTAAGAAAGTAACAGTCTATTTTTTTAAATATGTTGAGTCTAGATTATTGCATTTCCTGTTATAAGTAGAATCTTAAATTATGTTAAAACTGTTAAAAGCATATGGCAGCACCCTGTTAGGCCTCCCTCCAATGGTGTGTGACATGGTGAACCACAAGTTAATTGCTGTTAATTCCTGTGACCATGAGGTGTTGATTTTCCCACCGTCTGTTTGCATCTTTTGCTCTCATCAAGCTATGATCCTTGGATGTCCAAAGAGTTACCAGAAAGGTTGAGCGACTCCGAGTCTCCTCACGCTATAACAACTTGTGTGCTTTCTCACAGCATGCCAAGCTACATGCTGTGGGACAAGACTTTACTTTTGGCCATTTAGGCCTCTTTCACACTGTCCAGGTGTTCAAACAGTCTCACATACTTTTCACACTAATATCAAAAAACCTTTGTGCTAAGTCACACTTGCGATTCTTTAGCAGGGCGAATCAATTTTTGAACATGAAAAATCTTGCCGCTTTCATATTCTGACGAGTGGAATGGCAGCGGGCAGTAGTAGGGGGATGGGAGTTGGGTGGAAGGAACAAGGTCACTGACAGGATGAAATCTGGCACACTTGCGCATGTCATGTACAGAACATCCTGGCAACTGCCCACATAATGCTATCATTGTAATGAAATGTTTAAAGTAATATTTATTGTTTAGTGTGCTGTAAACACCTCGGTGACTATTTTCGCATTTTATGCGATATTGTTATATATTATGCATTATATTAAATGATAAAAATAGACATACTATCTACAGATGCCAATTCTTGGCTGTAGTGAACTATAAATACATAATGATTTATTTTAATACCTTTTGAAATTTACTCTTCCATGTAATTTATCAATAAATACCTTCCAAAATACTTAACATTATTGGGACTCAATATTTTTTTTATTCCAAAATTATTGTTTCTAAGTAGCTATAAATATTTAATTTACACTTTAAATCAGGCTAACTGTAAAACAATTTTTTGACAATGTTCAAAAATTGTTAATATCATTTAATTTTATTTATTAAGAAGGAATTGTAGGGACAAAATTACACAGTAATTTGAAACTTCCCTACTCTGATGAGTTCTTATAAATTTTCATGAAGTAGTGTTTAGTTAGTAACAAATACACAGAGAATCAAAAATACAACACAATGCAAATTCACAATATCACAAACATTCTCCAGGACTTCACAAATATAGTACGACTGACATGGGCTCTAATGACCTTCGATGTTGACGAGCCCTAAAGCCCCCCCCCCCCCAAAAAAAAAAAA
>NNCF01128981.1:412665-442341 GCA_002313205.1 Laupala kohalensis
CCCCCCCCCAAAAAAAAAAAGTACGACTGACAACTCATATTGAGGAACAAATTTACAAATAATGGAGTTGTAAAGCTTTAAAATTTAGATGTAAGAATTCGCATTACTCTCTTTTTCATTAAAATTACACCAAAACTTTTGACAATATCATGACAAAAATCTCAAAAGACTAAATTACAACCAGAAGAGTGCACAAAGAAATGGAAAATAGAAAACTTTAGAAGAATCTAAGAAGAAATGCACATTGAAGAAGAAATGTCCTTGTCCCTTGTATTGTTCTTAACACACATAATATTTCACTTAGTCAAAATGGTACCCAAAATATTGTAGGTTTAATATCTTTCTGTGGATAAGAAAATTGGTCTTCTAAAAATGGTCACCCTTCAATAAAATCAAATGAGAAGAGTATTTTTCTTTTGCATTGCTTCCAATCATTTCCTAAAGAAATGTTTTTGGTCGCTAATCATTTGAATTTTGCAATCAAATTGGCAGACATTTGCTTAGTATCATTGTGCACAGTTTTACAAAATAAGGTTAATTACCTATCACGAGAAACTACTGATATCATGATACCATCGTATTTTCAGACATGGAATATTTTCAAACAGTATAATGAAATTTTTAAAGTAAAGAATGCAATTCGAAATGCATTCATTGTAAAATGTGAATTCATGCATAAATCTCAACATGTATAGAATCAATGAACCTATTTCTAAAATATTGAAGTATTTATAAAGAATATGTTGATATTCTCTATGAATGTCGGAAAAGTAATTTCTTTTATTGCAATTTTTTGTACTAAATTTATTTATGATTTATTTTAAAATATTTATTAAATTATTAAAATATTATATTATTTTGATTATACAATAACCAATCAGTTTTCAGTCATCATCATTTTCAGTTAATGTGGATTAGCCCTTCAGGAGAAAAAACATGAAAATCAAAACTCCACTAAAAAGGAGAATTTTTTTATTAAGTATAGTGGAACTGTTGCAATAATTGATCTGAAAATTTTTATAATTAATAATCGGTCCATACACGTTCAAGGAGAGCACCATGAAAGAAATCAGCTACCCACCTTCCAGATGTCTCTCTAGATACCCATCAGGGTTAGCAATATTCTTATTCAGGGAATAAAGGATGAATAATTAAAATATTCATTATTTTACATAGTAAAAGTTACGCATACAAATATATTGATTTATTTGACGGACATGACTGATGAATAACCAATTATTCTTTTATTTGATGCAAATGAATATGATACATAGTTGTTCTTTTATTTGACTTTTAGTGAAAGACAAATAGTAAGTTATTCTCTCATTGTGTGACAATAAATAATAGATGACAATATATTCTTTTGTTTTGGAATTTTTATTCTGGACCCAATGAAGTACACAAAATGCAGTACTTTTTTAAATTACAAAGAGTATTCCATTCAAATGCAACGTCCATGGAACTGACAAACAATTATGCACTCTGACGACTGTGAAGATGATTGGGAATGTGTGGGTTTGGAACAGAAATATGTTATACTGTGAATGTTTGTCAAGTTATATATCAATATTAATAAGTAGTAATATAAATAATGTTGTTCTCTAGGAATGTATGTATACATGTATGAATGAGAGATAAGTGCAGAGTATGTTTCCTACAATGAATATGAAGATGTGTTGTTGGCGCTCAATTATGTGAAACTGATGATATAAAATTGAACTTAGGAATATGAAAAACGGTGAATAAACTGTTGTAAATGTCGCTTCCTGATCTTTGGCAGAGATCAAGGTGTAGTTCACGTGTTAATCTGTGAATTGGATTCAAATTCAGTTTAGTCACATTGTATCAAAAATTAAATTTTAAGTGTGGATGGAAGCAATGGAGTCTTGGTTTAACTCCTTCACTGGTTGCTGCTGTATGGATGGACTTTTCTTGTGATATAAACTCTGTCTCTGTGAAATTGCTAATGAATACTTGTTCGGCGATGTAATTGTTTTATATTGAACAACACCACATGTACATCGGATACATGCATCACATGTAATGCAAAATTTGTAACATTATAATGTTAGTAAAATCAACATTATGTCTTAATATTCTAAGGGAAAGGGCTCATTCACTAATATTATTGTGAATTTCTCATGTTATTTATACTATACTAGTTAAACCCGGCCACCCTTCGCTGTAGCTCAGTTGGATATGAAATGAACGGGAAAGTAAATAAAAGTATTCTAGTGAACTGAGAAAACATCATTCAATTCAGTACCCTGCCTTGCATTGTTGTGGCTATGTGGAATGAAAGGAAAAGAAGAAAAAAGATGTTCTGTGCAAAAAATCATTTTTATTGTAAAGCTAGTGGATAGTCTCGCTTTTTTGTTGTCCGTTTTCTGCATAAACATAAAGATCTGATGGTTTACCTACTCTGGGCCACACGACGTATAATTGCATGTAAAAACATGCGCATATTCAAATGCAAAGTTGTATCAAAATTTCAAGTCAATCGTCCAACTACTTTTCAAGTTTTGCGAGCACAAACATACACAGACTGAATTTTTATATATAAAGATTTTCGACATGCCACAGCACGTATTACAGTGTATGTATAAGTAGTTGTTTGAGAGCCTGATGTTGTTTAAAATTCCATCCCTGTTAATGGTTTGCAAAGTGAAAAATTGAAGGAAAAAAAAACTTGTTTTAATAGTATCACACGCAGATGAAAATGTTATTACCTATAACTGCATAATTACATAACACTCAAAAAATTTAATTTTGTAATTATGGTTTCAAGTTTAACCTAAGATCTGATCAAATTCTTTTCTGCACAAATTTATGAATTTAAGAATAGTTGAATCAGCAATTAAAAAGAAACTTACTCGTACGTCTGTATGACCACCTTTCACATTTCAGTTAGTTATTCATTCAAACATAAAAAGTCTAGCTTAAATACTTATTCATTGTACTAGGAGTAAAAATACCACAATGAAAGAAAACTATTTTGTTTTGCAAAATTGCTTTTAATTCGCTATCCATAACAGCACAGTAAAGGAAAAATTTTAAATTCATTGTATGTCAACTAGCTTGTTATTCGTTATTTATTTACGTCAAATTAAAGAATTGGTTATTCATCATTGAATGTTAATCGCTAAATAAATGTAAAGGCTCTTATGACCTAGACGTTGGCGAGTCCTAAAGCCCCCATCAGATGTAAAGTTTGCACAGGAAGCAGCTTTTCTCCGCATCACTAAATTTGTCTGTACCTATTTAATAATGTGTGTTGTCTTCCCAGTGACCAAGCATGAATCTCCACTGCAAGCAGTGGGCAAAATATCACTCTGGTCTATTATGGCTCTTGTGAGAACATATCCATAAGGAATTACATTGGCGGAAAAACCAGTACCTCTAAAGAATCGCAAGAGTTACATAGCCCTTTGAGCTTCACTTTGTTCTCTGCCTCGTCTTGTCATCCAGAGGCTTGGGTGACAATATGTCTTCAATACATTTATAGATATCGTGACAATTAAAAAAATGCCGAGGTGGCTGTCGTGTTTTTCATCTCGGGTGGGTGGGTCATAGGCCCAGTTGACGTGCTAGTGTGGGGAAAGGGATATGTTATCGGTAAAGCCCGACTCTGAGATGATGTTCTCAGAAAGATAGTAGAGGCAGTCATATCATCTCAGCCAACTCTGCAGTGTGGTCCCTCCATCTTCTCGCACAAACCGTCTGCTACTAGCCAAACCATGAGGCATTTCTGTGTCCTTTATGCCTTTTATCGGTTAATGCAAAATAAAATAAGCTTAATTTCTTAATACACCACTTTCATGTTGACCACAAAGAGAGTCCTTTCATACTGCTTGGGACCAGGCAAACATCTGACCACGTGGGTGGTGAGATTACCCAGGACCGGTTGAACGAATCATAATGATAATATGTCTAGGTCCAGGTCTCGGTCTGTAGGGAACCCAAGAAAGTTCCCTTGCGGTCAAGGATTGGTATCGAAGCTCGCTGTCTGTCACAGCTATCAATCAAGTACATCCACTTCATTGCTTGGTCTTATTCAAATATTATCAACGCTTTTAAATTGAATCATTTTAAAATATTTGATTTCTTGTAAAACTTTATCATTTGTAGTTCATTCATTATCAACTTCTGCAAGTAAAAGCATCACTAATATTCAAGTAGCAATATTCTCTGAAATGTTGAAAAAGTGTACTAAAAGTACCAAGTTAATATCGTTTTTCTAACAGGGTGAACCTTACATTTCTTTTTTAATGTACTTGAATTTTATTCTTATTACATTAATACAATTGAAAATAAAGTTCCCGTCGTGGCCACAGTGTCTGCGTGACTGCTCGTCACACCGGATTCGATACCCAGGCGGGGCAAGATAAAAATGTAGCTTTTCATATCCATGTCTCAGTTTAATATAGCTGTGACGTATGAAAGGTTCACCCTCTGTGGCTAACAATCGCAGTTGTAATACTCGGATACAGCAATCTGGATTCTATCTAGATGCTGTTCCTCCTGTCTCAAATTCACGATATGTCTAGTGATTAAACTCACAAAAAATACTGAGCCTTACTAGTACTTGTTATAATGGTCCAAAGTTGACCGAAACAAGAATACATACAAACAGTTGAAAAGAATGTTTTTGCAGATATGTATTAAAATAATATTCAAGTTGGCTTCATCATTGAAAACTAATGAGTCGTCTTCTTCCTCTTCCTCATCTTCCTCATCAGGCTCTACAACTCTGATGGGAGAGTTTTGGACTTCTCAACAATCTACTTCCATGCCTTCCTATCTTTGACCTTCTTTCTCCAATCCACTTTCATTCTACATAAATCATTGTAGATGTCGTCAGACCATTTCTTCTTCTGTCTTCCTTGAGGTCTAACACCTAATGTTTCCATTCCTATACCTTTGTTCCCCCATTCTGCAGAGATGGCCAAAGCAGCTCAATCTTGGAGATTTAATACAATTTATTATATTTTTATTATGAATTAGTTGTTTAATTCTGCATTTGTTTTAATTCTCCAAAAGCCACTTTCTTCTCTTGTAGGACCAAATATCTTCCTGAGTATTTTTCTTTCAAACACTGCAAGTTTTTCCTTATTTGCATCTTTTAACTACCATATATTACTATGGGCCTTATTATTGTCCAATATTGTTTTAATTTCATGGTTTTGGTTACTAGTTTGCTGTTAAATAGTGTTGCATTCGCAAAATATGCCTTATTGCCCAGAGTGATTGTTTCTTTTATTTCTTTGTCAATCTCATTCATGCCATTAACTATGGATCCAAGAAATTTGAATGAGTTAACTGCTTCTATTTGAGTGTTATTCACTTTAAGATTTTCAGTCCTTTTGGCTTTATGGGAGCATTGCAGAAATTTTGTTTTCTGTTCATTTACTACAAGGCCGAGAGGTGTAGATAATAATTTGAGCTGATAGTAAGTTTTTGTTGATGACTGTTTGGTCCTTGCTGTTATTAATACATCATCTGCGTATGCCATGATTTGTTTTAAACATGTGGAAATGTTCCCTCTTGTGTCCATGTTTTTCAAGACTGTGTCTGTTACTATGTTAAAGACGGTTGCATGTCTTCTTGCTTGACACCAGATAACACATCAAACTGTTCGCTGAGCTCATTATTAACTTATACTCTTGCTTTGTTATTTGTTAATGTTGGCATAATTAGTCGTGTACAAGTTTAGGTGGAACTTTATTTAGATATAGGCAATCAGGTATTTTATCTTTTTTTTTAATAGTCAAAGGCTCTATAGTCCACAAAAATATTGTAGAGGTCAATGCTATATTCATGGCATTTTTCAAAAATTTGTCTGATCATAAAGTTATCTATTGTTGATTTATTTAGTCTAAATCCTGTCTGGGTCTTATCAGGTTGACATTCAACAATGTCGGTAAGCCTCTTATTCACCAAGATTGCAAAAATCTTGTAGGCTACGTCCAACAGAGTGATTGGCCTATAGTTTTCACAGTCCAGCCTATCACCTTTCTTAAACATAGGGCATATAATCCCTTCATTCCATTTAGTTGGTATTTGTTCCTTTTCCCATACATTTAGGATTAATCTGTGTAATCTTTGACCAAGTGTCCTGTCTCCACTTTTTATGAGCTCTAGGGGAATATTGTCTGAACTGGCAGCTTTACCAGATTTTAAATTCTGAATTATATAACATACTTCTTTATATGAGGGATGTTCCAGTTCATGCTCTAGTTCTCCTAATCCTTCTGGGCAGTGAGGTAAAACATCTTGTGATCTGCAGTTGTTATGTTTATATTATTTTTAAAATAATCCTTCCACCTTTCCAGTACTGCAGGTTTTCGAAAGATAATATTTCCTCCTTTGTCCTTACATAGGGTAGACATACTTGATTTTTTATGTTGCAGTTCCTTGACTTCCTTAATAAACTTGTTCTTTTGTTCTGTAGCTCTCTTTCAGTTGGTTAATTTTATTTATTTATCCAATCTCTCTTCTTTGCTTTACATATTTTGTTGGCCTGTAGTCTTAAAAGATTCAACTCATTTGTAGCTCTAGTTTTAGCTTGTATGTATATAGATCTTGTCTAATTTTTCTCCTGTATTATTTGTCTGCATTCATTGTCCCACCTTTCACTCCTAACAAGTTTTTGCTTCCAATTGTTTTAATAGCAATATCATTAACTGTTGTTTAAATGTTTTTCCATTCTTCATTTACATCTTCTGCAACAGGGAGATCTTTAAGTTTCCTGTAGAGTTCTGAGTGATATTCCTTGTAATTTGCGGGATTAGACAAGCTGGCTTTAGTCCAATTGCTTACATACAGTATTTTCTTGTATAACACAGGAAGATTTAGGTGAAGAACTGTTTGCAATAAATAGTGATCTAAATCAATATTTGGGCCTCTTAGGACTCTTACATAACTTATGAGATCTTTTTTGGTGCTGTTGATCAAGACGTGATCAATTTGGTTCAGTACTGTTTGTCCGGGAGCATTCCATGTTCCTAGGTGAATTCTCTTATGCTGGAATTGTGTGCTCATTATCGTGAAGTTATGTTCTAATGCAAATCCACATAGGAGTTCTCCATTGTTGTTTGATATCTCGTGCAAAGTGTGCCTGCCAGTTATTTTGCTATAGGTCTTTTCCTTCCCTAATTGCACGTTCAGATCTCCTAAAATTAAAATACTGTTATTTCGGGGAACATTTTCTAGTACCCGTTGCAGACCTTCATAAAACTCCTCTTTATATTCTATTTCTTTCTCTTCTGTGGAGGCATATACACTGATTAATGATGTGTTATTATATTTTCCTTTAATATGTAATTTACACATTCTTACATTATGAGGAACAAAACTGGTGACATGTTTTTGAAGATGTTTCCTAACAAAAACACCTGTACCCACTTGACCTGATGTGGGTTTCGTGCCTCTGTAATACAGAGTAATTTCTTTCTTATTAATAACTCCATTTTCCTTCCATCTTATTTCCTGCAATGCAACAATATCCAGTTTAAGTTTGTCGACCTATTCGGCCAATTCATTCATTTTTCCTGGTTGCAGTAGGGTAAGAACATTCCAAGCACCAATATTCATAACCTTGTTTCTTAGCATGATTCGTTGTCTGTCCTTGACACTTTTCCGAAGCAGATTGTTGGGATTTTTAGCAGTGGGTTTTTTCACGGGGGACAGGTTGCTGACCCGAAACCCTAACCCTCCTTCATCCGGGCTTGGGACCAGCAACAGCACTGGGAGATTACTCGAAATACCCCCCAAGCATGCAGGCGGAGTTAACTAGTGAGTCATCTGGCATATATGCTGATGTAGGTATTTTTCTTATGAAGATACCATGAGAGACATGTGTAAGGGCTTGTTTTCATTTTGTGCACTTTGATGACAGAAGATATCTGGATGCCACCCACATGTCATGTAATGTCGCCACTCAATTGACACTGGACCGAGTGATCTTACTGCTGGGCGAACTTCCAGACCATTTCAAACCGACCTTGCTGGCACTAGCCATAGGTCCTGATTAATGCTCAAGTGATGTTTTACATGCCACTTCACCTTACGGCATGTCATGGTACTGTTAAATGCTTTCTAGCATGTGTGATTTATTTAAAATACTTTCTAATAAAACGGTTGCTTGGATCCAAGGAAGTGTTTTAATGTTATTTTATGGCAAAAATAGCTTATTGTGCAGTTGCCTCGTCTGTTGGCTAGGAACCTGAGATTACGAGCTTTACGGTAAATTCTTCATAATGATTGTGTATCTTAAAGAGCAATTCCTTCTGTTACGATAGCATTATTTCACAATTTTCCTATTTTTTTATGGTTAGAGTTCTAATAAACCATTGTCTACAATGACATAACGGTGGAAACTAATGACAAGATAGAATCTTATCCGGGATTTCCTTCTTGGGGCATTAACCCGTTGCACAGCTGTACATCAATTCTCATGGCCTACTACACATATACTGGCTCATATTCATGTAAGCCCCACCAGTGGCGCAGGTGGTAGTGTTGTCGCTTCTCACCAAGTTATCCCGGGTTCGATTCCCGATGGGGCCAGAAAAATTTGTAGTTATTTATTATTATTATTATTTTTTGTAGTTATAAATTCACATTAACATCCCTGTTCATATAGCTGTTACTACTGAAAAACCAACCTTCCTTCCTCTATCCAGCTCCTCCTAGTATCAATAACAAAGCACTTCTACTAACTCCTCCACGTGGGCCAAGTTGTTGGTAAACCCAGCTAAGTGGCCCACCTACTAACAATGACCTACCACCTACTCCTATCGCTCCATGTAGATAAGCTTCAATAGCATGCTACATTTACCATTTACAAATTTAACAATACAAAAAAATGTAAGTGAAGTGAGCCAAGGTGACACCCATGCGGTCTTCTCACAAACTGTAGATGACGTGCTGGAATGACTGTGCACAGCTGGGGAAGGCAAAACGATGTATAGGTTAGGGCAGAAATGATCTAGTGCCTCTAAGTTACTACATTATACAGGTGAAAGATATGCATGCATGGAACGAGTTTGTGTCAGTTATCTGCCACAAAATCTCTGGGAGTCGGGAGTTATATAACATTTTTTCTTGTGTTATTTCTGGATATGTGGCCACAAATTAGAGTTATACATTTAAAAACTTAGAACATTTTAATGACTGTTATTACATGGATGGGTTTCCAACTTGTCTTAATTTAACCAGAGATCAGCTTCAATTTTTCATTGAAAATACAAGCATACTTCTAACCCAATCTAAATACATTAATAGGTAGACGTGTTTTCTACAGGTTTTATGAATTTCATCATTTTAACCTAAATCATAATATAAAGTATTGGAGAAATACTGCAACAGCTTTTTCTGAAGTCTGCGAGATGCTGTATTCTGTTTTTATTGGCGTTTTATCTGGAGGTAAGTTTTTTTCTATTATTGGACTTAAATGAATTCATTTGTATTAAATCTATTTAAATTTGATGTGAGATCTGTACTAGTTCGCTTCCAGAGGAGGAATAACCATGCGCTTTGGTTGTGTTTGCTTATCACAGTGTTCTGGTCGAATAAGGATCATACTAATCACACGATAGTTAGTCAACTAGGAGTTTGCACATGCACATCAAAAGCAGTGGTATTTACTATCATACCACACGACATAAGTACCAGAAAAGAGAGCACGATTTCATTATACACGTATCGTTCTCTGACGTCGGACTTCATTGCTGAGGTGGTTCTGTAGTTTACACCTGAATGAACTGTTTTTCTGTTTTAAATTTTCAGAATCTAAGGAAAAGTACGTTCAAGATCATTGAATGACCAAATAAAGTTTAGCCTTAGATTGGTTTATATGAACTGATTTCATTTCAGTGTAGCGAGATTGTTTTGCTCAACTTTAATGGTACAATTTATGAAGAGGATAATGGGATAAAAGGACTGTACACTGCATTGTATTCTTAATTTCTCTCTTAATTGGTTTTTACAAAATTTCGATCAACATTGGATTTAAAAACTGGCGAAAATTGCACAGAGTGGGAGAAATTAACGAAGTGTGAAATCGTAGTTCCTGGGATGTCTTTGATGGAAATATCGAAGTGACAGTGTGTATGTTCTTACTTCACCTACGCGCTCACACTTTGGTTGTAAATTTCTTTTACACCATAGGACCTGTTATTTCATGCTTCGTTCTCTTTATCTCACACTGAGTGGAAAATTTTCATTGGGAACTGGAGACGAGGCAACAATTAGGTCCGAGTTGGCATGAACATTTCTGTATTTCATTTTTGATACTGAACAGAAGTGACCTAAAACGATTCAATAGTGAATAGAAAGCACAAGACTTAAGTCGTTGTGCCAACAAATAATTAAAATATTTTAAACTTCTAAAATTTGCAAAATAAGTGGATGCAATAATACTAATTTTAAAGCATGCCTTATTGACCATTTAAGCAATATATGGGCTACTTAAAATTTGTATAAAATTAATTTTCATATGGGAATAAATTTTCTTTCAAAATAAATTACTTTCCATATCTTTTGAATTGAGAAATTTGTATGAAGGATGGTGAAAAATATTATTTTTCAAACATTTTTATAGATGCCACACTAATGGCAATTCATGTTGCTCATGAGTAGAGTCAAGTGAGTTTTCTGTTCATAGGGTTTCTTCTTTTTTTCCATAAATAACGTTCATTACAAATTAGATTCTTGTTATTACTATGTACTGTTGTGAACAGATGAATGGAAGCAGTGAAAATATACTCTATGCCTGTTATGTATACCATTTGGATGAACAGAACTTATCATCAAATTTAGATATATATGAGACAAACGAATCAGTTCACTTATCCATTAGTGGAAAAAGAGTTACCTGGATTAAATGGTTTAATTTATATTCCCATACAGTAGGCATTTCATGTTTTGTATATAGTAGTTATTTTGAAGTTTTTTTGTTTCCTGTATTGTTTATATTTGTGCACATAAAATCTTTCCATAATTCTTTTAGGTACTGCTTTGTTTGTTCAGAATTACCCCCATCAAACATAAAATAAAAAAATTTTATTATACGAAAAATGTAAAATAATTTTTTTAAAATAACTAAAGACACTATTTAATTATTCGGACTTGAATTAATATAAATTTGTTGATGAGAATCAGAAAATATGGCATTACAAATAAATATGACCCTTAGTTTTATTTGTCAGGTAACATTTTGTCAAATTTCAACCTGTGCCTACCCAATCGATTGAGAAAGTGTACAAAATGGCCCGCAGACGAAGATAAGTTGGACAGTGCTGACATATATCATTTAATCCTTTTTTTTTTTTTTTTTTTGTGGGTGGGGGTGAGTATTCTGGTAAAATATCATTCAATACTATTCACAACATACTATCAACCAATATATTATGTTGATGTAAAACTATCTCTTAACTCGCAGAATATCTCATTTAGGATTGTCTGTCTCCTCTGGGTAGTGCTTTTTTTCTACATTATGGCAAATCTTTCTATTTAAAACTTAGTCTGTATGTGATGCCATCCATAGTGTGAATGGTCAAATTATGGTTTCAGGATGTATCAATATATTAACTCGGGTTGATAGATAATCGATCAAGCCATAAAATATACCAATCGGGTTTGATTCTACTTCTTGACAGTAAATGCTTATGGCTCAAAATCTGGGAAGTTGTCAAATTTGGGCGGGAATGCTAGTATTTAATCTGTGAAAATATACACAAGTTTGAGACTACGTAAATTGTGGTTGCGAGCAAGATCTTACCAAGTGTTGAACTCCAAAAGTAAAAACTTGCTTGCAATAAAAAATGACTTATCAAGTCCAGAAAATAAACTTGGCTGTAAAATATGCTGAGAAATAATCAGTTTTGTCACAAACATAAGCAAATCATGAATATATCCTGGCAATGGGTAATAATATAAATAATTTTTTATTTAGCTGAAAATAAAAATTCATAAGAAGTACTCTAATGAGGGAAAAGATTTGGCCATAAAATTAGACTCGCTCTTGAGGTAGTCACTATATTAACTGCATCATTGAGTCCATGAAAATAGTGACAGATGGGATATGAGCCCAAAGCCACGTGGACATTGATCAATGGCAATAATTCCAGTCCAGTATACTGACAGCTACAAAGGAAAATAAATCAGTATTCACAACTGCATATCGCATTTCAAGTCACATTAAAGTAGAAATGATCTGTATGTATAGCTTTTTTTTTTTCCTTGAAAGAAAAAAATTCCTGCATTTTAAGCATGAATAGAGCATAATTTTGCCATAAGCAAACTTAGTGAAACTGCTCGTTTCCTCCGAGGCAAAGTATACTGATGGTTGACAGTTGGCATAGAGGTAATTTAGGAATGTAATGCTGGTGATGATTTTCTTTTGGGTGATTTTTAATTTTTATTTCTCCTTTCCTATCTAAACATGGTAGTTATTGTTATTGAATAATGATGTGGCATGTGCGGGTGATGGTTTGCCTGGAATCTTTTTGGTGATTGTTATTTTTAACAACTTGTTTTGCAAGAAAAAAAGGAAAAAAAATTTAGCACGAATAAATAAAATTTTTGGAAATATTCTACATAGGATATCCTAATAGATATTTGTTATGTGTAATGAAATCGATAATTCACTGTCATGGTTTTCAACCATTATTTGAATTCACTGAACTCACTTACATGGGCAAAAAGTTACACTGTACCACAACACACCCCAAAAGGGCCCAAGGGGTTCACTGAGCGAAGAATTCTACAATTTCTAGACCTCCCCAAGTGTATCATATAAGTTAAAAAAGGGAGCTAATTATGAACAATAAAATTTCAGAAATACGTTCAGTGGCTTATTTTAGATTATGGAAATGATTGGTTGAAAGCAAAGAAATGTAGAAAACCATAAATTTGTAACTAGTAAAAATATAAAGAAATATAAATAAATGACGAATTTTGAGGATGTTACTTTTTATTGTATTGTCATTGTTTTATCAGCATAAATTAATATTAACATCATTTTTCTGTGAATTTAAACCCATTTCTCGCTGTCGCTTTTTTAAATGTACTTCTATCAATGACATCGTTTGAAATCTTTGATGATTTTCGGTGATAAAAATGTTATAAAACAATGACGACTTATAGATACTTGGTTGCACTTTATTCTTGAAAATAAACATATGTACTAATGAAAACCCTTCAAGAATATCTTTCTTTAAAAAAAATTGAAATATTCAACAAATAATTATTATCATAAAATCTTTGTTTCAATATGTATTAATTAAGATGTTCAAAGGAATGAAAATGGTAAAAAAGGAGGAAAAGTTCAGTAGCTCGTGAAAGCTGTCTATGGAAATATATCAAAACTGTTACAAAACTCACTTTTCTATAACGCTACAACATACTGTAAAATTCATAATTCTGTTCGGGAAGGAAAAATAGATTATGTAGTAAATGTAACTAAATTACACTGTAGACTATAAATTAAACTATATTCTTGCAAATTGCCCAAGCCTCAAATGCCCCGCCGCGCTGGGGTTCAAAATGATCTGTACTATTGAAATGATAAAAATTGCTATATTTGACATTTTGTAACTTATGTTAACTCCGACAATGAACAAATATATTTTATTGTTTTCTCTGCAGTTGCAATCAATATTGCAGCGAGATCATTTCACATGTTTTTTTAAGAGCTATCGGAATTACATCAATGGCGAAATTCTCCATGTGTCAATTCAATACCAAAACAATGTCTTGACAGTTGTTTTAAATCTGTAGTACCGAGAAACATTCAAAATTAATTAAATATTCACTTTTCAAAAGTATGTCAGATTTTCTTATGGTATTTGCTAGAATTCTACATTTATTTCTGAATATGTTTTTGAAAAGTTTGTCATTAAAAATTTGCACAACTGCATCAATAATTGGGTAAGAGGGGTACCATATTTCAAGTAGGTGTCGTGGGATTGAAAATTTCTTGCAGTCATTTGCTGAAGTATGGCCCTAAATATTTTCAACTTTGAAAGATAATATCCAGATGAGCAACAGGACAACCAAGACATTGATGAAGAAATATAGTTTTGTAAAGAAAACTGACCTTATTGAACGTGTCAAATAATAGTATAAATTAATATGCGAGTACAATTTGTACTCTGTAATGTGTCCTGAACTAAATAAAGTTTATAAGTAGTTTTTAACGATTCCATTAACTCAAGTAAGTTGCAAGCACGCCTTTTTGAAATTAAAATTCATAAAGAGAAAGCTGTGTTCAAATCTCTCAAATGAATTTGGAATATTATGTCAACTGAAAGAGAATTGCCGACAAAAATGGTTGATGAAGTAATAATTAACTCTATGAGTGAATAAAGTAAAGTGCTAAAACATGTAAGGCCGTTTAGAGAATCTGGAATCAACGATTATATTTTTTTTAATCGACTATTTTTTAATGTTAAGAATACTTTTTCTTGTTTCATGCTCATCTCAGTATAATGATACTACGTACTTTTCATTAGACAAAACATTTTATTTTCTATTTAAGAGTACATATCAGGGGACAGAGCTATGCTCGGATTTATTCATTATAAAATTAATTTTAAGTACATTTTTAATAAAGGAATTCTTATTTCCGATTTACCAATTATTTTACGTGCTGTGCATTGCTTCAGCATAAAACATCCCACAGAACAGTCAAATGTCATACTTCCAGCTCTGACAGAAGGGAAGGAACTGTGTTTCGTTCACAGATGAAAGCTGATTAAAACTTACAGTTATTGCTCCATAATAAGAGTAAGATATGAGGCGGAATGTAGATATCTTGTTTTTAATGCTTAAAAAAAATAGAATTGGCACTTTGTATGGGTAAATTTTACTTGCTTAATGTCAAGTATAGTTTCATAAGTATAATTCTAAAGCAATCTTCAAAATGTTTGTATATACTGATAGTTAATACACAATCATTGATCATCAAACTTGTTTTATTTATTTTCATCAATGGGGAAGCCCCATACATAAATTTAACAATATTATTCTTAAAGCTTGAAGTCCTTATAATTAGTAAAATACAAAAAAAAAAAATATTATATCAATTTATTAACAGTATTCACTCATATATCAATAATAAACAAACTAAAGAAGTTTCTGTAAACTCAAACCAGTCTGCATTATTATTTATTACACAGCAATTAATTATTGACTGTTTATCACCTTGACGAGTAATAGCAATACGAAAATAATGATTATTGTGATGCAGAGTCCTTGGAGGTGCATAAAAGTCGAATTGTCCAAGAAGCACAGTGGAATCAATCAGGCTATTTAAAATCTTAAATGCAAAGATAATCTCTGTTCTATCTCTGCCTGATTCTAAGTTTGCAATCCGAAACCTCTCATACAATGGAGTAAGATTTTGTTCAAAAGGTGCAATATTCAAACCTACTTTGTTCCCACCATATCTCAATAATAATCTATTAACATTCTCAATTCTTCTAATTGAACCAATTGCCGAGGGCCTCCAGATAATGGATGCATACATAACTAATGGATAAATAAAATAAAAGTATAAATTTCTAAATGTTCTTATTTTATTGAAATTATGTGACAATCTTTTAATAAAGTAGATATTGTAGTGCAGCATGATTAACATAATCCATATGATGTTTATATGAAAGTTTCTCATTAAAAATTAACACCTAAATCTGTGACATTCTAATTTATTCAATATCTCATTGCACAATACTTATGGAAAAACTGCCAACGGGGACCTACCAAACTGTATATAAAAACATTTTTTTGCATTAATCTGAAAGCCATTTATCAAGCATCAGGTTTGAAATGCTGTAAGGTCAACTTGTAGTTTTTGAATGTCATATGAAGTAGAAATAGCTTTATATATTCTTGTATCAGCAAAAAATACAATTTCACTAAATTGAATGTTTTGTGCTAAATTGTTAATAAAAATAGAAAACAAAAGTGGACCCAAATGTGTTCCTTGCCCAACTCCAGATAAAACGTCAATAGGAAGTGAACGACAGTTACCTAGCTTAACAATTTGTTGGCGACCAGCTAAGTATGATGTAAACCATTTAAGCAAATTACCAGCCAAACTAAATGCATGAAGTTTCCTAAGCAGAAGTTAAGAATTACCAAGATCAAAAGTTCTTGTCAAATCAGTATAAATAGAGTTGATTGCGTAACCTTGATTAATATTAGAGACCAAAAATTCATGATAAATAGTTAGATTGGCTACTGTTGACCTACCAACTATGAAACCATGTTGTTGCGGTACAATGTACTTACAAAAATACTTTACAATTTAGTTATAAATTTTTTTTATCAAATAACTTAGAAAATACATTGTATTTATTAGTGGGTTGGTAATTATTGATATCAGAGTTATCCCCATTTTTAAATAGAGGGGTTATAAATGAAGTCTTCCATGCATTAGGGTAAACTCCTAAATTAAACAGCTTGATTAGCCTAGGTATAATAGACCCAGAACATAATTTAATTAGTAGTGGATGAATATTATCAGGACCAGGACTACGATTAGATTTTAACTCGTTAATATATTTACAGAGATCAACTTCCGATATACTTATACTGCACAAACAATCTAATACATCAAAACTAACATACTTGTTAAACAATAATGTAGATACTTGTGAATGATTCACAATGGAATATATAATATTTATCGAGGTGAAAGCACTTTTTCTTGATATTTCAATCCCTCCCCCCCTGGGTTGTGTGAGTGATCCTACATTTGCATCCCTAACGATATTTTGAGTCTGCGCTCTTTCGGGAGTTCTAGTCCGACCCAATGACTACGCCTTACAGAACAAAAGCGACAACTATTAATCTTTTAGTTTCGCGTCATTAAACATAAATCCGTGTAAAATGAGATTCATATATAAAAACCATCACACTGGGTTGCTAAGACGACAACTTTTCTTCTAGATCAATCATGACTTTTCACCACTCTTTAACTACGATTAACCATAGTTCTGAATAATATCGAGGTCAAGATTTGAGGTAGCACTGAACTACAGTTACAAGAATTATCAACCATTCTAAGATAAATGTAAACTAATTATTTAATTGAATTATCAGTAGTTAATGTTGCTCGGGGTGTTAGCATGAAATGTCATAGTGAATTCCCTCACAAAGACTGATCCAAATTCAGTTATCACAAAAAACGTAATTATTGTCAATATAGAGCCTAATCTGGCCCTATACCTGAACACATGGCTCGGATATATTTTTAAACATGTTACAGGGAAGAATACAATTATGCACTTGGGAAGTTTTATGTACAAGTATTTGTATACCCTCAAAAGCACCATGATTTAACTGTCCTTGACCAGAAACATAAGCTACAATCCGAATGTCATGGTAAACATATGTTCCTGTTATAATCCAGAGGTCAATATATGGCAGGCAACGTGTCATCAAGACCCTTGGTCATAAGATTTCACCCAAAACAATTGAAGAGGCGCCGTAGCTGTCTGCTAGTTGGTGCCTCGGGGAGGGGAAGGGTCATAGGTATTCTGCTGGGTTTCATCCTTCGCAAATTGTTCTGAATATTCACTGAAGACCTATGATGAAATTGGATTCACGATGAGAATTGGTGGATCTGGAGTCAAGGAAAGAAGTGAAAAAACAACAATGACTTATCCACTTTTACAACTACAGGGTCCGAAATTATGAGGGGGGAATGTTTTCATTGGTGTAGTTTTCAGGAATTAATTTATGATAAATGTACTTGCAGAAATTATATCAGAAGAAAGTTAGTAGATTTTATTAATTTTTGTGTACCAAGTAATATTTTTTTATTTCTAGTCTCTGTATAGAAATATTCATGTACTCACTTTGATTCATTCACCTAATTAATATTTTTCGTGATCAGGGCTATGGTATTTAGCGTGTGTGTTTATGTATCTTGGATATCTGAGAATTGCCACGTCAAGGTATGGAATAACCGTTACCTTGATGTTTCAGTCATCTTGCTGTGACCTCCTCTAGAGTACGAATATTGTGTCAGTTGCACCCTGAAGAAGGCCTCAGCAAGATGACTGAAACATCGGTTTTCCATACCTCGATGTGGCGATTCCTGGATAGTCAGTATACATGTGACTCCGGCCCAGAAGCCGACGCTCTCACGTGAGTGTTTATTGAAATCTTCTCCAATTGTACATATGGTGATTGTTTGCTTTACCCTTCTTGTTTTGGAGATCTGCCTATTGTATCATTTTCTCTGTTAACTAACTATTGATTCTGTTTCATCATCCACTTATCTAAAAAAAAAAATCTTTAGCCAATAAAAAGTTTTACAGTACTGAAAATGTATGACTTATACAAAATCCAAATGCCTTACTTCCAAAGAATTGAACATAATATTAAATGCAGGTTGTTTCAGGGAGCCATGATGTACTTCATGTACTGTTTTGCATTTCATCATTTTGTGCCATTCCATGTGAAACATCTTGTTTTGTCATTTCAGAGCTCTATTGTTTGCAGAAGGATTTTATTATATCAATGCCAATACTTGTTGCTTTTTGCAGGGTTTCTCTTAATTGTTGTTTTTATTTTCTGTACATTTTTTAAGAATTCGTGACTTAGTTTGGTGAGGAATTAGTTAAAGCAAAATTTCTTTGATAGTTGGCTAGAAATTGAAAAGCTCCTTATAGTCATTCATCGGTTGTGACATTATGGATAGACATAACAGTCTCTGCTACTGCCAAAGAATGTTGATTAATTTTCCCTCTTTAATGATTTCAGTAGCAATCTGTATTCTCATAATTTTATAAAGGTAGTTATCTTATTCAATGGGTACATACTGTTATCATTTTTTTATTTTATTTTTATATTATGGCATATTCAATCATTTATATCATGAGACTTACGCTTTGTAATATTTTCTCTTTGTTTATGCAATATTAAGGAGGAGATGGTTTGTATGGCAAGAAACGGACATATCAGTATTAAAAGAATGTTGTAAACTGAATTGTGATTTGCACACTTACTAGTTAAATTCATCATGTATTGCATTTTGTTTTCTGATTTCTATATCTCGTTCTCAATTGAATGTTCTTGCAGCAAGTCAATGTTCTGCAGCTTTCAATAACTGGCTTCAACAGCAGAATATGAAACGAAACCGATAAAAATATTAGCATCAGTGTTAAAGTAGCAAGGGAATAGTATCTCAATCTCATTAAACATCAATTCTTAAACAGGTTTGTTATTGGGTGTTTTCCTGGTGTTTGGCATAGGAATTTTGAAATTTGTCTCCTTTTGCATTCCATGTTTTTACAGCATATGTTTTTAAAAGTGTAAACCTCTTATATCTCCTAAGTAAATAAAGAACCCAAAGTGCAGTTTTCACTGAGATTAGGTGCATAGGGCTAACAATGGCATTTGGTTAATCATTTGATGTATTCAAATGATTTGTAGCTTTTCCATCTGCAGATATAACACATTTATTGACTTTGTAACTCGAACTATACATTTTTTTCAGCGATGCTGAGAAGACAGCAAAGCTCCCAAGTAAAAGCAAATACTCGTACAATTATGTAACTTTTTATACATTTGAATAAATAGCATTGTATTAGTGCCACCAATATTTGAACATTTCCATTACGAGAGCATAGGCTTTAGTCGGCCAGTCTTGGCTTTCTGGGAGTTACTGTGTCGAGGTGTTGAAAACTGATGTTTTGGCCATCTTGCTGTTGCCTTCTTCAGGGTACTAATGAAATACTAATGGGATTATTACCCTGAGGAAGGCCACAGCAAAATGGTCAAAACGTCGGTTTTCGACGTGGTGACTCCCGGAAAGCCAAAACTCATTTCCAATTACAATGAATGGGATTTAAGGGTGGAGCAGTTCCAGAATGCAATAAAAAGGAAAGAGAAATACTTGCTTTTAATGAGAGATTGCTTTATTTATAGCATTGATTTGTACTAACATATAAATATTGGCGGAGCTGTGACGCTACTGTTCATTCAAATTCTATAAATGTTATATCAATAAATGTTAATTCTATAAATGTGCACATCTTTGCTTAGTTTTAAACTAATGTCGGAATAAATATATAGTTTCCAAAAAAACAAATAATAGTGTATATCCCTGTATATAAAAAATTAAGAAAAGTTAGCCCCATTTCCCAACTTATTTTAGTAAAAACCTCACTTCGATATCTTTAATTGTTTAGGAGATATTTTGGGTGTAAATTTTTCTGGCTCATCCTGTGTAATGTTGAAGAATGTTGATAAAATTCAGTATCGTTGACAAAATTCATGATATTCTTAGTCCTTAAATTAGAGTGAAATCCAATGCCTTGCATCAGTGTCCTTTTCTACAGATACTCCAAATATGCATTCCTAATAAGATGGATTGGCATCAAAGTTTCCTTTGAATCATTGCTGTGATTGTTATAGTCATGTTGATACTTGCAGATTATTTATCTATTACAATAAAACTTAAGCTCATTTAAGTTATTTATTGTTAATTTATTGTGTAGCAAACACTAAGAATATTTTCTAATTGTGCATACTTTGTAAATAAAATAGGTTAGATTCGATATTATGTACAGTTCGCTTCCAGAATACAATAAAAAGTAAACAAATACTTGCTTTTAATGAGAGGTTGCTTTATTTAGAGTATTGATTTGTAACTAGGAATGCACTACCTGTAAAATTAGTGATTATATATTCTGGTTTGCTAGAGATTATACAATCAATCGATTTCAAGTTCTGTCACTTGTAATAAAGTTGTAAATTTTTATTGAAATTTTTTCCCTTGTGCTCTGGAAGCGACTCAAAAGTGAGTGACTGCTATTTACTCACTTTATTGAGGAATTCTAAAGAGTGAAGACTTTGTAATATAATAGAAAATAAAAATATTATTGACACATTAGATGTTTACCAATTCGTTCAATGTGTTTCAAGAAATATTTCCCTCCACCTGTCATATGTGAATGGTTCATGTGGTAGATGAATGAATGATTCTGTGTGTGAATTTTGCTTGAATTACAAAATTCAGTAACATATATTCCAATTAATCTATGTGTATTCTTTCACTTCATGAGAGAAAAGGGTCATAATGGTTTGCAAGTGTGAATTTTGTGGGCTTCTCTATAAGAAGAATCTGAAATCATCTTGGACAACTTCATTTGAAGTTTTTACACAGAAACATTAATAAGGTTGTGTAATTCCAAATTCAATACTCCTGTGGACAAAAAAAATTAATATTCTGATAGTGAATTTCACCTTGATAGATTTTCTTCACTCTTGATATGATGCGTCTGCTCACTGCATAATTTTTTTCTATGACTTATTCATGTACTGATTTCTCTTTCAAATCAATGCAGTATTGACATTTATCTTGTACAAATACCAGTTGTTTTTAAACATTGAAAAATAAAATACTTGAAAGAAAGTTTTTTCATTAATAGAATCTTTATTCTTTGAATCAAATCCAAAAGATTTTTCTTACTCGATAGGAAATTGAAAAAATTTGAATATAATGTATGGTTAAGAAGGTATATTCGAAAATTAACATTTTTATTATTGTGATGACTGGAACTGCAGTATTCAAGGTTGACATTTTTCCCTCGCAGTTCTGTCTTCTTGTTCATCCATCTCTCCCTCTCAGAAAAGGTCTGTTGGAAAAACATTTTGCTCAGGAAGAGTTCTAAAGTATAAGAATTATTTTTCAAACTTCCTATTTGTTCATGAATTTTTAGTAATATACATTTTTATATAACTTTATTAAATAATGAGTGTTATTTTTTTCATAACATTCCTAAGTTACTGATAGTTGAAATTTTTGCAAGATTTTTAATAAAATATTCATGAAGACAGATGCTAAGATGAGCCATTTTAAGTAGTTTATGAGAGGAAAATCTTTTCTTAAAACACAGTTTGGCAGAAAGATCTCTTTTTTTTTAGTTATTAAGTATTTTATTATATTTGTTCATGAGAAAAAGAAAACCATTCTGGGGACAGCCTTATAATATTATTTTCCCTTCAAGTTTCTTTTTCATAGGTTGAGCTAAATATTTATTTTTATCATTATTGAACATTTATTACAAATTTATTCTTTATATTACAGAAACCAAATACACACTAATAAAATTAATATGTGATTTGAGTATTTTAGTAGCATTCTCTGTTTTCTTTTGAAAGCTTCTGGTTTTGAGATGAAATAAATATGAGATTTATGCCAAGATATCTGGCAGTTGAATTTAAGCAAGTTGTTTATTGTTAATTTTCTGTTATTAGTATATGTAAAAATGTATTTTTATGAAGTAAAGGCTATAAAGTAAATATGACAATAGTATTAAAATCTTTGTTTTAGAATAGTAAAAAGGATTTCTATATTTTAATAAGAACAATGTTACAGCTTTTCATCATTTTGTTTCTTTTTAAATGTTATAAGGTTTATTTAAATGGATTCATCTAGTTAAATGAAATAATTTTATCTGACTTGCAATATTTTGGTAGTTCAATTTGAAAGTATCAAACTTGTGAAACTGGACTCCTTTGTTGGACTCTGAAACTTTACAAAACATGTCATTAATTTTGACTATTATAGGGTTATCTATATGCAAAATATTCTAATTTAGTAGTAGTACTCATTTTTGGTTAATGGTTATAAAAATTTGTTTGTTCTTGAATTATTATTTTAAATTTCTGGTGAATTAATACACAAAATGATCCATTTTTGTCTATTTCATTGCTCAATTTTCAGTTTGGAAAATTATTTTCATTGTTATTTATATGTTTCTCGTGTATTTTTTCTTAGTGATTAACTGAAAGAATTTTTTGTTATGAACAATGCATTTTGTTTGTGTTTACGCTTGGCAGTCTGATTTTGGACTGATACAAATTTTCATTTTGAGCATGAGAGAATTTACTATGTTAATAAGGAATTCAGTTGCTTAAGAAATGCTAGGATTTTTTTACGGAACTCTATCTTAGGTCAGCATTTTGTTGTACTGATTTTTTTTTTGTGGATGTTCAAGAATATGATTTGAAGATGTGTTATTAGGTTGTTTTGTATTCAACACAGGAAGATTCTAATTTTTGTTTTTCTTTATTATAAATTTTAATAACTTTTTATTTTTTTGAACCTTTGTTTAGTTCTGATTTTTGTCTCAATGAATCCTTTTTATTCTTTGTTCTCTTTTTCTTCCCATTTTTTCTTGTGAAGAAAAAGATATCCTTTACTCTTATAAAGAATGAAATTAATTTTCTTAGCCTTTCCAATCATGTATTTATTATTAAAGTTTTTTAGATTACTGAAGTACATTTATTTAGATTACTGAAGATGACTGCTATGCAGTCAAAAGTTAACTTTAATAATAAATAAATGGTTGGTGAGACCAAGAAAATTAATTTCATTTTGAATTACTCTAACAAAATGTCACCATCTATATCTTAAAAAGAAGTTATTTATTTTGTTACCTTCTGTAAAATATGACCACTATATTTTTTTACTTCACTTCTAATGTCTACTTTAGTTCTAAATTAAAGATGAAATTATTTTACATCTTTTATTGACCATGTGATTGCAAGTATTTATACAGACTTAGTTGGTGCTTTTGACATAATTAAATGTTTTATGTTCATGTTACTTTTTATTTCTTTAAAAATTGCATTGTACGATTTATCAGGACATTTAATTGAAACATACAGATGAGTATTGATTCTATTCTTTTTTGTAAGAGTTGTGAATTTTGTTTTATTCAAAATCTTGCTCTTCAGTTCAATTTCTTCCCTTTTTTGTGGTTTGTGTGTTATTTTATGAAGATTTCTTCATTTATTTCTTGGAAAATTTCTTTCACTAAAAGTTTTATTTCTTTGTTTGTTTTCTAAATTTAATTGTTCATTGGAAAATTATAAATTAATTTGTGTGTCAATTCATTTGCATTGCATTTCAAAGTTTGTTTCTACATTGTTATCATATTTACTGAATGATATTATGTAAGTCATTTTATTATTTCATTTAAATCTGTTAGGTAAACATAATGCATATATTTTGTGATTCATAATTGTTAATGTTATTAGTGGGTTGAACATAATGTTTGAATCCACTTGATAATAGGAATGTATATGTACATGTGTATGTGATATTATTATTATATACACATTTACTAATGTACATGCATTGTTCTTCTTGTTCATTGTTAATATGTAAAGTAGTTACATAATTTGAATTATATAAAAAATATTACAAATTGTTGTACCTATACTAATTATACTATTACCATCAACATTGTACAGAATTTATAATATCTGTGTAGTGTTTTTGTGTAATAAAGCCAAATTGAAGTTCAACAACAGATTTGACTATGAAGTTGATTAATACTATCCAAGCCTCATGCTTTTCCTTACATGCTGTAAAAAATGTGTATTGGATCTTGTATTAGTGTATTTCATATAGGAAATTCTTATCTGGTTAATAAATAATAATATTATAGGAAATTATATTAAATCATTTTTTCTTCTGGACATTTAGAAAACACCGAAAGAATTTTTACTTTATTCACCTGCTAGTGTGAACTTACCTTTTGGAATATTTTTTTTTATCAAATATTGAGCATATCATCTTCCAGGAGGTGGAGCAGGAGCAAGTCGTGGTCGGGGCATGGGCGTCACTCATGGAAGTGGGGGAATGCGAGGAACACATCCAGGAACTCGGACCTACCTGAATGGTGCCAGCTACTCAGGAATCATGAGGGCGGACAAATCGCACAACCGATATCACCCTATTGGAATGGGAGGAGGATATAACATGTACAGCTGGAATTAATGCACAATGTTAGTAATTTAATTATATCGAAAGGGAAATTATACCTTTTGTTAAGTTTCCTTGTGATACCTAATTTTTTAGTAACCTTCATACATAATAAGAATAAATCATTATTTCTTTAGGGTAACAATTGACTTGCACTTAAATGATGGTCTACATAAAATTTTTGCCTACCATTAATTTTAATAATAATTGATAATATTACTTTTATCATATTTATTTATTTTTATATCAAGGTACATTTTAAATATATTTTTGTTTATTTATTTTATTTTATTTCTTCCTTTTAATACAGTTTGAGAGTGGTTGACAAATGAAGAACATAGAGATAATGAACTGGATACAAACTGCTCTTAAAATAGACTCCTAATGTTCAAGCCAGTGGGTTGAAGGAACCTGACTCGCATTCAAGAAGAATTCTGATTTTGTTTGTTCTGTTATATTTTATTTAATTTTTTTTTTTTAATTCTGCCATTCAACCTTCATCTTTTCCCTGTATATGTTTTATTTTGTCAGGGACAGTAGTTGTTTAGTCATGAAGACAAACTTGTAAATAATTTATTGTTGTTCACATTTGTATTTCTTACGAAGAATCATCTTGAGGAAATACATGCATTCACATTTATACTTTTAGTCACAGTGATTAATGACATTACATGGAATTATTTTGTATATAAGTGTTTTGGTGTACATGTCAGAGATATTGTCTTTTATGTCTATTTTTTCGGATTTACTTTTGGTTAACATGAACATGATGGACATGTGTGATAAATTTAATGTAAATGCAAGTTTTCCTGAAAATAGTATATCTTGTGTTTTTATATACATCATAAATATAATTTAAGATGATGTCTTAAATGGCTATCACTACTTGCTGTGTTAGTCTGCTTCGTTTCATTTTGGTTGAGTCTATTAGTGACCAGTTTCCTAACACATGCAGATGTGATGAATCGATGAGTTCAGTATTAAACCTCTCCCATTTTTTTTTTTTAGCAATAACATGTAGAATGTACTGAACTGAACTATTGACTCATATTTTTTGAAATTCATTACACAATTCTGTTAGAACCATTACTAGCTTATTAAAGTATATGCAATTTCCAAGAAAACTGATTTGAAATAAACTTTGTGTAATAGTGTAGCAAAATGAGGCTGCCAGTTTGTGTCACTTGTTTTGTTTTCCTTACGTTAGTTCTATTTTATGGAGTTTTATTTATTCGTTAAATTTTAGGTGTCGACAAACATAGTCCTTCACATTTTACTGATACAGACATAGCCATTTTCTTCATTGTTTTTGTTAGTGAAATACTTGTCTGCCAAGAAAAGTGAGGAAATAATTTCTGGCAGTTGTAATGGTTATTACATTTTGAAAATTTGTACTTACAATTGAGTCTCATTTGGTATCATTAGCTTTGGTAGGAAAGAATAAAAGAGATCAATCTCCAACCTCTCATTATGAACCTAATTAAGTCTTCTATCATGAATCCCAGTTTCTTTATTTGATAATATTATTTTGATTTTATTATAACCTTATTACTCGTACATTTAATTTACCTCTTATTAAATTGTAGTTATTTGCTTTTTCCCTTTTTTATATATTTTTAGCCTATCTTTTACTTCTTAAATGTGCCTAAAACTTATGGCCTCTTATGGAATTTTTCAATATCTGTATATTCTTTCTGCTAAAGTTGATGTCAATTGAATGATATTAATAGTAAATTAGCCATGTATGTATAAATTTATAATGTGTCATTGGTAAAATTTTGTAATTGCCTCAGAGAGTAGATGGGGTATTTTTCTGTTTTTAGTGTAATTCTTCAGTTACAGAGAAAAGAAATATTCTTTAAATTACATGATAATAAAACATGTACCTGACATTTTGTAGTTGTCATCTTTCACATTTCACCATTGTCATGAAAGTAATTTGCTTTTTTATTTTAAGAACAGGTAAATGTTCTTTTGTTTTCATATTTAGGTGTTAGAAGGGTATTAAAAGATACAATTCATCAATTTTTTATTTAATTTTGCCGTGTGAACATTGTAATTTTTTCTGTTACACTTCTAAGTAAGAATTGATTTATCAGCCATAAGTTTTTTAACATAAGAGAAGGAAGGACAAAGTACAACATAAGTGACTATATGTATATGATAATTTTTTGGGAGGAGAAAAGAAGTGCAGTAAAAAAATATTCTAGTATACTAAAAATAAAGCTTATCCTGCCAAAGAAAATAATATATTCTCTCTAAACATATTCAAGTAGGTGTACTATTGAGGGTTGGTATTGATATATCTGGATTAATAATCAATATATTATTTATTAGATCTAATTTATCTTTGAAAATGTATTTTTTGTTTTCCAAAATATTCTACATGAGAATCACTGATGATTGATACATTTTTGCATTATTTTGAGGTCATTTTCATTGCACATTTCCATTCTGATTGAGGTATCTCTCATTTTGAATGGAACAACCGCTTCTTCTGGCGTCGAAAACAGTTGGTCACGCTGTTTATTCTTCACGTATAAAAATAAGAGGAAGCAGTAGGTGCCAAATCAGGACTACGACGGATGACCCATCAATTCGATGCGTTGACCACTTAAATATTGAGCAGTTTGGATCGATCTGTGAGAACTCGCTTTGTCATGGTGAAGGACTATTATCGCGAGTTTTTTTTTTTTCTTCAAAGAATTCTTGCAAACAAATGGTTGTGTACCCTTCAGAATTAACCATTAACCTTCAATGCCACGAGCTAATGTCCATATATCTACAAAATAAGGTAATTTGTTTCGAAGTGCTTCTTGCGCGAAGAACTTACGTTGGGTTTCACTTATTTTCGGAAAGCCTTACAGTCGGCTACTATTTGCTTTCGGGCATATACGCGTAGATTCAAGTTTCGTCACCTCTATAGATGTACCATAAATGTACTCTTGGAACAATTCCAATCTTTTCAGAGATTTTCATAGTATGCAGAATCCAATGCGAATCTCAGCTTAAAAGTTAATGTAAAAGCGGGTCTAGACGTTCGTTCGGCGAATCTCAAACGGTGAGCATCACTCACCATTGCTCGGCTTCCTTTGATGTGCCCTCAAGACACGCGGCGAACTGAAGCAACCCATCCACACTATTCGTTGAGCTGTCGCTCGGGATTTGTCGAATGACGAATGTTGGAGTCACCTTGATACTTCTTGATATCTTGTCATACTAATGCACAGGGATGCCTCAGTCTCATGGTCAGTTCGCGCGCAACAACAATTGTACATGGCAAAACATCCGATTTCGGCCGACCTTGAAAAGGAGTAGCGGAACAAGAATGGAGAATCGCCCCTGACGGTTTCGCGTTTCACATTGTTATCAGTGGCAGTTATCTAGTCACCCCCTCCATTGGACGTCAACTCTCAACATATAAAATTGAAATTGATAAAAGGCGTACTTTGTAAAAGTGTTTCCAAATTTTTCGCCCCTAGATTTAAATGTTATAGGCAACAGCAATGCAAATTGTGAATAATTTCTGCGTATTATATGCACTGGTTGAAGCGACTCGCAACACTAGGTGTGTTCCATGAAGGTTAAACTCTGCAATACTTGCATAAGCGATGCAGTACAACTCACGGCTAGCCTCCAACGTTATTAACGCGTTGTGAGGAGGTAGTAGGCGACGTCTTTCTTTAACCTGCTACACAGATGGGACAGTCTAGAGGCGCTCGAGACGGCAAGCGGAATTAGAGGAAACCGTTTTTCCTTCCATACGTTGTGTTATTTACGTTGTAAACTGTTTATCTCACAAATAGATTCTGTATTTATTGGTACTCTGATTGAGAAAAAGACCTTTCCGAGACAGTTGTTTTTTAGGACACACTCTAAACAAACTTTTATTGGGATTGTACAAAAAAAAATTAGGAAGACTTTCGGCACATTTAGGTTGTAGCAAGGTTAGATTTTGAAGGACAAAAACTGAAAGAGGAGGAGTTGGGAGATAGAAATTCCAACAAAATAGTATAATAATAATTCAATAAGCTAACACCATGAAAATAAAGAACTTAAATTATACAAAAATGAGTGGCTGTGTGCTCGTTGAGTTGCAGCGATGAGATAATGAGGTAATTCTCCAATGCCTAGTTGTGATGCCGTTATGGTGTGATGTGCTAAGGGTGTGACGGCCGAGTTGAAATGAGGTTGAAGTTGGAGTGCCGGCAACACGCTGAAAGCCGAGAGCTCATGATCGAAAGCATGGTTGCTTTCCGTAAAATCGTCTCGTAGGCCGATTAATTGTGATGAGGTCAACGAGAGATGCGTGATGCCTCGTTGAGGACGATTTGGAGTGCAGTCGTCAGCTTCAGAGCCAGATTAGAAGTGAACAAAAGAATGATATACAGTCCGCCCGTTGGCCTCGCGACGTCAGAACAAGTCCGCTCGCGACTTGAGTGGCGTCACGAACTGCAAATATCGATTGTCCAGTGTGTCAAGAAGAAACACCAAAGAAAAACGAGGAAAAGCTTGTTGATACTTTTCTGGCAAAGAAACGGAATGAAAGTTCCTTAGAATTTGTTGATGAGTCGAGGCTTCTTTATCAACACAATTTTTACCCCTTTTTTTAACTCAAAGACGTAATTTTTTAATCAAACTACTATATTTCAGGAAATAACTCATGGAAGTTCAACTATTAAGAAATGTCACACATTTGCATAAAAGCGCTGATTCCACAGGGTATTCACTCGACCAATGTTGCTGGATTTGCCCAAATTTGCAACGGATTTTATTTTGTAACTTTTATATATTTGTTATTCATTATGGTACATAAAAATATAATTTCATGAATTATTTGATTTGTATCTTAATAAAATTTTGATTTTGTCATGAAATCC
>NNCF01128986.1:9793-49770 GCA_002313205.1 Laupala kohalensis
TATATATATATATATCTTATAAACGGTTGGAAGGACACAAGTCAGGTGTCGACTGCATTATCTTTTCTCTCCTCTCAATACTTCAATAGCTATTAGCCATTAGCTGACCCCTACGAACGCTATAATGTTCCTTGACTGTCACGTCATCTGTATGGATGAGGAAGACATAGTTTTGTTTATTTACAGGTAACCCGATGGAAGTATCTCACACGTTACACTCGACAAGACAATGCTGGTTAAGATACGAAATCAGTTTAAATTATCCATTTCATTGGAGTCAGAATAAAGTAGTAATTCATGGATGATAAGTAAAATAACACACATTTTAAAATTTAACACAACAAATCTTGATAATTATATTGCACTGAAATTAAGTAAAAAATAAAATATAGTACTGTAATTTAGAAAGAAAAAAAACTTAAAATGAAAATATTTTACAAATTCGCATATCTTGCGTTTAGGCCAAGTGAACCAGTTTTTTTTCTTTCTTTGTTGTGCCAACGTTTCGATATATTTTATATCTTCTTCAGGGCTACCAACAATTGTAAAACACGATTACCCTGTTCACATCATCCCATACCAATCACAACACCCATCCTCCTCGAAAACACAACCATTTCACTACATTTCTTCACATCCTTCCAACCAGCAAGCAATACTTCTTAGTAGTCTGAATATTTTACAAAAATATAAAAAGATATTACAAAACATATAGAGTATTTAAGGAATCGCAATCAAAATTGGGATCAAGATAAAAACTTTGGAATTTCAATACGATGAATCGAAATGGCTGGAGTGCCTAATAGTAGAGAGAACGATCATTCAAGGTGAACCAATGACGTGGAAAGCCTTTAGTCGCACGGTAATGTCATTCCTTGAACACTCACTCAGGTAGTTGCTTCAGTGTAATTTTAGTTCTTCCCTTCCTCGAACAACGACTTAACGGGTAGGTAACATCCGGACTATTCATTCTGTAGGATCTTCAAACGAATTCTAGCCGTCCCTCAGAAATTTCTTCTGCAGGTACTTCACTCGCCGTTGCGTATTTGCCAACAAGGCCAAGTGTGGATCAGTTATTTGTCTTTATATTTGCTGTATTGTGGCAAATACGCAAACACCCGCATCCGTTCTCTAGTTGCACGTTAAAGGACTCAAATAAGGCAAATATTCGCTCTCGGTTTACCGTGTTTCGCTGAGTATAGCGCGCGAGATCGAGATTTGTTGATATTCTGGTCCTTTAACCAATATTTCGACATTTCTTTTTCTACAATTCCTTTAATATGAGTTGGAAAAACGAAACAGTATGAATATTCCTTGAATTATATCAAACACAGCCCGTCCATCATTGGTATAACAGCACATATTTGGCATTATTGAGTTATTTCCATGTGAGGATGGCATGTTTGTGATATTTGTGAATACGACAAATATTTTGCCAAATACCGAAACGCCAAGTGAAGTGCGTTGCAGCATTACGTAGAGAACGTTCACTTTTACAAAACATCTCGAAGGAACACCAGAAGAGAAATTAGTAAAATGACTGTTGAAAGAAAAGAAATCTGGAATATTTGTAATGTACTCCCGTAGTAAATATTTCCAAGGATGAACATCACGATGTTACGAATGAATCGTAAAATTCTAAACACATCAGGAATACCATCTTCCTAAAGCGGCGTAAGGTCAGCCGCTCGAAACGATGAGAGTGTATCAAAACAACCTCAATTTCTCTGTCCATAAAACATGGCAGCTGCTCATAATAATAATAAACTTTGTCAAAAAAGCAGTTACAAACTGCGTATGACCACGTGGAGGACAATAAACTAATTTACTCTTCGGAAGCAAGCAAGGGACCATCCCATCAATTCCGATCAAGTGCCCTAAGGCAGAGGCTAAGGATTTAACATTTCAACATACTCCTAACGATAAGAAAATACTTCGGCGCTTGTTATAGTATTAACATAACACCAACAAATATCGTATTTAATAAAACACAAAAAAGTCATTTCACAAGTACGTATTATTATCAAGCTATAAATCATTCGGAAAGTATTGTTGATAATTCGTAAATATTAAATAACACTAAATTCGCTAATAATTCAAACAAACTTGACTCGTCAAGTACTATTAACGTCCATAATAGAAGTCGATATTATCTTGAGTGTAGGTCGATAAATACATCCTCTTCATTTATTCATCTACACACAAAATAATAAACTCTTTGATGCACGTGGTGAAGAATTGCGACTAATTGGTCGGTTGTATAAAAGGAAGACAGATAAAAAATTTAAGACTTACGACCTTTTGATGTTATTTTGTGCTTCTTAAAAACATGTTTTTTCTGCTTTTTTTGTTAATACATTTTGGCTTTATATTTAAGTTTCATATCACACAAAATATTTTTTTTGACATACACCAGGAAGGTTGTAGAGATGTAGTGGGTTGTATTTAGAGGTTATGGTTGGTTGTAATTGATGAGATGGTGTGGTTCCATATCATACAGCCCTGATGAAGGCAAAATAAATTGTCGAAACGTTGGGGTTGTAAAAAATTTTTTTATTGATGACCAGTCCTCGAAAATATCGTTCCTTTATATAATATACATTGGTCAAGATCAACATCCCCTTGTTTCGTGTCATGTTCTATTGTTCTGTTCTCATGTTTCGTGTTATACCTGACGACGGCTCAAACCCAAAGCTGAAACATTGTGTTCTTTAAAGCACAAAGTAAAGGGTATTCGCCCATCAAACGATCGTAAGTATTAAATTATTTATCTTGGCTCGTCGAGCCGTGTTCGACAAACAAGTTCGGCCGTGATTGAATGACTTTTATCAAATGATGCAACCTAGCGTCGAACTTACAACAAAATTTACGTGAAATTAGTTTGACAAATACGTTTGATAGATTCGTTCCTATATAGAAAAAATTTGATGCGCCGGTACACTAGTAGTCACAAGTATGTATGCATTAATGGAACAGTATACAGCGTGGAATATTGGAAACAATGCGCTTTATAAAATTGATGAAAATAAATGTTTCAAGTGAGAATTGTAATTGCATCCCTAAATTTCGATACATTACTATTTAATAATAATAATAATAATTGATTAGCAAAAAGCAGTTACAAACTACATATGACCACGTGGAGGTCAATAAACTAATTCCTTCTCCGGAAGCAAGCAAGGGACCAGCACATCAATTTCGATCAAGGGCCCTAAGGCAGAGGTGGATTCAAAAAATTCAGCAAAAGTTCCTAGATAAGATAAAAAGTTAGCTGCGAGCTATAATACATATATAATGTCAATATGTTTGTAATTTAACGCAAATATGTTTGTAAATTTACATGTACAAGTTATTATCGAACTATAGATTATTCTGAGTATAGTGTTTAAAAATCATAAGAGTTGAAAAAAACACACTAAATTCACGAATTATTGTTACAATAAACACTTTGCCCCTAGACAAAGCCTAGAGAACCTGTATAAGAAATCCGCCTCTACCCGAAGGAAAAACGGAGAAAAACCCGGGCTAGTACGGGACTACATAATTAATGAACACAACCGTGCCAAGGTTGAGTACACCTTATTCATATAAGTTTAGTTTTATAAGACACAATACAAGCATGCAAGAAAATAGTTTTGAAATTGTTATCAGTTATTTCGAAAGTACTACAGCAATGGCGTGACAAAGCACAAGACGACTTTAACTTTAATTAAAATCAATAAATTCTTTTACTTTCCTCAAAATAAATAGTAAATACAATTTTCCTCGTACGGTAGGTATTTAATGATAATAATAATAATCACTTCAGTCATTAAACCCCAAGAAAACAGCGTTTCAATCTTTATACTTTGAGAGAACGTGAACTCCGTCTTTTGTGGCCTCCAGCATTTTCAGATACAACGCAACTACGTGCAGTTCGGCTGCTCGCTTCAGGGCAGGCGGGCGCCTGTTTCGTTTTCTAGCGTCGTGTGCAGATAAGGATTTACGTTCTCTCCGAGGTCGCACTACGCACAATACGCTCTTCCTGGCACGCAGACTCTGATATCGGAATTGAATGAAAGCGAGTGCGTCAACTTGGCGCCACGCATGGGACACGCGAATAACGCTTTCGCATTTTAGTTTTGCTTTTATTGGTCTCGCAAATATTCGATCCAAGAGCCTTACCTGAGATTTCGGAAGAAAAAAAGCAAGACTCTTGCAAAAATTACTCGGACTTTGCTTTGTATCATTTTAACGGCAATGATTACTTTTCCCAAGACACTAATTTACAACATACAGTATAATTTAATTATTTTTAATTAAAAAATACAAAAACATTCCAATTTTAAAAAAATATAAATACTTTGAAGCGATACTCCATTTGTAATAATAATATAAATGAATGTAATTTATTTTTTGTTAGTATTAAAATGTTTATACAATAAATTGATATGTACATCAAAAATTCATATACCATTAAAAAATGTGGATGTAACAACAAATTTAAAGGATTTCAATTATAATTTTGCTTAATAGTTTAATCTCAATGCATTGTATGTATAGAAAATAAGAACTAGACCCAATCGCACAAGATCGATACAAAGACCGAGAGTATTCAAGATGAAGAGCAAGACTACGTATGATTGTCTCTCGAACTAGTTTTGCCAATCACTACGCGCGTACACTCTCTCGAAGAAAGAGTATCGATTATGGAAAAATAACAGTTTTAGTCGATGGGAGAAACAAGACCAATGCATTCCAGGAGAACCCCTCTTAAACGGTCTGGCCGGTTAATCCGAGGTTTCGATAAAAAAAATCGATTTTCGTTCAAAAACAGCCTACAATTCCATCAGGTTGTCATCACGAATAAACAAGCAAATGAGACGTCATTGCAACTTATTTTATTGCACTGCATGACATATACATAAATTCACATACGAAAACGAAAAACTTGATTCATAGAAAAATAGACATGTTCAAATTGATTCATAGAAGTAAAATAGAAAAATTTACTCTGAAACAAGAGGGGAATCACATTAGGGAACTCCCTCCCCCGTTCTGGCGCTACAACAATATATTGCAAGCTTAACGTCGCGTTACACTGTGGAGTATTTGAGGCAGAAAAAGGAAGAAAACCAAATTTTACATCACCACATCGCTGATTAACTGTCGCGTCTATTTACCTCAGTTCGATTCCCGTCTCGTCAGCACTTTCTTCTGACCGAAATCACATCACCACGTCTTCTCCACGTGTAGAGGAAGAGATACATGCATAGCGTTTGTTTATAATGACCAAAACGAATGATACATACTTGGCGATCACCAACCGGTGATCCATAGGCATTAAATTCAGTTGAGAGCGTAGGCTTCCGCGGTCGGAATCAACACGAGTCACGGCTGTCTAGAATCTCGGCGTCGAGGAGTTGAATACTTCAGTTTCGGCGAAGTACCCTCAAGGTCACAGCAAGATGGCCGAAACGTCGGTATTCAACTCCTCGACGATGACATTTCCGGACAGAATAAATAATAATAATAATGTAAAACCTGATTGGGTGTTCCACAGGCAAAAAAAAAGACCGAGTTACTTTCAAAATAGATGTGTAGCCATACACCGAACACCAAATGGTGTACTCGTATGCTGACAAAGGCTGCAGAGAAAGTGAACAAGTATTCCAAATTAAGGGCTCTAATGACCTTGATGTTGGCAAGCCCTAAAGCCCCAAGAAAAAAATAATAATAATTCCAAATTGAAACGATGTGGAGGACTAACAGAGTTCATGTAATTCCAATCATTATCTCTGCTACTGGCATTATCCCCACAAACCTTTTCAGAAATCTAGAAAAATTGAATCTCCCTCGGCACCTTTTCCTAATCGTGCAAAAAGCTGTCGTCCTAGAAACATATCGAACTGTCCAGAAGTTCTTGTAAATACTAAATCAAACTTATAACAATTTCAAAAACTATTTTCTTTCATGATTGTGTTGCCGTATGGCTCATATTAATTTAGTTTTGTGTGTACTCAACTTTGGCACGGTTGTGTACATTAATTCTGTAGCCCCATCCTGGCCGGGTTTATCTCCGGTTTTCCTTCGGGTAGAGGCGGATTTCTTATACAGGTTCTCTAGGCTTTGTCTAGGGGCGTGTTTATTGTAACAATAAATCGTGAATTTAGTGGGTTTTTTTTCAACTCTTATGATTTTTAAACACTATACTCANNGATAAAACCCACCCCGTCTCCAAATGTACATGTTAACTCACACAAATTTTATCCCCTTTCTTTAGGTAAAACCATTCACCGAGTAACGGATCAACAGGAGATAAATAGCATAGCTAAATAGTCAAACTTCACAAATTTGGATTCGGAATATGTTAAATCCTGATAAAAGTTTGTTTAGAAAATTTGTATAACTAAGATATAAATTAATAAAAAACCACAACTGACTAGTATTAAAACACAAATAAGAGTATAGATTTATATAGAGAGACAGAAGAATCATTGAATGTTTACAATACTATTTTACAACATACAATTATGATTTCTGTATTTTTGTAAACATATTTTTGAATAAATATTCAGTTTATATAATGTACAGTTGTTTGTTGCTATGTTATGGTTTGCTATGCCTGAAGAAAGTCCAAACCAGGGATTAAAACATAGTGTATTAAAAGAACTGGCAATATAAATATTGTGAATTATGCATTGAGAGGTTGTTTAATATATTAAATTATAATACATGTATATGCTACTAGCAGGGCTCTAAAGCCCCATTTAAAAAAAATGCTACTTTACTACTCAGACCTCTAGAACAGAAAATAAAAAAGGTAAGGGTAAACTTGTCGTTAACAAATCTTCTATTCAAAGGAAACAATTTTTGGTGAAAAATTCCAAGTTCAATATTTTTCATTTCCCTGACACTTGGAAAGTTGTTTGTACATGGCCTCTTTACTCCAATCTCTTTACTCCCCAATCTGTTCTACAGAAAACACGATATTGGCTGTCTCTTGGAAGAATGATCACATTGATGAGACATGAAACTAAATTAAATCAGTCAGAAATTAAAAGAATAAATCATATTTTAAAAGTAAAGAGGAGAAGAAATTGACTTGTGAGTTCTCATGAATCAATGGAGCCTGGCATTGCTTCCGCTGACTTGTGCCATGCTCCTTCCTTTCTCTTTCCTGACCTTCCTTGGTCACCTCTTGTTCTTTTCAATCCCGATGTTATTAGGGCCAGGGTATCTTTCATTTTCCTTCTTTTTTTTATGATATATGTAATTTTCAGGTGATTAGTGAAAGAAATTCATCCAGGAAAACAAACCAATAACACAAATGAGTTCTGAAGAGATTGGTCTCCTTGTGTTCTGTTTCGGAATTCCTACTAAGAGCAATTTCCTAAAAAGCCATCAAATGGTTCAAAACTGGAAAGGTTTCAGATTTCTTATTATAATTATATTATTGCTGAAATTTTAAAACCAACATACTAGAAACAAATAATTTACAGTTGATAGTAAAAGGAAATAATCATATTTCCAAAGAAAAAAGGTGCAAGTTTCTGTCAAATAAGTCCAAGAATACTACTTCTTCTATGTTTGGTCATAAAAGCTTTAAGAAAATTTAATTACAGTACATACATTAATGAATTCAACTAATTGAAAAAAATGGGAAGTAAGCCAGCATAAAATTCATTGGTGATCTAATCTTCCCCAGGTGTTTGTCGCCAATAAATCGGTCCTCTATAAAATAATAATAATAATCAAAATTTTCAAGTACACAGAAAAAAATTCATATTTATAAACACACAAGAAAAACTTCTAACTGAAAATGTTAAACGGTATATTTTCAGGTAATTTGATGGAACATCAAATAATGATAAACTATTTTATACTAAACTATAATTTTTAACATAGATATTATGTTTCAAGTATTAGAACGAAGTAGTCTCTGTGATCACAATCCAGCAAATAATCAAAAACACTCTGATGTTCTCACAATTAAAGGAGAACAGGTGATTAAATTTTACAAAGCCTTGTTTTGGAAATAGATAATCAATTTTAATTTATAAAATACATAGGGAACAGTCTTGTTTACAGAGTTTCAACATAGGAATTAGATCTCAGAACTGATTCAGGTACTCTATGTTTTCGGCATTTAGCTTTTTATTTTCCATGGTGCATGTTTTTGGTCGTGATGGTCTTTGTTGTTGGCTCAGTAAATTATCATTTATAACAATAAATATGAAGAAGTATTTGTATCGCTACCTTACGTTTTTGGATGATAATAATAATAATAAATTTATTGTCAAAAAAACAGTACAGACTGCGTATGACTGATGTATACTGATGATATGAGTGATTCCTAGAAAATTATCTTATTGGAACTATCTTTTTCATCTCTATTGGTAAATTTCGTTTCTTTTTTTCTTCTTTTTTTCAGTGGCTCAAAGCTGGTTATAAAATGTAACCAACTGACACAGAAAAACTTTAGAAATTATTATGAGGCCAATTTTAAAGTAAAAATAATTTATATTTATTAAATAAGGATGATTCAAATAAAATAATTTTATATTAAGGATATTAAAATAATTAATTTTCACAACAACATGAATCAGAAATTTCACAAATAATAAATAAATGAGTGATAATGTAAAGCTTAAACAATTTCACAGAACTATATTATTTTCAATTATTTTTTGAAAAAGATAATATAGCTTGTTAGTAATTATACTTAACCAAACATAGTATACTTTACAGATTTCATAATATCGAAATTAGGACCATTACAGTTAGTGTTCATAGAAATCAATTTAGTATGACCTAAAGTATTTGATGTGCACTTCTTGGGGTTTAAGTATAGGTCTGTGTCACTCCTAAATCATTTAGAAAAGGCATTTAGACATGTTTGTCTCTCAATTAACTCGTATCACATTACAGCTTTCCTCCTCCACCTTTTTTTTTAATTATCTGCAAAACAAGAAATATATTACTTTCACAAGTTGACTACATATGTCCTTCAAAACTATCTAAACAGAAGCTAAACAAATATTCAAATATGAACTATGAGGCAGATTTGATAAATTAAAAATTCTAATAAAATTCTACCAAAACTGGAATGTCTGCTTATACTACTAAATTTGGAAAAACACTGAACTGTAGTTATCAAATTCGCAAAACATTTTTAAAAATTTGTTAGCTATAAATACTGAATCATGCCACTGAAGTAGACATAAAAGTCTATAAAAATCATTGAGACTCCATAATTTTCTATAGCAATCAAAAAATATTTAGAATACCTCTGACCAATAGGAAATAGCAATTCAAAAATCTTTTGTCACAAAAACTCAAATTTGAATTAATAAATTTTAACCATTCTCAGCATAAAAATATAAAGAGCAATAAATACTTTATAATGTTCACACCAAATTGGATTCACACATATGTTCAGGTATGGCTGTGACGGACAAAATCAGACAGTACATGTTGAGCACATCGCTACAGTAATCTGGTACTAAGTATGTATGTATGTATTTTCTTACTCCTTTTTCCTAGTCTATTAGGGGTCAGAGATGAGGATGGTATGGTGCCTCTCTCTTTAATGTGATGGGAATTACCAGGATACCGGATGCCCTTCCTATCGCACCTCCCCCGAGGCAGGTGATCTATGAATTACATGAGGGGTGTATGATGATGATGGAATGAATGGCAGGGGAAACGGGAGTGCCTCGAGAAAACCTTTCGTGAACACTGCTCTGTCCACCACTTCTAATTCTACTTGGATCAGACAGGGTTTGAACCAGCATCACCAGAGGTAGAAGGCGAGTACGCTAGGCACTACACCATGGGTCGACCCTAATCTGGTACTAAGTATGGAGATAAAATTATGAGGCCAACAGAAACTCTAACCCAAATGTTAACTAAAGAATGTATAAATGTATGTGCATATGTGAAATTCATATTTTTAATGAGTAACAATTCCTAAGTATACAAGTCTATAATTACATGTTCATAATTTTGGAACTTGTTCTTATTGAAGACTAGTAGGTTTATCCAGCTTCCCTCAGGCCATACATGAGTAAATATATAAAAGAAAATTGATGCTTAATAAATGTACAAAAAAATAATTAGAATCATAAATTTTTTTTGTATAACAATTGAAAGTAATTATTGTTGTATTGCAACGATAATTTTACTCTCTTAACCATACAACTTTTTGTTATACCCCTTAGAGAACAGTAAAAGCATATGACTTTCATGAAAAACCATTCCATACAAATTGATTCCATTGAAAATGTATGTTCACAAAACTGTCAGCATTACTTTTGGTAATAAAATAAATAGTGTTCCAAATAGTTTCCTTTCGACCAATGAAATAATCAAGACAGTTGACAACACAAGGTATCTAGGTGTAATTATTGACATGTCTCTGAAATAGAAAGCACATATTGTAAAAGGAATAAAGTATATAATTTAGACTTTGGTTTAGAATATACCTGTATACTGTAATTCCATCTAGATGCTGTTTCTATGTCTCCCCAAAAATGTTTCATGACGTGTCAACTGAGTAAACCCACATGGAGTTGGGCCTTACTAGCACTTATCGTGGTTCTTGGTTGACAAAACAAGAAATACACACATAAATAATGATAGCACTAAAAGTAGTTGCAACTGCAGGTATTTAACCAATTTATAGGCACACGAGATCATTGTTGCTAGTTACAGACACCGATGTCATAACTGAAATATCTTAAAGTCATTACCAGAGAAGTTCTAATGTTACTACCAGATGAGTTTATCACATATTAAACATCTGATAAAAATATGTGAAAGAATGAATGAGACTAGAACTCCTTGGCAGTGTGTTCTCCCGAATTTTTAGGTTTCATACGAAAAAAATTCCTGACCTACGTAACTATTTCAGTTTCTACAACCTCAGGTATCAACAAGAAAAACACACACAGACAAAATCTTGTATCATACAATGTGGTAGATAAGAAATATTTCAAATAGCATACCAACATGAAACTTTTATTTTAAGGTCTGTGAACAACTCTATCAATAAATCATGAAAAATATACCTAAAGTAAAAAAAAATTAATATGGTTCATGGATATTGCTATTTGCCTGCAGTCATTTTCAGTAACAAACCATAGTTTTGAGGAGTTGGAGGTTCTCGTAACATAAAATTGTAGGGTCCCGTCTACTCATGACGAGGTACGAAATATTTTCTTCAACATTTCCAAAATTTCTAATTAAACCACATAAACCTTTCATGATAGTATTCTTCAATATGGTATAATGAAATGAAATATTCATTGAAAAAAAATAGACACTGTAAATCAACTTCAGTAATAAAAATAATAATAAAACACCAATATTGAAACTACAGAACCATTTATTTCCCATATGAATCGGAACTGAAAACCATAGAACCAATTCATATATGGATAACAACAATTCAATGGGCCCAGAGCACTATTTAATCTGGACATCTACATTATTATAGCATGGAAATCTTGAAAATAAAGCGACAACACGTGTCTTTTTTACAAATTCTGAACATATTAACTTTCAAACTTCTCAATTTACATTATTATAGTGATATGCAAAAAATAAACAATTTCGTTTCAGTTCGTTTCTCAGAAAGCTAAACATTTCAAAAAAAATTCCACCGTAGACGGGATTTTCTAAGAACTGAAAAACAATTTTCGCACCATGAATCAATTCTCGAAGTTAGTAACAAAAGAACAGTACTCAAAAGTTACAATTATAATCCGATAACCCTATCTTATTCAATCAAATGTGAATCTGCCAAACAAAAATGATAGTAAGTTAAGAGGTTCTTATCAGTTAACATCGTCGTTACGAACACACAATCAACCATTGGCGTGAGTGAGCAAAATTACAAAGTTTCCAGATAAACCCTAACCCCTATCTCGCTTGTCACATCACCTGCACGCCGTTGATGCAGATGCACGTGACAAGTTGGGAACAGATGAGAAACCTCTCGAACGCTCTCGAAATAACTGGGAATTTACCTTTAAATATCGATTGTACAAAAATTATCACACAAACAAATCGAATATTCGTGACTGAAAGTCCTATTTTTCGTTATGATCGCCTCTGATCGGCCTAATACTTTTTGAACGACAAGGAAAAATAGATAATTATTCGAGTTGAATCGGGAATGCAGAAGCGATTCCTCAACCGAATCGAGAGGGGCGCAGGGCATTGTGATTGTATTTGAATGTTTCAGTGGCAACATTGTTTACAGATGCGAGGGAGCTGTTCGTTTTTCGGCATTCGGAAATCGACCAGAGCAACGTTTACTAATTCAAGGCGTATATTATTAAACATTTAATAGAAATAAAGATGGATGTTGATAATTTTCAAACGAACGAACCGAATTGCGGTGTCCAGACCCAAATTGTAGATTCTAATCCAGGAAGTCCGCAGAAATCTCCCAAAGAGAGATTAGTTGACTTGCTGGATCAAGTCGAAATCCATGTTGAACGTTTGCGTCGAGATGCCCAGAAATTGGAGGAAGAAAAGGATACACTTTTAACTACGCTGGATACTCTGAGGAACTCTGAAATGATGATTGATTTATTAGATGGTGAGCAAAAAAACATGTTTGTTTGTTCCCTTAATTTGCACAATTCTTTCTGCTTATCACATTAATTTCCTGTTTAGGAGAGAGAGAAGAAGTGCAGCAATATGCGGAACATATTGCCAGTCGTTGTCTGACAGTTGAAGTTTCAGTGAAGACAACTCGTGATGGAACACAAGAAGAAGCACTACATCAAGTGAACAGTTTTATTGATGGACTGGTGATGACATTAAGAGCAGATCCCTTTGGTACAAAAACACGATGCATTGCTTTTATGAATGCTTGTTCTTCTCAACACCATGATTCTGCTGACAAAAACTTTGAAAGTGCCATATTAGGATGCACTTTAGATGATCAGAAAAGAGTGAAAAAGCGTTTACAAGGTTTGTTGGACTACATTGACCAACTTTCGAAGTAAAGAATGTGAACACTATTTACACCCATTTTTATATGGGAATTACACCACCATTGCCTTGTCTTGGTAATTTTTAAAAGCTGTTTTGCTGAAGAATGTTATCTTAATAGAATGGTCTTATGTTATACGGCTGTGCCTACCTATACTTAAGTTCCACTATTCTGTAGTATTTATTACGTTACAGTGAAAAAGTGTTGAAACATTCATTTCAAACAACTTGTGTTTCACTTTGTCTTAGTAATTTTGCTTGACATTGTGTTAAGAAAATCTGGACTAGAGTTTAATGTTAAGGTATTGATGAATTAAAACAGGGATATATCAGTTAGTCTTTTCTCATTCTACATCCTCCATTCTCTTGAAATTTCTTATTAAGTTTAAGGTTTTCATTGATATTTCTTGTGTGTAATCTTAAGTCCAGTGATGAAGCAAGTGTGATATTAAGTGACTTATTGCGAGTTGATAGACTTATAGCTATGGTATTATTTACCAAGTAGAGCTAAGATATTTTTTTTTTGTTATAGTTTACCTTTTTGAACTCCACTCTTCAGGTAGATGCTTTCCCTTGAGGTTCTGGCTACAAAATTTTAGCTGTGTACTTTGCGTGTTGCAGTAGCAGTTGAAAATACTGTAGACAAATGTGCTAAAGAACTTAAAATGTAACAATGTTTTATGAAAATATAAGGGAAATATTTGAATTTCTGCATTTAACATTTCTTAAAAGTAAAAGATGTTCAGACTTATCTTATTAATAGCCCTGGATTATTGTGAATTGACTGCTCTAAACCAAGCATGTACATTATTTTAAGTGTGCCTTATAGCAATTAAACTGTTTAGCATATGTGAGCTTCAGTTTGCTATAATATAACTTTTTTTTTGTTGGGCTTTAAGGGCTCATCAACAGCAAGGTCATTAGAGCCCATTATAACATTTTTAAGCATTGATGCTCCCAGACCTTTCTTAGTAAAACTGAGAAATTATTACTTGATGGCTTGTGACGCATGTATCTGACAGGTTTGTGTGCCCTAGTTAAATCTTGCCAACTTTACACATTCTGTTAAGGGAATTCAAACAGTGCAGAACTTCCGCTCTGAGAAATCAAAATGTTTTGGAACCTTTCCAGATATAGCTTTGTTTACTGATGCATGAATTTAATTAGCATATGATAAATTACATTAATAAAGAATTTTTACTCCAGTTTACCTTACTCAGTGAAGCAAGACTGGAAGTTGCAATTAAAATATGGTGGTTTGACTTACCTCTCAATCCATATTTCTTCTGTCCAGACTTCCAAGTTCAACAACTGGGATTTGAATTTTCCAAAATACATCCTTTCCCAAACAATAAGTTCTAATGGTTTGTGGATTGGTCGTTCTTATTTTGTCCTATCTAAATAATTCATGTTATTATGCAAAACGTGCTACAACTGTTGAATTTTCTAATTGTTTAAAATTAATATGACATTGTTAAGATAGGTCCATATTGCGTAAGAACAAACATGTGATTAATGTAATTTAACATCTTATCAAGACTTCATGTTAAATTCCTTAAAAATATAATTTTAATTTCAATTATTCCAAGAAACTAAGGAAGTAAATATTAATGACATAGCATAATGAAACTATTTAGCATTTACATAATACATTCCATACTTGGTTTCTGTTTAAAAAATATGAAAAAACATTGTCTGAAATTAAATTTTTGAGACACATTCTATTGCAACTAATGTCCATTATATAATCAAAGTAAATAATTAAAGACGACCTTATGATGGATGAATACTAAAAAAGTCTAATTATTTGAAATAAATGATTGTAATAATTCATTGGCTACACTCCACTTCCCTTTTTCAAAAACGAACTAGTTTATGAACAGCTTCCAAAATAGTTTTAAAAAGTGGAGGATATAGCCAACAAATTATTACAATCATTTATAGTAGTGACTCCACTGTGAATTCCCAAAGTAATTTACGTCTTTAATTATTCATTTATTTAAGACACGAACCGTACAAAATTCAATGAAACTGAACATATTTCCTTTGGGCATTAGTGACAACCGAACTTGTTTCCCCAACCCTGTTTCTAAGTTTTGATCCAAGGGAGGAAATTTTATTGACTTAACGGGTTGATATTATTTTAATTTAGAGTACTTAATCATCAGGGTGCTTTTCGAATGAAAAGGGAAAAAAAAAAGCTGACTCAACTCGCATTCCCTAGAGCTCTCTACGAGTGTAATAATTTTAAGACTGGTTACTTTAATTACTCTAATTAACACAGTAAGATGTAAAACTAGAAAAATTATGTTTATTAAAGAAATGTGAAAAATACATCTTTAGTTTCACAAATAAACTCGATACAATTGGCCTTCATTTCAACAAACTCTTATTGTATTCTTCCCAACCATTATTATCACTCCATCATCCTGCAGATCTTTAACAGCATCTTCAAATAACTCTCTTGTAATCATCTGGATAGGTAAAAGAAAAAAATAATTGAAAATCACGTACCACGCCTAGTTTATCGACAGATAAGAACAAAACATCTTACCAGATCACTATTTTCTTTGAATTCAGAGAAGACCTTCTGGTAAGCCAAGTTGGGAGATTTGCCTTTATCCTGAATCAATTTTTTCAGGGCCTTGGCAATTTCAATTCGCCTCTTACGTGCAGCACTGCTCATGCCAGTTGTCAGTATCCCAACATCGATTTTTCCAGAAAGAGGATCAGTTGCTGACTGCTTCAATGCTTCTCTATGGAGCCTAATTAATAACAGCAAAAATTAATGATGAATATAATACACAATTCTAATGATACTGTTTATAAGTTTTCTTTAAGCAGAAAAAAATTCACTTAAATGCAAGAGGCTCGTTTCTTATTCTTTTTAGGGAATTTCTTAACACCATAAATATTAAGACCTGACCACAGTGGTCATACGTGACTAAATGTTGTTGGGTGGCCAAATGATATCACATGACACCTAATTCATTTGCACTAGAGCACATTCAATCCGTTGGTTCATCAAGACATCTAAAACAATAGCTTACAAAGTAGGCAGTGGATGATTGTCAGTAATCAAAATGATATTAATATGTTAATTATAACATCGCTGCTTCGTCATTCAGGATGAGTTTAGAAAATGAGCAACAATTGCATTAAATCTAAACGGAAAAATAAAATATTGATTATGATCAAACAAATTGTTTTGTGCAACCATTGAATTTCGTTTATTTCTTCAATATTTTTTGTTCTTTTTACACAGGGTAAATGTGAAAATAAAAACTATTTTATTATTTTAAAAAAATTATAATACGAAACCTACAATTCTCTCTCTTATGTTTTCTTTTCATTTATAGTGAAAGATATAATGTTCGGCGAGTATTTATAAATCTGAGCTATAAGAAAAATTATACATTGAAAAAAAAAAGTATTAGATGTCATACAACACAGCCTTGTCGAATTTCTTCTACCAAGGAGTCTTATTGTTAGAGGGTGAAATAATCATTAACTTTCCTCAGAATTATGACTATGTGATGCAATTAGTGCTGGTTCTGGTGCTGCTGAAATCTCACATTGAGTTGGCATGTAGTATACCTTTTGAAATAAAATACTCCTAGTTTATATATCGTCTGAAGTAACCAATAAATATTTGAAAGTTATTACAAATGTACAAACATTATTCTGTATACTTTTAATAGGATTAATATAATCAATATTTGCAATGATAAACTAGAATTCCTGAACACCATTAACCTTCCGTAACATTATTGGATTAATTAATAATTGATACATTGATGGAAGAACACAATTAATCGATCACTGATTAATTGAAATATTGTCCATCCCTAATACACAGTAAAGTTAACAAAATTATATTTTTACACTCAATTTCACTTCAACTGGGAATATTAAAATGAAGGAATCACAATATGAAATATCATTTAAATGTTAACAAAAAATACTGACAGTTTGTTTTGTTTTTTACGTGAAAAACAATACGCACCTCAAATAAAATTTAAGCATCTTTTCTTAAGTGGTTAAGTATTGCTCTTATGAACCTTTTAAGCAGTAAATTTGTGTGCTTTAGTCTATACACCAAATTAGAATCAAAGAAAAGTTTTTTTTGCCACAAACGCTATTTATTTAACTCAAGTCACTGTTTTTAGCTATGTAAAAAAGTCATAATTTATAATTAATATTCTATTAATTATATAATTCATAGAGGTATAAATAAATAAATTTATGGTCAAAAATGCAGTACAAACTGCGTATGACCATGTGGAGGACAATAAACTAATTTGCTATTAGTTACCTATTAAAAGTAACACTTTTGGACAACCTTTCACTTACTAAATATAAATTCTTTCTATCCTCAATTTTGAAATGAAAGATAAGATTTTTTACCTTATTTTGAAGGTAACTGGGAGCCCTATAATTTCGTTCAAAAACCTCAAGTCATTGGCTGCTTTCCGCAGCGACATATATTACAATCCAGTGAATCTAGTGGTTAGTTGATTTCTGCCCTCTTGTAAAAATTTGAGGGGAATGTGTGCAGCAGGTTAAAATGATAAGCACCTTTATCAAAAAATGTACTTTTTCAGTTGTTATAAAAAGGTTCCAAAAATTAGCACTTTCTAAGGTATTTAAGCACAATACGAACTTTGTACTGAAGACATACAATGTGAATCACATAAATTAGTGCTGTCCAACTGGAGGCTCACAAAACGTTTTTTACTGCCCACGAGTTATAGTACATTTTACATCTAATTTTTCTTCAAACGTTGGGGGTCATACTGTCATAAATACTTAGTAATACAAATCTATAGTCATAAATAATATTGGATGTGTCATGTCTGATGAGAGGGAAAAAGATAATTGTCATCAGAATATCCTGTCATTCATTACAATATTAAAAAATTGTATTATAAAAATTAATTTAAAAAATACTTTTTAGAAAAAAACAAATATCTATAAATTTTTCCACCTAGAATTGATTTTTATATTTGTTGATGAGAGTAAAAATATCGCATTACAAATAAATAAACATGACATCGGTTTTATTCGCTGGGCAACATTTAACCAAACCCCATCCTGTGCCAGCCCAAACCAACAAAAGTATTAAAAATGGCCTGTGGGCAAAAATAAGTTTGACAAAGATAAATGTAACAATGTTTTAAGCAAGTATTTTACCTCCAAGCTTCCTCAACATCATCAATTTCCACAGTGTCAGAAAACCTCACTTTGGCGTGAGCTTCAGCCAATCTTATCAAAGACTCCAGTTGTCTGGGATAAGCAGTGATTTGTCCACGGCCGCTCCCTATCTTCCTCATATTCACGTACGCCTGGATGAGTCTTTGAGAGGCCAAACCACTGAGTTTGGGGTGGATGTGCTCACGAGCATAAGCAATGTAATCTCGTAAGACATTCATATCCTGAAACCACAACATAAAATAATTCACTTGCTGTGAGACACTATTGTACTACTGAAAGAGAACAAGAGTAAAACATCACGAATGATTCACTACGCATTTTTCCGAGGTATTATTAGGTACGGAAACAGTCTGGTGTAATGTATATAACAGCATTTTAAATTTACTACCATCTTTGAAAAAATAATTTAGTTATAAATAAAAATCCACCAAATTTAGAGCTAATTTTCACTTTGGAATCATTAGTCTATCACTATGAAAGTGAAAAGTGAAAAGTTCAGGGGGGTCTTACAGCAGAAGTGGGAATAAAATCGAACCATTTCCAAAAATAGATAAAGTAAGAAAAATAACTATATTAAAGCCTTTGAAACTTTTAATCTCTTGACAAACCAAATGAAAAAATTTAAAGCAACAAGTGGAACATTGAGAAAAAAATGAGATATTACAACGGATGAAGAAAAAACACGCAAAACAATAAAATGAATGAATAGAATTTCATGTTAAATTTAGAATAAAGTTTAATGTATTGATTAGTTGTAAGTTCTTCCAGCCACATGCAGGGATTATTCCCTTTGTGGGTATTATAATTTTGTAATACTGGGTACACACTGGAAGTGACGGATCTATGGGGTGGGGTAAGGGGAATATAGCCCCCCCCATTGGACCTGAACTCTTGACACACAAAATTGAAGTTGATAAACGGCATACTTTGTAAGTGTTACCAGATTAATAATTGTTATTAATTGTAATTGCTATTGTTGTTAATAATATAATTAATATTGTTATATTAACAGATTAATAAAATTAATTATACCACATAACTGACATTTTAATAGCATATTAATACCTTTAATAAATAATTGTTATTGTTATTAATAATACCAGATTGTTAATTATTTATTAGATGCATTTTATTTAAAGGTAATATTAATAAAATTTGTGTTGTAAAACCATAATTTTTAAACATAAACGTTTTCTGTCCCCCTTTGATTACTATCTACATTCACCCATGCACACTGCAAATCAATCAAGAGAATTCAACGTAGCATCTGCAAACTCTGAAATGTATCCTATGAATTTGTCTAAAATTTTGAAAAAAACTTCTCAAGGATTGTTTGAAGCACAGTACAAAATCTCATTGTTATTGATGGAATGCAAGAGCAGAAAACCATGAAAATTTGACTGTTATAGTCCATGTGGAACTTGACTCGCATGAGTGGTAACTATTCAGCTCACTGATGAGAGCAGCAATTATGCTCAAAGTGCACATTCCCTTGACAATCTGTACGACACAATTAAAGTAAAATGAAGTAATTAAAAAAAAAAAACATGAGAATGAAAAAGAAAGAAATGACAAATAAATTTCAGAGAATTTCCAGGTCTTAGCTATGATTGGTCAATGTAAAGAGTGTTTTCAATTTACCGGGATTCGAAACTTATTCATAATTATAACAACATATTCGAATGCAATTATAGAAACTTAATGTGTTTTGTTAAGATTTCTTTGAAATGAGGTATAGCAGAGAAAAAAGCTCGACAAAACTTGTTAAATAAAACGACCTTACTTTCACAGATCAGATTTATTTTCAATTAAATACATTTTACAACACTCCGACCCCCCACTGTAGGCCATCGTCAGGCAACTGCAAGGGTAGGGATCGGAATGTGGCAAAGTTTGATTTTTTAATTGAAAATAAGTCAGATCAGTGAAAGTAAGGTCATTTCATTTAATAATTTAATATTTCTTCAGACGCAATACCAATATGAACTTGACTAAAGGACAGAATTAAAGGAACAAATGTTTTTAGGATATAATACAAGAATCCCAGGTAAAGTGAGCTAGTACTATATACACACACACCATTGTTTCATCATCTTCAGCATCGCTGGTCTTGTAGTATAACGACACTAGATGGCGAGCCAATCTTCTATCAAACAACTCATCTTGTGGATCCAAAATTAAAAATATCAAGTCAAACCTGCCAGGGAAAAACATGATAAGCAGATAAAGAAATGATGAAGTACATCAAGCAAATGGAATGAGAACCCATTACAAATAAAACTGGGAGCTTCAAAACCAATGAACTCATTTCATAAAGCAATTTCAATTCATAATATTTTGATACGGAAAACTGGAACAAAATTCAAGGCAATTAACAAGATTTGGACTCTCAGTCACATATTGCCACTATACTAACTCATTGTAGTATCTGTAAATGGGAAATGTAGCATGTTATTTCAGCTTATCTATGTGGAGCAATAGGAGGTAGGTAGGGAATAGGTTTATTGTTAGTAGGTGGGCCGCTTATCTGGGTTTACCTACTTGGCCCATGTGTAGGTGATAGTAGGTGGTTAGAGTTATTGATACTAGAAGGAGCTGCGTAGAAAAGGTTTGCTTTTCAGAAGTCACAGCTATATGAAATGAGACATTAATGTGAAAAGCTACAAATTTTCTCTGGCCCCACCGGGAATCGGACCCGGGATGACTTGGTGATGAAAAAGATAGTTCACAACTGAGCCACTGGACGGACGTACTACCTCTTATAGGTGCAACGAAAAGTACCTACCGAGACATAAGTGTATGTGGCAGCATGATATTCTCTACAATAGTTTTGTTCTTATTCCACTGAGATTCCACCGGATTTGCAGCAGCCAAGATGGACGTGCGAGCATTTAACTGACAAATGATGCCTGCCTTGGCAATACTCAGAGTTTGCTGTTCCATTACCTGTAGAATGAAATTTTTATAAGCATGTATAAAGTATAGCAATTGTGTAGGGGATAAATTACTCTCTGGAAACAAGCAAGAGATCATCCCAAGAATTCTGGATCAATGACCTACGGGCACTGGTGGATTTAATACTTAAATTTTTTAAAAACATTTCCTATTATCAATTTATAATTCCAAAATGAATCGTAGATATAATATGCAGTAAAAGCACGAGATTAATAATAAAGAAAATGTTAAATGCTCTTCCCACCTATGGAAAATCCGTCACTCACTAGAGAGGAAAACTACAGAAAAACCAGGGTCAGAATGGGGTTAGAGATAATGTACACAACTGTGCCAAGGTTGTGTACAGTTAGAAATAAACTATTATAAATATTTTTGTATATTTATTGTCAAAAAAGCAGTACAAACTGTGTATGACCACGTGGAGGACAATAAACTAATTTACTCTCCGGAAGCAAGCAAGGGACCATCCCATCAATTCCGATCAAGGGTCCTAAGGCAGAGGCGGATTCAAAAATTTCAGTAAAAAAATCCTAGATAAGATAAAAAGTTAGCTGCGAGTTACAATACTAATAGAATGTCAATATGTTTGTAATTTAACGCAAAAAATTTGCGTGCACAAATTATTATCGAACTATAGATTATTTTGAGTATAGTGCTTAAAAATCATAAGAATTGAAATAACACTAAATTCATGATTTATTTCATATCTTTTATATTCTTTGGCAGGGAATTACATAGAACGATTCCCGAGAGATGCGGTCCTTTTTGGCAAAGAGTGGTTGACACTCTAGGCCGATGAATATTATTACTATTGCGAGTATTGTTTGTGAACGAGACTGTTTCATATGAAGGGTGGCACTTCAGTAATTCGGTCTTAACAAACAAGATCATTTCATAAATATAAATGCAGGGAAGTGTTAAGATATTTAATTCCTGGAATAAAGGTTTACAAGAGTTTTGGGGGTGAGATTTACAAATTATCGGAACTACCCTCTTCTGAATTACGAAAGTTTGAAAACTCTGACGGGAATTGCCCCAGAAGGTAATGCCATAACATAAATGGGAGTAAACGTTTGCAAAATATATGCAATGGGAATTACGTGGACTAACTACATTAACTAAGATTCGGAATGTGTAACACAATTTGCTTAATTGGGATTTAGGATTGTCAACATGACAATTCCATTTGAGGTTGTCTTGAATATGGAGACCTAAGAATTTTGTATTCGTAGCAGTTTTTAATTGTGTTCCGTTTAAAGAAAGAGAAACCTGAGGTAAAGATTTTGTATTACTATTGTGAAATGACATAGACACAGTTTTGTCAGTGTTTACAATGAGACGATTTGCATGGAACCAAGCCGAAAGGTTAGACAAAACTTTTTGAGCGTTGGCGTGTTTACATAGTAAAATTAATGTCATCAACAAAAAGAACCATTTTGCAATCTGATGTGGATGATGACATGTCATTCAAATCTCAATAAAAAAGAGTATAGGGCCGAGAATTGAACCTTGGGGTACTGATCAAGTAAGTGGCTTTGTTTCTGAAAGACACGCTGAAGTATTTTATTTTTAGTACAGGATATTTGGACCTGTCAATATCTATCTTTTAAATAAGAAGTTATCCATTGATGTGCAAGTCCACGTATGCCTAAAGAATGCAATTTGGAAAGGAGAATTCTGTGATCTATGACATTGAATACTTTGGATAAGTCAAGAAAAACACCCTGAGGATTTTCTCCATGGTCAAGAAAGAAAATATGACACTTGTAGTGGAGAATCATATGTAATACAATATATATTGGTAAATTGAATCTCTCATTAACTTCTTTTATTAAATTTAAAATCATTTGAGAATCATAAACACAAAACAAAACTACACTTTCATACTTACCTCGTGCAGTACACTGCGTGTAGAGTCATTCATTTTATCAAATTCATCAATGCAACATATGCCGTTATCAGCCAAAACGAGAGCTCCACTATGAAAAATGAGAGAAAGTAAAATTATATTAACAAATCTATACACTCCACTCAGTTTACAGGTAGATTGAATATAAGTTCAGAACTAACTTAGCAATAGTTTCAGAACAGAGCACATGTGTTGTAACTTCTTACAACTAGCATTTTTTACTTAATGCTTTTTACTTAAGGCAGACTAAAACAAAAATGTAAATGATAAATATGTAAAGAGAGAATCGATCAATCAATGATCTTATTAAACAGAAAGCATTGATAAAAATGAGTCTGGGAAGAAAAAAAGATTTCTCCAACAATACTTCATTAGCTAATGACTAAAAAAATGAAAGTACATCCTCCTCTCATTGACTTCTCTCACAAGATTCCACTACAATTAACATCCACTATATAATCTAATGAAATAAACAATAAAAAACTTACGACCTTCTATGGACTTATATTTTCTGCGAAGAACTCACTACATTTAGACTTGTATTAAAGTCGTCGTCAGGTGATCAAGCGTTGAAGCTACATTTATACTACAATGATTTCAAATGAGGCTGTTTTCATACATGCAAAATACTTCAATATTCATTATTTGGTGGTGTATTAAATTTACTAGACTGTTTTAAAATAAAGCATCTCCTTCACAAAAGTCTTTGATTTTGCTCAATTTCACTTTTTTTCAAAGTTTTGCCTCCTAAAATAAGAAGGGAGAGAGGGACCATACTCAGGTAAAAATTGGAAGGATTTAAAAACAGTTACATAAAAACAATCAAATCGTACATACTTTTACCAAATGATAGGAAAAATTTTAATCACTCAAAAGAAACCACCCCCCATCCCTACTTAAATACATTGGAAATTAGAAAGGAATTATTAACAGAAAGAGAGAGGGACAGACAGAAAGAATACAGTTAAACACAGCAGAGAAAGAAAAAAAAAAAACTCTACAAAATTTTACGTCATATCTCCTAACCACCGAAACTATTAAAATTATGCCGTGTAATGCTACTAAAACGTACGTCTGCAAAACAAGCTGGCGTGTCTCTGGATCTTTGGTTACATATGCAGTAAGACCAACAGCAGATGATCCTTTTCCTGAGGTATACTGACTTCGAGGCAACAAGTTGAAGACATACTGGAGAAGCTGAGATTTACTTGTACCAGGATCTCCGCACAGCAGAATGTTCACCTCTGCCCTACAAGGGAAAAAAGAAAACGCAAGATAAGAGAAGCAATAGATCTCGGTAACAAATTAAATTACTGAAGCAAAAGGATACTTGAAGAATTTTTTTATTTTCTTCAAAAATTACATCACACTGGCTACGTGCCTCTGAAAAGGCAATGAATCAAACCCTTGGGACATGAATGGTGGATGCAATTCTGGTCTGTCAACATTTTATAAAAAATAATACACCCACCCACGCTTCATACTTTTGAAGTCTTAGTGCCTACTTCAGGTGGGTCCAGCACTGAATCCAAGTTAGACAAATCACTGACAAGTACAAGTGTTTTCTTTATTTTTGTTCTTAATATTTTAAAACAACAATATGAATTATAATGAATAAACATAATTTTATTAGTATTTATTAGTTAAAAATATTGTACAAACAATAATCAGGAATTCACTTCACTCGTTCGAATTGTGTAAAAGAGCATGTAAAAACATGGCGGCCGAGTACAACTATTTGCTGACATGCATTTCACCTCCGAAAAAGGAAATATATCTTTACACAATGCCCGGCAAAATACAGACAAATGTGATGTAAAAATTTCCATGGAAAAATCACTACAAATTAAAGTAAATTTCATCACTTTCTTGATTTAATAGTTGGTCCTTTTTTGAGAAACGAGAAGCATATTATCATTTAAATTAAAGACAAGTTGCCTTGATTCAAGGCAGTAAGTCCCAAGAATTTAGATCTGCATCTTCCTAATTCTATATTAAGTAGGAGTAAAATTTTAATGGTAATTCTAATCAGAGTATGTTTTATGAAGTTGTATAACCATACAAAGGAAGAAATAATTAAACGAAATATAAATTGTTTAAAAGAATGTAAATAATATTTCTAAGAATGGGAGAGCATGCCAGGGTACAGTACATATGAGCATTATGACACAAACTTGACGACTTTGAACCACTAATGTAAGGGAATAGAAGATATACCCAAACATAAGTAGTATTGACTGTATTGCTAGTAATTCCTGTGAATACAAATCCACAAGAACAGTATCATCAAAAGATGAACAAGTTATATTTAATTTCTACACTTATTTGTTAAACAATAATTTAAGAATTACAACAAACAATTTAAGCCAAGTCCAACCTGAAATGTCCTCGGCCCGAGTTATTAAAATTTTTCTTTGTTCCTCCAAAAAGTTGGAGCAGAAGACCTTTTTTGATGTCTTCATTTTCGTAAATAGAAGGAGCAATAGCGTGAGCCAATCGCTCGTAGATGTCATCCTTCTTTGACAACTCTTTCAAAAGTTCAATTCTCTCGGGAGGAAACCTATGATCCTTGCTGAAATAAGGAAGGACATTTAATAGCAGAAGTAAAGAAAAACTTGGCATTATTCTTCAAACCAATTACTAATGACCTGTAGGTCCAATATGAATGACATTCTTCAAAACTGAATTCATTTAACCCATTAAATCCTACCAGTACATTAATTACCGCTATGCATTAACAAACAATCCTATCAGTATTAGAGCTTCCAATTACTTCTTCCTTATCACAAGTAATTTTCACAAATTGCTGAAGATTTTCCCATGTAGTTTACATCACCAATTCTACATTGCATTGCCCAAACATAACAATATTAGTGTAGAAAACTCAGTCTTGTGAAAAATGGCGTCCTGTCAGAGGAAAGCATATCTTTCTTTCAGTATTGTTGTGATGTAAATTATATTTTTTTAATTGCAACTTATTATTGAGCTGTCTCAAAATTGAATATTTCCCTCTTCCAGAAACTCATTTTCAGGATTCTTTATAATTCTTGCCAGAGCCCAAGTGACCATTGTGTCACTTTATTATTTGTTTTATATTCTTTACATTATACATCTTGACTTAAAATGTTCATTATTTATTACATGTTTATTTAATATGTTTTGTATTATTTACAGTATTGGTTACATATTATACGTAGAAAACTTTGTTATTTGTATTATTTATTTTGTCCAATATTGTTTTATGTTTCTTTATGTTCACTCTATTGAACATTGCCTTTTTTGTGACAGTGCCCGAACCTACTGGTGCAATAATGTACAGATTACTCGATTAATCATGGTGCTCACTCTTCCATCAAAAAAAAAAAGATCCAACTACATACATAAATTTAACTATTTCCACAGTTGTACATAGGTTCCTAGGCTTCCATGATGTAATGAATTTGAGAAAAAACTGAACTGATGTAAGAAAAATCATTTCAAACCACAAAAACAAATACTGATTACTTCATATTTCAACCCCTGATAACGTGACACTGTCTATGCACATAATTTGTTAATTAAAGTATCTCGATTAACCTGGGTAACCCCTCCTCCCATTACCCGGATAATTGAGGTTCCACTGTATGAAGTATTTCTACTTATTTTAAGTACAATTTCAGGATTAATTATTAAAATACAATCTTCTTAAACACTTTATGGAAAATTTCACAAATTTATTCTAGATTCAATGGGTTAATGAAATCTACTAATAAGAACTACCTTATTTGTAGAAACAATTAATTTAGGCTTACCCTTCTTCCACGTCATAAAGTCGCTTGTTATCCACCTTGCGGAAATGAACCACATCAATGTGAGTTTTGTACACAGATCTAACGTTCCTCATACGAGGATTAACTTGTAGAGGAATAGCTCGGTAGATTCCAGTAACGGTAACTCTGTCACCTGCTTGCACTGAATCTACTAAATCATTGTATGAATGAGCCATAACTGTGTGAGGTGTTTGTCCAGCTGGCATATCCTCTACAAAGCAAGATACATTTCATCACAAATAAGAAAAAAATATCAACAACAAATTACCAAAAAACAATTAACCCATTAGAGAAGAAAGAGGAGCAGCGCCCGTCCTGCACTTCACAGTCAGATTTTGACAAATTGTTACTAGACATTATTCATATCTTTATTTCTACTTGTTCTCTGAATCTTCCAGAAGCTCACTATTGAGTATCGATTGTTTTCCATCAATATTTTATTTTATATGTTCCTGTTTGAGTGAAGTGGTGGTCATGTGTTGTTGTGGTACATGATCCTGGCGGCGTCAAGGTGTTTACAAAATGAAATGAATGTTGGATCGAGAGAATTTGCAGAAAGGATGAAAGTGATTAGGAATTGGACAATGTAGAGATACTGTGTGCAGGATCGGGAAAGAGATTAGAAACAGTTAACCAGCGTAAAAAATATTTCGTTCCATTACATTTGGAAAATTGTTCTGAAATTTATCATACTAAATTTAATTTAAAAATTTGTTTTCATATAATATACGTAAATTTAATTTTCTTGTTCTATAGTTACATTACCAGTATTGTAAAATATTGTAAAATGTCAGCGCAAAAATTTACATAATTTTAGGGAGCCATGCAGTACTGGGACAATGAAAATAATTCAGCCCCAGTGGTAGCAAGAATTCTAAGAAAAGTCTGACAACAATAGGTTAAAACTTAAACACAAAAATGTACCAGGAGATTCTTGTAGCTTGACAATCTGCTTATCAGTAAACTGAGAGCGATTATGCACAAGAGAAAAGCAGTGATTTGTGTTGCAATTTGTGCACAGAGTAGGTTCAGCAATGCGCCCTCGATCAAGTTCAACTACTGTCGTAAAACCGCAAACTATGCACTTAAAGAATGCTTCTCTCATTTCAGGAATAATATTAGAAGTTCGAATCACCATACCAGCAATTGTAATAAGCTGATCAATATCTACAAAAAACCAAATACACGAAAAAATAATTACTTCAAGTACACTCTCCAAGTAAATATGTGAAAATTAAAATTAAAAAACAAAAATCACAAGGATTCACACCTTCTGGATTGAGAGCTCTCATATCTTTAGTCTTCTTAGCATTGTAAGGCCTCACTTGAATCTGATGATTAAGTTCTGCCCCGGGATATTCCTCAAAAAACATTTCATTGACAGCCATATCAAAAGTAGGGATCACTTCTTGAGGATAGCACACAAGTTGACGATACATGTCGGGAGCTTTGGCTTGCAAATGAGCACAGTTCACATTCAGATAGGGATCATCTAGGGTTCGAATCTACAATAACAATACAATATTTCGTCATAGCACAGTACTACCATTAACAAGACTTATACAGTGCTCGCAGTACAAGAAAAGGAATGGGGGAGGAGTCTGAAGACCAAGTGAAAGTTGAGGAATCAATGCCAGTATTGCAAGATTGACTACTCTTCCTCTTGCTGTAGACACGTTTTACTCTTGTCAGCTGAATCTCAGTGAGTTTTCGCCTGGATGCTGCCGCATACATCAGCCAATTTATAGAACCAACAGTAATAGAAATGCCAACTCTGACGGACAGAGGGCTTGATCTGTAACCTTTGGCTGAAAGAACAGCGCCTGCAGTTAGCTTTTCAGGTATAGAGAAACCTCTGTTTGAGTGCCACGGCTAGCTGCCTGGAATGGGAGAAGCTATGCTAAACCCCACCCCCTGCAGCAGACATAAGATAACACCGCACTTTGGCTCAACTTGTCACTTTTGCTGCTCAAGAACTATCGTTAGAGAGAATCTGGAATCTCGATCTCCAATTAACTTTCTAGAAACAAGACTATCCTTGTAATCAGTATTGAACATTAACAATTCTTTTGCTTTCTTTCTCAAATATCTCTACAACACAAAATTATGAGATATTTACAGTTCAAACTATGCTAAACTCAACATAAACAATGTATGATCATCAATTTGCCAAAGACATTAGAGCCAGTTTTTGCACATTATCATTAGATCCATATCACACACAAATAAACTATAACTGAAGCTTGAAACCATTTAAGATTAACAATAAAATAGACTATCTTCAACTAATAAATTATAGAAGAAGTGAATAGAAAAAAGGATAAACTCAAAACCACTATTTTCGCACCTTGGAAAAACTGAGACAAACAAAAAAATCTTTGGATCCACATAAAAGTAGAGTAACTAGAGAATAAAAAATCTCGTTTCGATGTAACAACAACATTCTTAAAAAATACATGGAACAATTTCACTTTAAAATAAAATATTGAACGCTAGATAATACCAATCACAAGTCAGTATCATCTCTTTCTAAAAAATTACTTTGTACGAGTTACCTCTTCCAATTTTTGAAGATACAGTGGCCTACTGCAGTCCATTCCCTCAATCAGTTCATCCTCTTCAATGTTTTCATCTCTGAATTCTCTGATGAAACGTTTAAACTCTTCCTTGCACTGACTCACCACAACGTCCGTTCCCCAAATAACCAATTGTGGCGCAGGAGGTTCATTGTCAGTCCCTGACGACGGAATCTCTTGAGAAGGCTCCACCTGAAACAAGAAATTACACGTCGTTTATTGTCAAAATACGCATCACAATATGAATAACCCATATAACACTGATTAAAGTTTTACTGATAATAATTTATGAAGAAAAGATGAGTATTTAACAATATTTATAAAATATATAATAAAATTTTGTAAAAAAAGTTTCTTGGCAGCAAAATAATCTGATTGAACTACAAAAGACATTCAGTCAAGTGTTTAACTCTAGCATAGTAACATTAAGCAATTAATCTTGAATTGTTAAAATTAAAGGATAGCCAATCTTTTGCTTTTAACTCCATACTATACCATTACACAGAACTAAGCTCAGAGTTCAAAAGGTCTAAGAGTAATACAAGGAACAAGAGTATTCCATTGCCAAAATGAAAGAAAAAAACTGTAATTAGCAAAAGTACTTTATAGCATCTATTTAACTTTTCAATCAGTTACCTATTGAATTAAAAACCATCAACAATATGAAATCAAAATGTATTTAAAAATAAAATTAAAAATTGCATTAGTCTGGAAGTGTAAAATCACTGTTTCTGTAAATTTTGGTTTCACAAAATTTCGAATGTTTATTTTACAATATTTCTTGCTGTTTTGAGTTGGGAATAAAATCCATTATTTGCAATTTGTTCTAATTTGATAATTTTTATATTGTTTGGCATAGCATTTGTACTTGTTTCGATCTGTATTTTGTTTCATACTTTGTATATTTCTTTTTGTGCCTGCCCACACACAGATAACAAGATTATCTCTGTGGGAGGCAATATGTGTGACTGCTTTATGGTTAACAAATTAAATTAAAATAGGATAGTTCAGAATAGTGGTTGCGGAGGAAAATGTTATAAGTGACATGGTCCAACTGAGAGGAATGAAGACATACTTGTGGAAATAGGAGAGGGAAGAAAACTAGTGGAAACAGCAACAGTGTTTGGACAGATGGTGATGAAATTGAGTGGATCAGAAAACAATTCAACAAAAGATCACAGGAAAGAGTGAGGAAGACGGCTTGAAAGGATGGATGACATTATAACATGTACAAAGTTACCGGCAGTTCAACAAAGAGGCACAGAACTAAGTAAAGAGGAGTTTCCTGATGATAACTTGTAATAGTATACCAGGATAGGAGTACAAAAGTGTAAATAATTTAAAACTTCAAACTGACATACACAACCAGCCACACTGGCAACAACAACTAAACTTTCAGCTCATAATAGTATTCTTTGGAACAAGAGTTAAATCTTCTATATAAGTTCCTACCACCTGGCAACTTTTTTTTAACGGCCCATGAGATAAAGTACATTTTGCATCAAACATTGTGGGGTACAACTTTGTTATAAATTATGCTGCCATAAATAATATTTGACGCAATAAGTTCCTTGACAGAAAATAGGAAATTGGATTGGAATTATTCCATCGCACATTACAATGTTAAATTTTTTTATTGTAATACTAAATATTAAAAATACTTTTCAAAAGTAAGGAGATATACTATTTAATTTTCCAGCTTGAAATGATATAAATTTGTGGAAGAGATAGTCAAAATGTTGCGTTACAAATAAATAAATATGACCCTTAATTTTTTATTTGTCGGGCAGCTTTTGCTAAACCCCATCCAATGCTAATAAAAAATATATAGAAAATGGGACCCGGGAGAAGGTAGGTTGGACACCAGTGTTTTATGATATAAAATTTAAAGCACTAGTTGTAAGATTACCAGTCCAATACTATGTACATTTTCAAGTTTCAATAAATCTATCAGAATTAGAATACATATAAAAAAAACTTACATGATCAGAATTAATATTGACTTGACGAATTCGCTTGTCACTACGAATGTTGGGTCGAGCGTGAATCGGAGTGCCACGAATTCCTGATCGTGGAGTACCAATAGCATTAGATCCAGGGGTACCATAATTGAGAGGAGAACTCAAATCTATTTCACTAACCCCTGAAAATAAACATAGATTCATGAAAGATATGAACTAATTATCTACATAAGGTATGTGTTACATAAATAGAGCCCGAGGTGGAGATATATTGTATAACTATGACCCAAAATATAAAAGTTACACTAAACTGTCATCGAAATAAGCTATTAGTTTCATAAAAACTAAAGGATAAAACCTCTTTCGATTAGGAAATTATAAAATCTCTCTCAGATAATCCCATCTTTATGCAGGACTAAAAGATTTTTTATAAAACAGAATTGAAAATTAGTCACAACCATACAATTAAGAGTATCAATAACTTTACTACTATACATTCATTAAACCTTAAAAGTCAACAATTCAATTCTGAAAGTAGAGTGAAAATCCAATAATTAAAATGTCAATCATCCAGGGCAATTTTTGGCACAAGTTTTAAAACCAAAATTTACCATTTTTAATTATACCATAATTAGGTAGGTTCAATCATAATAAATTTCAAACACAAATTATGAAATTATTATTTTGTTTATAGTTCCTTACTTAATAATTGAACTATGGGGTTATTCTAATTAATCTTCTAAAAAGGGTTACAAAATGTATTACAGTGAAACGTCTCTACAACCAACACTCGGGAACCTAAAAATTTGTCACCTGTAAGGAATTTAAGGTCAACGTAGAATAAAATGATTGGGAGTGAAAAAGTGTCAGCTATGTAATAGTGTCACTGCATATAAATGTGCCTTTGCCCAAAGGAAAATCACCCAACCAAGTATATCATTTTCTTTCTTTTGTTCCTCTAGACTATTCAACTACTCAAATTTCCACCCTCAATCCCTAATCTCCAACATATTTTACTCAGATTGTTCTTTTATATTTTGAATCCCCTAATAGGAAATACGCAGTCCTGCAATTAACAGAAGGGGTCGATTAAGTCAGTCAAGTGCATACCACCAGGGAAGGGGCTTGTAGGATTTAAACTGATGTTTGACGAGGGCCCATAAGAATAAGGGTCAGAATCCATGACAACGTTTCCTTCATCAATAGTTGGAAGTGCTCTGCCGCTTCTGCCTGGTGTACCGGCTTCAGAACCTCTCTGAGGAGTTGCTCGCGAGCGAGGAGTGCGAGGTGTGCCCCGAACATTCCGAACTGGTGTTCGTTGTGCTCTTCGCGGGGTTGTAGAAGCGGGACGAGGAGTTCGAGGTTGGTCCCGGCCGGGGGTTCCTGGTGGACTCGACATTTTTTCCTCAAGAAAAAGAGAACCTGTGACAAAAAATTACAATATGTAGTAGACCTCTACACAAGAGCACAATCTCAGTTCAACACTTGCAATCCATGATTTAGAACAATGAAGTAGATGTAATTAAAGGGATAGTCCTTTTAATGAAAGTTCAAGACATACAACACGGATTTAAGACCGGAACATTCACAAAGGAAGAGAAAGAAAATAACACTTACCAAAACGAATAAATTAAATGATTCCCGTCACTGCACACCGCAAACGTAAGACTCCTAATTTCCACACGCAATCACAAGAATTCTTTTTAAATACGACAAACACTATCTCATGCGAAGGTCCGCTTTGTGACTTCAATTGTGCGGGAATTGGCGGGAAACTGGACAATTTTCCCCCTCCATCGAGACGGATCGTAGTTCAAGGAGTTTTGATGGGGTGGGGAAGGAAGTAGGGGGTGCAACTGTCAGATGATTCTTATCGTTCCCTTCTTCACTTGCCCTGATGTCCGCGGCTGATGTGTCAAAGCAAATTACTATAGAATTGCTTTTGGTTTGAAATATATTTCAGGTAGTTATTCTCAGTCAACTCATTGATACTTAAAATTAATTATATTTTATCTTATTACCGAATGCTAATGACGCCATGCCTTAACGCGGTAAAGTACAATTTTTAATTTTTGTCGAAATGCTGACTGCTGAAAAGATGGGGAATGACATGTGATATTTTATTATTACGTTTTACTAAACTGAAGTGTTCTTTGAAATTCGAATTGTGTCGCATCGTAATTGACAGAAGAATAACGTGCTGTGACAAGTTATTTCATTGGTTCAATTCCCGCTGCCTAGGGATGTGATAATGTTTACCAATTCCACACTTTGCGTGATCGAAGGCCCAACCAGGCCTTATCTCATCTTCGCTCCGTTGTGCAACTAAACATGTATTTCAAAATGAATCAATAAATTTTTGCTCTTCCTAGGAATCGTTCCAAAATTTGCGGTGACAAGAGCTTAACAGTACAGCGAGACATGTTCGGCGAGGTAAAATAGTGATGAGAGTAATCAACGTTTTGACATTTCGTATGTATTTTGTGCCCAGGGCTGCAGTTCTAATATCCTCTGGCACCTTTTGTGAGTTGTAACCTCTAAAAGGAGCAAATGGCAGGCAATGAAGTAGCACAAAGTTCTAACAGGTGAGTAAGGATGACTTGCGCAATGCCGTAGTACATTGCACCTTATGATGTTCAGGGACGACGTCATTATTTTCTGTTTTATTTGTGTGTTGCGTAATTCTAAACAAAAGAATCGGTTCTTCTGCTCTCTATACCAATGATATTAAAAGTCCGAAATTGTATCATTTTAGGATCTATTTCCTCAGCTGTGTAAGTTTAAATGTCATTTTGACATTTGATTATTTAGTGAAATAGCAAGTGATTGTTTATGATGTGTTTACACCTTGTCTAACACTGATCTTTAATTCCTACAGCTGGCTTTGGAGCTGGTTTTCTTGGACCTCTTCTTCAGCAGCTATGCTACGTGCTGCTGAGAAGAAAATATTGTCATGTGAGATGTATTACTATTGTTGACTTCAGGTACATTCCTTTTTTTTACCATAATTTATTTTTTGTTGTGCCTTTGGAATAGGTCTCAAGACAACATATCGAGGATGGTTTGTTGATATTGGCCCTGTTGTTGGAACATCTGACAAAATATGGACAATTTCTTTGAACGAAGATTCTAATAAAACACCTATTCTCTTACTACATGGATTGGGATCAGGAGTGGCACTTTGGTGTCTAAATCTGGATGCCTTAGCTGCCACAAGACCTGTGTATGCCATTGATGTTCTAGGTGTGTTTGAATATTGAATTTACAATATTTACGTGTACTGATTGTAAATATATTTTAATTTTTTCTCTTTTTATTGTAGGTTTTGGCCGAAGTTCAAGACCGACATTTAGTTCCAATTCAGTTGAAGCTGAAAACCAATTAGTGAAATCCGTCGAAGAATGGAGAAGAGAAATGAACTTGGAAAACTTCATTGTCCTTGGACACAGTATGGGTGGATTTTTGGCTGCATCGTACGCTATAAAACATCCTGAAAGGCAAGTCTGTACAAGCTGTGAGTCCTTACACTTAACAGTTGAGAAGGTGTATTACTAAGAGTAAATTTTTGTAGAGTGAAGCACTTAATTCTGGCAGATCCCTGGGGATTTCCTGAGAAACCAGCCAATGTGAATGGGTTACAAAAAGTACCTTTGTGGGTGAAAGCTCTTGCTTATGTGATTCAGCCTTTCAATCCTTTGTGGCCTGTTAGACTGGCTGGTCCCTTTGGTAAGTTGTCCTATTTGCAGGATTTCTAATGTGATAGATTTGTTTCTCTGCATATTTTTCTACTTGTAATTAATCATGATTAATGTACTCTAGGAATATGCATTTTCTATTTTTTCAGGTCAGAGGTTAATTGAGAGAATCCGTCCGGATATTGTGAAGAAGTTTGCACATGTCATTGAAGATGTTTCCGTTATACCAGAATATATTTACCAGTGCAATGCGCAGAATCCATCGTGAGTATGTTGTACTGAGAAGTATCGTGTTATATTTACAGAATCATGGCCCTGCTTAGCTATCTTGTCATTAAATTTTTCTGTCAGAAAAGTCTGGTAATAATAAATTTAGTCTGATAATAAATTAATGTTTTTCTACCAATTATTTCACACCTTGTAGTAGAGAGCATGTTAAGGGGAATCTCCTTTAGTGTCCCACTTGGTATTTGAGAAAAAGAACAAAAATATAAGCGGTACATATTACAGGCCACCAAAAATATAGTAAGTGTATTACCAGAGACAACTTTAGTACTTGTTTATTTTAAGATTTTGATTATGTATCACAACTGCTTGTTAAATTTTTTAAACTTTATTTTACAGAGGCGAGGCCGCATTTCGAGCAATGATGTCTGGATTTGGTTGGGCCAAAAATCCAATGCTGAATAGAATAGATGCTTTGCATGAGGATATACCTATGACTATTCTGTATGGCTCCCGTTCTTGGGTTGATCAAACACCGGGAGAAGTAATTAGTGAGAAACGGAGCAATTCATATGTAAACATTGAGGTAAAACTTCTTTCTCCCAAAATGTGAATGCTTCCTTCATAATTTACTTTAATTACTCAGGATGTGTAGTAAAAGAAATCACTTCTGGTTGGATTATCCTTGTGAGTGTACTATCAGTGCATTTTCAATTAACATATTGCAATTAATGGGGGTCATTCCTAATGAATCTTTGTTGACTAAAAAAGTATTAATTTTATTTAATCTCTGAATATACTTAATGGTAATATACTTTTTCAAAATAATATGAATTATGGAATAATTCCTTGGGGTGGAGCAGATTCTAATAATCTAAATATGCTACAACAGCTTCAGAATAAATCATTAAAATTTATATTTCAACAAGTTCAAAACAATCTCCTAAAAATAATAAGCAAGAACAGTTTCATTTATGAAGGATTTCCACAATGTGAGCCAATCTTTTGCTTTTAACTCCATACTATACCATTACACAGAACTAAGCTCAGAGTTCAAAAGGTCTAAGAGTAATACAAGGAACAAGAGTATTCCATTGCCAAAATGAAAGAAAAAAACTGTAATTAGCAAAAGTACTTTATAGCATCTATTTAACTTTTCAATCAGTTACCTATTGAATTAAAAACCATCAACAATATGAAATCATGAAATCAAAATGTATTTAAAAATAAAATTAAAAATTGCATTAGTCTGGAAGTGTAAAATCACTGTTTCTGTAAATTTTGGTTTCACAAAATTTCGAATGTTTATTTTACAATATTTCTTGCTGTTTTGAGTTGGGAATAAAATCCATTATTTGCAATTTGTTCTAATTTGATAATTTTTATATTGTTTGGCATAGCATTTGTACTTGTTTCGATCTGTATTTTGTTTCATACTTTGTATATTTCTTTTTGTGCCTGCCCACACACAGATAACAAGATTATCTCTGTGGGAGGCAATATGTGTGACTGCTTTATGGTTAACAAATTAAATAGTTTCTTACATTACAGTGTGAATTTTTATCAAGAAATGGTTTTTTTTTGCTTATTAGTTTATTTCTGGAGCTGGGCACCATGTGTATGCTGATAAATCTGAAGAATTTAATTCACATGTGAATGACGCTTGTCAAACAATTGATGGGGGCAGAAATCTGAAAGCTTTACCCTCCTCTGAAACTACTTCAATTTCTGATACAACTGAGTCTGAGGATATAAAAGCACCTTCAGCCCACAGGTAAAGTTCTTTTGTGTCCTCTGGATATTACATCAAATAAGTTCTTGTATATTTAACAAAAATCTTGTTTTCTAAAACATTACAACAATTTATATTATATAGTCTTGTGACCTTTTTTGGACAAATATATGTATTTGGGGGTGGTTTTTAATTTTGACTAGTCGTAACTGTCAGTAAACTAATTACAATAACTTTACAACCTTTTTTAAACCAACACTGAATGGTTATTGTATTGGATATAACTTCATGATGTTTTGGCCCCCTTTAATTTTTTGAAGAAAGTGATTGCAAAGTTTTTGTTTTTCCACGATGACCAAAGGAGTTGAAATGTGAAGTGCAATGTAATACAATAAACGTACCAAGTTTGTCTCAGGAAGGGTCATAAAATTATTGAAATTAATATGAATAAAAAAATTTGTAGTTGATATTTCTGGGTAATGAACAGTTTTAATTTGAACGTAATTATCTGTGAATAAAAATTTGTTTCAGGTCGATGTGAGAGACCAGTCCCCAGCCCTTCTCATTCTATTAGCAAGAAAAGCTCTAGTACTGAATCAGTATTACTTCTTATTCTAAAGTATCAACTGAAGATGTTCTTCTACAATTATAAATTGAAAAGAACTTTAATGAGATTACTAACACCTTGCTATGACCAATAAGATTTGAGTTCAAGTTTTAACTGATTTTTAAGAATCCATACTTCAACTTAAATCTGATTCTTGTACCCAAGGTGTATGTACTTGTTCTAGGAGCAAGCACGAGATTGTTGTGCATGCTGATGCGATCGGAACGGTTCCACGATCACTAGTTGAGGCGGAGTTTTGAGTTCACCTTGACTGGAACAATAAGAGCAATAATTAAGAGAATATTTTGAAAATGTCTACTTTTAAAATGATATATCAGATACTTATGCTTAATTTACAATACAAAGCATCGAGATAACAGTTCTCAAATATTTAACACAGAAAGCAAAACCGGTTGAAGCAGAAGTGATGATAGTGCAATGAAAACTTGCTTTTATCTATTTATGATTGTGTACGTTGATGACAAGAAATTTATTCGTGTTTATTTCGTATTGCAGGATTGCATTACATTATTATTTATTCATGATATTTTGAATGTTAGGAGCTAATATTTTATAAAGTAGTTATTCAAATATTTTATGTTGCACTATATTTTTGTTGAATTTTATGAAGTGTTTTCAAGCATTACATTATTTATCTCTTGCCTTTTTTGTCAGTTCCACAAATACTGCAGATTTCATGTGATTTATAGCTTTAACATTAAATTTTGTCTTTATTATCTTGGAATACAGTTTTGTGTTTAGAAAGCTTAAATATTATTTGTAGGAATAAAGTGTGGCATTAGTGTACTCTCTGAAACAATAAACACTCTGTCATTCAAATGAGTTTGTAATGAAGGAGAAGTGTGCTTATTAAAGAGACTATGTATCAATATCGAAATTTACGATGATAGACCTTTTCAAAGAATCATCTTCAATAGCAGATTCATTTTGTCTATTCAACAATTTGGGAGCTTTATTAAATAATGTTAACCCACTCACTTGTCTATAACTTTCGGTACTTAAACAATTATGAGGAAAGTCTCGAGTTATTTTTATGTGCACATTAACTTGATTGAATCATGTGTTATCAGAGGACACTGGAGTCTAAAGTTTCCAAAGAGAGTGAAAATGACGTACAAGAAAGTGCCTTCCGAAATGAAATGTCAAATACTGATGTGTTGACAGTACTTATGAATGTTTAACTTTGAAAAAATAAGTGAAATAATTTTTCTGTACAATTTTAGACAATCTGAAAATAATCTTTCAGTGATTAATGGAATCCAATGTGATATACTTATTTTAACTTGTAATTACCAAAGCAATGCATTTTAAACTACAGAATGAGCAACACCAAGTTGAAGTTTTAACATCTTGGAGATTTGCTATAATTTCTTTCTTTATTTTGTGTTCTCATTTGAGTCCACTCGTACCTTCAGATTATTGGTTCATGGAGAGACTATGTCAGTGTTAATAAAGTAGCATTTAATGTTTATTAGTTGTTTTATTTTAATCAACCTTAGGCTTGCCATTTTCCACTCTTCCAATTGTTTAATGTAGCATGAACATGGCAGACACTGGTCAAGTGTACATAATTATTTATGAAACATTCAGTTTTATATTTTCTACAATAATTACTGAAAGGTGGTGTATTGAAATGCTATTTTTACTAATCTAATGTTTCGACTGTTTTTTCATGTAACTTCCTTAACCAGCCAGAGGGGCGAGACAAAATATGTTCCATAAAACATTTATTTTTTCTATATTTATTTTCTGACAGGCAATAGTTTTTTTAGACAAATATCACAAAAGAATTATATAAAAATTTCTTTTATAAATAGTCCTTTCTGTAAACATTTCAACCTGAAACTCGTGTCAACATACTTCAAGGCACTCCCGAACAAAAAGAAAACCTAAGTTTCTCCTAACACGATGCTGGGAGAGTTCCAAATAGACCATGTTGCAATAACTTCTTTTTTTTTTGTGGGGCTCTACGGTTCATCGACATCGGGTCATTAGAGCCCTAAAATTCAGTATAGGTAGGGAAAATGCAGTTACACACTGAGGAGAGCCAACATGACTCTCCCCGCATGTGGGACTCGCCAAATGACTCAACCATACTCGCTAAAAACCCTCCTGAATTACAGTTATGGAAAGTGAATGATACCCTAGCCCTAATAGCGTCGGGATTAAAAAGAATAAGTGGCGGCCAATGAAGGTCAGAAAAGAGAAAGGAAGGAGCCCCGCACAAGTGGAAGAAATGCTAGAAATAGCTCGGGGCCCCGTGTTTGCCAAACACGTAATTACTAG
>NNCF01128986.1:49776-62287 GCA_002313205.1 Laupala kohalensis
GAAGCTGGGAGAGATGGGAAGAATGGAAGAGAACGGCAAAGATCATAAGAGAAGAGAAATAGAGTGGAAAAAATAGATGATTTTAGAAAAAACAACACCTGAGAATTTTACAGAATCTTCAAAGAACAATTACAAGAGAGATCAGCCACAAAGTTTGTGCTTCAAGCGAAAAGATGTAATGTAGCAACGAATGATAAAGAAAACTCAACTGCTGGCCGACTATTTTAAAATTCTGCTGAACTGCGAAGAACCAGGGGAAAGATTGTCTACTCATAATCTATCCCAAGAGAATCCATATTCGAAGCCACCAAATCTAGATGAGATGAAACACACAATCAGTGAACAAAGCACCAGGTGAAGATGGCATCGTTGCAGAAATGTGGAAATTTGGTGGAGAAATTGCAGCAGAAACAATCCACCACATCATAGAAGAAATCTGGGAAACTGAAAAGATACTGGAACAAAAAGACACTGAAAACATCAGTCACAATGCGGAAATGAAGGCTGAAGATCTACGGACACCTGATGAGAACGAATGACAAGTGTTTGACGAAGAAAGTTTTCAAGTACATTGCAGGACTGAAGGCTACAACGAAGTGGGTGGAAGAAGTCAAGAGAGACGCAGTTGAAATTTGGAGTTAGTGAAGATGTGATCCACAATAGAAAGGTATTTAGAAGCCGAGTTGACGGCATCAAGGTATTCAAGGAGAAACTATCAAAATGCAGGCCCAAATTTGTATTTTCTGAGGATCAGAGTAAGATTAGAAGTGAAAAAATGAAGAGGTTCTGGAAAGAAAAGAAGAGATTGACCAGAAAGCCTTCGGTTCCATGCGGTCCACAGTTGGCCAAATTCATTCTTAAAAAACGTCCTTTCAGAGACACTGCAAAAGAACCCGTACAACTTTGAAAATATTTTGTTTAAATAGTAGCCCCACAAGGTCAAAATTTTATTTCTCAACTTGGGAGATAATGGTTTTCTTTTATAAAAATATGTATGGTGTCTCTTAACAGTCGTCTGGTTGTCAAGCTGTACAGAATCAGTGCATCATGCTGAATAGATGGCAGCCATATCCTTCTTTTAATGTATTTCCTGGAGGCAACTTTTGTTTATTTTTGGAACGCTCTTTTCTACAATAAATTCTCGACATGTTCAAAAAGTTTTTCATTTCACCAGTTAAAATTCTCCATAAGAGCCTACGCAACTTAAACTGCTTGCATTGAAAAAACTGCATTACTTGAAAAAGAAAAGTCTGGAAACGCAAAAGTTTTATTAGACAATGATAGAAGTCTTTTCTTTCAATCAACCAAAAACGAAGTGCAGATCACTGGTATCACCTAGACGTTCGTACTAAGTACAATCAAGATTATGTTGAGCGGAGGTTTTAACTGAGGACCAACCTAATCAACATTTTTCTTGCTTCTGTATGTCTGCCTACAAGAATGTAATCAAGCAAAAAGGAAGAAAAAAAAGAATTTTTATGTAGCCAGCATGTAAACATTAATGAATGCATTGAGTCATCATGGGTTTTTCTTCCCTACAGATTATATTTAGGGTACTTGGACCCAACTTGCTCATTTACTAGAAAATACTGCTTCATTTCTAAGATTTTACTTGATACATTTGTTTCATTCATCTAATCTCAAATACTAAGCTGAGCCAGCCCCGCCAGTGGCACAGGTGGGTGTTGTCGCTTCGATTCCCGGTGGGGCCAGAAAATGTGTAGCTTTTCAAATTTATCTCCCAGTTCATATAGCTGTGACTACTGAAAAGCCAACCTTCCTTCCTCTACCCCACTTCTCCTAGTATCAATAACTCGATAACTAACCCCTCCACGTGGGCCAAGTTGTTGGTAAACCTAGCTAACCTACCACCCAACTTCAATTGCACGCTACATTTCCCATTTACAAATACTACAAGCTGAGTCTGTGTTGCACACAAAAAATTTCTATGCATATAAAAGTGAAATCCCAAAAACTTCATAGCCTACAAACTTGAAATTTGGCAGATAGGGTCTTCTAGGGCACAGACATTCATTAAGAAAGACTTTTATGAAAATCCACCCCTAAGAAGGTGAAATGGGGGTTGACATGTTTCATGTATGTATTCCTCCATAACTCAGCCGTGCCTGGGGTAATATCAACCAAACTTCATACATCAATGACTATCTGACAAGCCCAGTGGTATCTCTCGCTTCCCTGGGGAGGGGGTGGGAAGAGGGTGACATTTAGAAATAATGGAAAAATCTGATAATACCAGATTCAAAACCATAATTTTCAGTGTCATCGAGATGCAAAGCATCAGGGGTGTCCTTATCCAAGTTCACAATCAGTCCACATTAGAGATAACCTAACAACCACTAACAACCTTGGGGTAGGGGTGAGAACGAAAGGCTGGTAGAAATGACCGATATTGGTCTTTAATAGATCATTTTTGAACCGCTGAAGTGAAACGAGGCCCTTATTGTCACGTAAGAACACGTTCACCCCCTATAAGGAATAAACACCTTTTGTGTTGGGGTGAGGAGTGGAATGTAAAAATAATCTAAAGTGATTAGTGAAAGAGGAAGATGCACAGCAATGGCAGATCTATGGGGGAGCTGAGGGTGCTATAGAACCCCTATTGGACCTGAACTCGTAACAGATAAAATTGAAGTTGATAGATAGTATACTTTGTAAAAGTGTTACCAGATTAATAATTGTTATTATTAATATAATTATTAATAATACCTGTTTAATGAAATTAATACCATAATAACTTTAATGAATTATAATATCAGATTATTAATTATTTATTTTAACATAATATTTATAAAGTTTGTGTGTTGTAAAACCATAATTTTCAAACAAAAATGCTCCCCAGTTAGTTCCCCCTTGATTACGGTCTAGATCCGCCTTTGGTGTATAGTAGAAAGATTCAATAGTGCACTTGCGCGAGCAAATCTCCCTCTCCAACCATCAGTTTTTACAGCAAGAGGCACGGAGAAGGGTTTTCCCCCTCCACAGCCGACAATCAGCGTAAAGAGGTTTTTCACTCACTTCGCCTCCTGTAATGAAGTTAATTCCTTTGAATTTGTAACTACTTTTTCAGACAATAAAATTTATTTATTTACCCTACCTCATCAAAATCATTGCATTCTGATTTGTTTTTCCCTGAAACACAAAAAAATTACAAAATAAAAATCATTTAGGCCTTTGAATAACAGGTAATTTAGGACAGATTAACAATCTTTCTTGGTTAAATTTTCAGAATGAACACCATAACCATATTGTGCACATCAAATATTGATGTGCACAATATTTGAATAGACGCTTACATGTGACAATTCACTCATTGAAGAAAAGTTTAAAAAAATATCCAATGATTTCAATAAATTAATAAACAAAGTCACTCTCCGGAGACACGCAAGAAACATCTCTTCAATTCTGATCAAGGGTCCACAGGCAGTGGTGGATACAATACTTATAAAAGTATATTTAATAAATGCATCCTGTTATGTTTATTATTCCAACATGAATCCTAGATATTCTGTGCAATAAAAATACACAATTGATAGTAACAATACTATTAAATGACATTCCCACCTAAGGAAAATCTGCCATTACTAGGAGGAAAATCCCAGCCAGGATGGAATACAAGAAATTTTTGCTAACAAGCTTTGTTTCAATTCAGATTTAATATGAAGGAATTGTTGAAGCGTTGTCTTTTTAAATGCCAACTGACAATAATAATGCTGTCTACCTAAAAATGAAACAGAAATAATTGATTTTTAACCATGTGTTTTTTACTGGAGATCCAATAATTTTCATATTATATATTGCTGAAGGTATTAAAAATAACAGTTAATCAATAGATCATCATCATATAATCAGGACATACATTAAATAAAAAGCAGTTAAATTACTCATCAAAAAAGTTTATTACATCTTTTCAAGAACCACATAACAATGGACATAATACATCAAAAAGTACAGAACTGAAATAATTTTTTATGTCCAATAGTTCTTCCTGGTTAACCAAGTTGGTACAGAGAAATTTTAGGCATAGACCTGCATTAGCAGTAGATGCATTAGACTTTTCTTGTCCAGTCCTAATAAGACTAGCAGTATGCATCATTTATTCATCTGCATGATCATTAAGCAAAATTTACAACACATTGAAGACCTTTCATACACTACCAAGTTGTATTTTCCAGTTGTTTACATGGAGGAATGATCTAATCCATGTTACAGAGAGCACCTATATATTAACTGCAACATCACATTTCTCTCAATTTACACAATATAGGGTTTTAGAATTAGCCAATTCTTACAAATTGAATAAATATTCTCTAATGCAATCCATTTGTACAAGGTATCACATCAGCTATAATTACGCCATTGTGCATTCAGTTACACTGTACAATAGTCTGGGTGATCTTCTATTTAGGTTTGACCTCTTCTTGTTGCACATTATGCACAACTATTGGTAAAAAACCAGACATGCACTTATATGATTAGTTTGAAATTTTTCTGACTTGACCAATCATTATTCTGAATTAGATTTGTTAACCAAACTTAGTTAAAGGAACATTACACACTGCTCATCTTAAAATTAACCACTTGCTTATGTTACTTTAGTACTGCAAGTTTAATCCCAATGTTAAATCTCCTGCATTCTCAAGAATATCATGTTTCATTTTTGTACTGGCTTCAACTTTTCTGTTCAAATGGATGTATCATTGTGGTTGATACATTTCCTTAATTAGCATGCAACATAAGCAAATCCAAAAAATCAGAATAGATTTGCCAGTCATAAAAAGTTTCAGCACACTTAATTTCACTATGCCAGTACAAATAATCAAATTCAGAATGCAAAAGACCAAATAAAATATTCAAAACATAATATAAATTAAATATTACTTTGAAACAAAATCTTAAAAAAATTCTTTAACATTACACCTTAAAAGTAGTAAAATAGGAACTTCAATTTCCCAATAAAAATGAAGTAAATTACTGTAATATTTTCCACTTTGGGAATACATCTGTCCAAGAAGTACACAGCCCAAGCAATATCCAAGATGGAAGAATAGTGATAAGCTATAAAATATTAACTAGAACACGTTTTAGGATTAGGCTCATATAACTACTCAGTCAGACAAATAAATCGTATACATTTATGCAAGAGTATTGTACTTATTAATTGCGATAAACAATAGAGCTCTGAAGCAATTATTTCTAATACAAAAGGGTCTTGCTTATTACTGCATCAAAAAGCGAGCCATTTCTGATAAATGCATTTGTACCAAGTTTTCCAGCATTTCTCAGCATTAAGAATGTGCTACACATCGATAGTTCAGATAGATAAATGAGAAACATTCACACAAATTTCGCTGCTTTCCTCTCTTTTTTTTTTTGGAGGGCTCTTATACAGATATTTCTATGAAATGCACACCAAAGGAACATTTGATTGTATTGCTATTTCTTAAAAAAATATGTACACTCAACATTAGGACAGGTAACACAATAACACGCCACAGCCAGTCTTCTGACATCAGTCTTTATATTGTAGCACAGGTACATTATGCACAAATGCATTCCGTACCTTTTGTGCCTTGACGTAGGCACATCGGGAGCAAAGAATTTTGACTCCTTTATGGTACATAAATGACTTTGTACTGTTTGAAATTCAGTCTTTTACAACATTTCAGGAACTTAAATATCTCCACCTATGGTAGAGTAGTCTATAAAAGAATGATACTTAGTTAAAATGTGTCCATAACATACTCTAATATACTTTTGCACAAGCAATAATATTGTAATTGTTCCTATCTCTTCTATAATAAATGCTCAACAACTACAAAATGCACCATAGTATGAATGAAACTGCAATGAGAGAAATTTAAACAAGTATTTTTATTTCACTTCCATCTGAAGGAAATTTCTGTGCGAGATTTTAAATCAACAATAAAATTTACTTTATTGACAGCAATGCCCATTGGAATGGTACTATATAATAATATACCATTAAAGCACTTAAAATGTTTTAACATACAAATAAACCACACCTTTGGGGGGTTACGACTATCTCTGTATCACAACTACCTTATTTATTCAATCTCCCCAAAAATGTTATCCACTATAATGCCCAATAATATTATAAAATAAATGATTTTATCCAGTAATGAAGGAAGTAACCAGTGATCAAATGCTTAATTCTGTAGTAAGAATAATAAATCCAAATTCCTGAGATACATTCTCTGACAGAATTTGGAGAACGGTATATTCCATCAATACACAGCCTGTTCAGTATCTTCCATGATTAGATTTGAATTAATTAATTTGATTTATATTCAACTATGATAGACTGTGGTTTTCAAAAAAACTTTCTTCTTCTGCCGCCTTTATTTTAAAAATACAATTAGATGCTGTCCAAGATTATTTTAAGAATCCACTTCAGAAGACAATTCATAAAAGAAGCAACAACGCTCTTTGCATGACTAAGTCATTTATTTATATTAATAGGTATTAAAATGATTTATTTTAAAACTCCATAAAATCGAACATTTAAGATTATGCTTTAAGAGCATTGAGTGACATGTACTTAATGTAAAAGGAAACTACCATTTGAATTTTGTATTTTACAAAAATATTCATCATCAGTATCCTCTTTGGTACTCAGCAAGAAAAGTACTGCCTCTCATTTGTAGTTTTCTTCTTCGTCTTTCAATTAGACAACATTATTATATACAAGATAAGCCTCAATAATTCCCTAATGAAACAAGAGTCTTTAAAATATTGGTATATTAATATGAACTACATTTGTATAATAATACACAAATTCAAAACGAGCTGCAAAAGATTGGGATCCAAAAAAACAAAAGGGTTAACATTTATTTATTTTTATGCAAGACTGAGAAAGGAACGAAGAAGTTATTTTTTGGGAACGTTAAAATTTTGGTGCTTGTAAAGCAATAATTAAAAGGACTTTTACTAGATACGCTACAAGGCAAAACCTCACATTTCAATCTCGTCTTCTTAGACCAAATACTTTTCAAATACAACATGGAGGGATCAAATCCCAAAACATCTTTACAACAAGAGGGCAGCAGCTGAGGGAGGAGGAGGGTGAGGAATAGAATTCATCAGAAGACAGAAAGAAAGTTAAAAGATGTCATAGCAGGGTTTAACGTCTTATCATAAAATACCAGCGGAACTTTCTGAAGTTCCCTACATCTATATTATAGATGAAATATGCCAATGGACGATAATCTCAACTGTCGGAAAAACAATTTTGTTTAAAATTGTCAATATCCATAAAAGATACATTATTCTACAAATATTACATCCAATATAGAATTTTATGGCACATCACTGAAGTGTGTTAATCTTGGAACTGTATAGTCTAATAACTTTTCTATATACATGTCCATAAAGTCTGGAATTTGATACACATATATTGGCACATAATTCCCTTGGAAATAGTCAGACCTAGCAAATAGTAGAAAAGAATGGAGCATAGAAAAATAGAATTCAAAATCCCTGAGTTTGCTTCAAACAAAAAAAATTTAAAAAAATAAAGAAAGAAGAAAAAATATAAAAAAAGAAAGAAAAACAACATAATAACATAAACATATTAACAAAAACTATTATCCCTTTGTAAAACAAAATTACAATACTGATCAGTATTTGAGATACCGAATGCAGAAAGGTTATTACTAAGGTGGAAAGAACTAAAACAATATTCCTGAGTTAATATTCATCTGCATTTATGATAAATGAGCTTTTCTTAAAACAAGGTAGAGCAAGGAAGAGAGGGAGGGAGGGTTACTTAGAAAACCTGAACACGATTATTTCCAAAGTCAACAACCACAATCTTCCCATCTGGAGTGACACATATACCACTGGGTCTATCCAACTCTCCAGGATTCTTTCCTGGAGTTCCAAACTGACAAACAATACTTCCATTTATATCAAAGATCTGGATACGATTATTTCTGGAATCGGCAACGATTATATTGCCATCATCATCAATTGCCACTCCTTGAGGTCGCAGAAATTGTTTCGGTCCACTGCCTTCGCTTCCAAGGCATCGAGCATTTCCAAAGTTAGACTCTATAATCACGAGACGATGATTGTTGAAATCTGTCGCTACTATGGACCCATTACGGGTGAAAGCAACACCCCTCGGGGAGTCAAAATGCTTCCACATATTAGCAGATCCTTCAAAACCGTACTTGGATACATACGTCCCATCTGAGCGGAACATCTGGATTCGATGGTTACGTGTATCAGATACAATGATGTCTCCCTCACCGTTCACAGCAACGTCCCAGGGATAATTAAACTGACCCGGTTTGGAACCTTTCTCGCCAAACATATTCAAGTACATGCCACACTTTGTAAAAATTTGTATCCTATGGTTGTCTTTATCAGCAACAATAATTTTGCCATCCTTGTCGGCAGCTACTCCGGCAGGGCGGTCGAACTGTCCAGGTCCGGAGCCTTGAGTTCCAAACTTGAAAAGAAAATTACCTTGGGAATCAAAGACTTGAATTCTATTGTTACTTCTATCCGCAACAATTAGGTTTCCCTCTCCATTACAACACACTCCCCAAGGGCGGCACAACTTCCCATCGCCTTCTCCTTCTCCGCCAAAAGTAAGCAAGGAAGTGCCGACGTTCATGTAGCTACGCCTCGTGCGAACCCTGATGCTGAAAGGGCTGCCTGCAATGCTTTTACCTCTCAACCGAACATGGAGAGCGTGTTCTCCTTCAACTTGCGGACAAAAGGAAATCTTGTACAAGCCGTCTCCTTGATCCACAACATCGGCATTGATCAACGTGGTCCCGTCCGGTTCTACAAGCAGAGCAGTCAGAACATCGTGGCCAAAGCAGTGCAACTCTCTCAGATGGTTTCTGACTCTCACAACAAAGCAGGAAATGATGCCTTTAACAGCTGTCCTAGGAACTATACCTTGTACCTCTGTCGCAGCTGCGTAGCCCGAGCATTTAAGATTACCAAAGCCCGAAACTGCCTGGAATAGAACTTGATCTGGAGGAACAAATGTGAACAGGTCATCTTCGCAAGGACTTAGATTAGTGTGCAGGGAGCGAATCTGATGGAGTTCCATTGAAACTTGTTCTGTTACTTGAAGCAGACCTAATGCGGGGCCCTTGTCCAAAGCTTTGGAGAGACGGTCGATGCATGCAGACAACCGATGACTTAAATTCCTCAAACTCTCCATCTGCATCATCAGAGACTTTCCTTTCAATTGCCTCACCCTCTCCAACTGATTTAACAGATACCTCTCTCTCTCTTCGACTGCCATCACATATCTCCTCGCTGTTCCCGTCACTTCCTTTTGAACTTCTAAAAATTGCATTTCCACCTTTTGAGTCATCTCCGATACTTGATCCATCCCGTTCTTCATAGCTCTCAATCCCGACTGAGCCTCGTTCAACATCCTGGCGCCTTTCACCTTAGTTTTCTCCAAAGCGTCTTGGAGATAGATCACACTGTGCGAGATGTGTTTCCTCTGAGCACATTCTTCACATGTCGGTGAAAAGCAAGTTTCGCAATACAACTTCATAATTTCAGTGCGATGCAACTCGCACGGAGGAAAATTGAGCTTCGGCCCGAGGATGGAATTAGGGCTCGAGCTGGTGGAAGGAAAAGTGGAATGTGCGATAGGAGTTTCAACTGGAGCGTCATCCGGAAGAGACGCAACAAAGTGATCTTTGGTCAAGCGAGACCTCATGTGAGCAAACATGCAATCTTTACACAGAATCTCCTGGCAATCCTGACATTTCCAAGAGGCTCTAGACAGATGGCATCCCGTGCAGATAAACCTCATAGGCATCTTGTTATGATGTTGACTATCTAAAGGGCCAAGACTGGTCCCTTGAAGGAGATTTGTTATCATCTTCTCCATCCTCCCGTCAGAGAGGATTGACCCGTTACCAAGACATGATGTCATCATTTCTGGTTTGTTCTCAGGAGTTTCCCAAGTGTGAAGAAAGTTGGCTACATCTGCAGGTGCCCTGAAAAAATGAAAAAATAAATTAAAAATATTGAAATCAAAGGAACAATATCTAACACTAAGGAAATAACACAACCAAGGTACAAAAAATATAATTTTGCATATAAAAACTGAGAATGTAAAATATATATTAATTCTTAATACCTCTGAAGACCTCTTAATATTATTCATTCAATTTTTAATTTAATGTAGTAACATATTAATTTTCTAAAAATAACCCATGAATTTCTATTAACTTAAAAAACTAACTCCATGTTTCAAAAACTTAGTTGACCCACATAACTTACAGGTACCATCATTTTAAGCTGTTTATGTTTATTCTTCTATTAATTTTAACACATGGTCTTTGTAGCTGATTGGTTCATTAATGAACTTATCTCTCATACTGTCCAAGAATTTTTTTTTGTAATCATTTATTGTAAGACTACATTTTGTTGTGGACCAGGAGAGTTATCAGATTGTACTGTGGTGTATGAAGATTACTGTGGAATAACTAACCACCTAGGTTCTTTTCGTATCTGTAGTATGCTACGTAGAGAGATGTTACTTAATTTCATGTAGAATAAAATGACTAGTTTTCTCTCTCGATTTTTTTAAAAGGGGGGGGGTGCGCTTTATGGCTCGTCGACATCCAGGTCATTAGAGCCCTAAAAACTTGTACAGGTAGGGAAAATGCAGTTACGCACTAGGGAGAGCTAACATGACTCTCCCCACGTGTGGGACTCGCCGAACAACTCAACCATACCCACTAAAAACCCTCCTGAATTACAACTTAAAAGTCATATGTCAACATCTCAAAACATTACACAAATCATTACAAAAATAAAATAAAAAAAGAGGAAAATGAAAGATACCCTAGGATTGAAAAGAACAAGGGGTGACCAAGGAAGGTCAGGAAAGAGAAAGGAAGGAGCCTACCACAAGTGGAAGTAATGCCAGACTGCTTGAGGCCCCATGTTTGCCACACACATACTTACTAGATGAAAGACCCCTGGGAGGAAAATGAAAAATACCGTATTGTTCACTATTAAGCCATGTAGCAATGATCTTCGACGATGGAAGATAAACTTCATTATTTTAGACCGTTTCAATTTGTATTTCATTTGTTATTTTGATTTTTCATCTCACCCAACCTCTTCACTAGTACTAATGTTTCCGCAGAGCACACCTTGGTCATCCTATATTTACGTTTATTACAGTGCTCGCTGGGAAAGAAAAGGTTAAGAGAGTATTCAAAAGAATATTGAGGAGCCAATGCCAGTACTGAGACTCTTCGTCTTGGTGGAGACACATGGGCACTTTACTCGTGTCAGCAAAATCTTAGAGAGGTTACATCTGGATTTGAAGAACCAACAGTAATTGATATGCCGCCAGTGACTTGATTAACAGAGGGCTTGATTTGTTACCTTTGGTCTGCCTGAAGTTAGCTTTTCAACAGTTTAGAGTAACCTTTGTGTGGGTGCCATGGCATGCTGTCTAGAATGGGTGGAGCTACGCTAGGCCCCACTCCCCGCAGCAGACATGACAACACACTAGCGCGCTCTCTCCATTGGTTAAATTTCGTTACTTTTCTTTCGCTGCGAGGTCACGCTAGAGGGTCCGCGTGATGATTTCGCCATCTACTGACATGCGAGTACCATTCAGAGGTATCGTGAAGGCAGTAACTTTTACATAAAACATTTATCCAATATTATATCTCTAATTGCAAATAGACGTACTTTACTTTCTTCAGGTGAATAAGAATTTCAATTTTAATTCTGATGAGTTGGGTGTCCGTATTGAAAGAAATAACTACGCTAATCGTGGAAATTCTTCGCACATAGCGGTAATGCAGATCTCCCGTTTTACAAGGAGGAAAAATGGAAAACGTTCGATATTCTTGAATGGAGGAGAATGAATTCCCACACAGAACGAGATCGTTCAAACAATCAATATGAAAGTGTAATTTTACGTATTATCCCCAATAAAAGGACTGAACTACCACTCAAAGGTGACGATTCAATGTTTATTTAGAAGCAATTAATGAAGCAGGATTTGATTTTGGAAGAGGTCCATAAAGAAAAATTTCAGGATGAGCGGGTACCTCCACCGAAAATATTTAAAAAAATTAACTTCCTTAAACTACTATTTAAGATATTTCTATAAATAAATATTGCATTAACTTAAAATTGCACTTTTCATACATAACCCTTAAGAATTACGTCTTGCAAATACTGTCTTCGAGTCAAGGGTCGAAATGTCATAATATATTTTTCGATCATTCATTAATAGTAGAACGTTACTATTAAACATTTTATAGGAACAGCAATAAAATATTTCCATAATTCAGTTATTCCAACCACCAAGTTACTTACTTTCTCATTTTTATAATTTACACTTTTTTCATTATTTTTCTACCGAAAATTTTATCAGGGTAATTTTTATCAATTAAAAAAGCGACTCGGTATCTCGCTGGAGTGCGAGTACACTAGAAATGGTGAAATATTGCAGCCC
>NNCF01128986.1:87695-150699 GCA_002313205.1 Laupala kohalensis
CCTAAGAATTTCACAAAAGGATAGAATTTGAGAATGTTGTTCCCCAGGGCGAGGTGAGGTTCTGCCAGAAGGCTTGGTCTCCTACTGAAAAGAACACAGCGTGTTTTCTCAGCAGAGAAACGAAAACATGTAGTTTTCGACCAGTGGTATAATCTAGTAAGGACGAGTTGGATTTGTCGCTCCGCACCTGTGACACTCTGTGATGAACAAAAGATAGCAAAGTCATCGACAAAAAGAGTGTAAAACAGGAATCTTTACAGCAGACGTTATGCTTATGCTTATCGTTATACTTATCCTCCCGTATTTTGGAGTATCTCGAAAAAGATTTTAATCGCATTTCCTGGTTGAAAGGGATTTCAGCGCGGTTGCAATCTCTTAACAAAAAAAAAGAATGAAACAGACTGGACACCACTAACCGAGGGGATTTGAAATTAAACCTAACTAAATTGATGCCAAATGTGAAAAATTTGTAAGTCAAGCATCACGTTCATCCCTCCCACTAAAAGCATTTATATCTTGCCTAGCTATTTTATGTAATATATACTGAATTTTAATTGGTTGTAACGTTTTTTGTTTCGTTTTTCACACAACAGTTAGAAATTTAAATCATTCACAGTGAGTAGCTCTATACCAGCTGTTAAAAACACATTTGAAGTTGATGAATTTGCATTAAAAAATATATAAAACCCTACGTAAAACCGAAAAACATGGCGTATGGTCCACGAAACAAAATTATTTGGGGACCCCTCTGACAGGGGACCCCGCGCTCTCTTCTGCGCGTTGTTCGCGATAATGTGAGACAGAAGATATCGCCTTCTCGCACCTCCAAGGGGTGGGGGGTAAGCAAGCAGTCAAAGGGAAATCGAATTGTTTCCCCAGAGGTCATTCCACATCACATCAAGAGTGACTCAGATCTTGATGAAATTTGCTACATTCGTTCTTACTATAAAGTTGGCGATTCATATGAATTTTTAGGTTCCTAGGTCCCAAAGTCTCTTCATTAAGAAGATTAGAAATTTCGCATTCTTCGTGGAAGTGTTGCCCCCGTGAGTGCGGGTCGAGATCTGCGTATTTAATAAAACAATTCATAACTCTGGATGTAATTCATGAACCAACATCAAAATTTATGTACACATTCTTTAAACGACACAAATTAAGGGAAAAAATATATATCGAGCTTGTAAATTTTTTTTTCTTATTTTAAATACATTGAGGAAAAAGATTTTCTATCAATTTTGAGCGTGAAAATCCTTCTCTTTTAAGTGATATATCTCTAAAAAAAAAAATCAGACCTGAATTATTATTTTTTTGTGAATAATAGCTAAAATTGTGGNTGGTCCAACCTTTGCCTGTTTAGTAAATTCTCGTTAAAACTATTTTTCTTTAAGGTTCAACCAACAACTTAAAAATTAAGTTAAAACAGGAAAAATAAATATAGAAATCCTTATAAGAATTAAATTTGACAATAAAATAAAAGTATTTTTGTGCTCATTCCTGTATTCCTCACCAGCAAAACAGGTTCATTATGCTTTTTAAGAGAGTTCAATGAACCTCCGCAGAGCGAAAGAAATTTTCGTGTGATTGTCATTTATTTAGTAAGCTCGCGTTAAAACTTTATTTACTTTTTGTTTAACCAAAAACTTCTTTGTTCGGTATAGCATTTTTATTGGTTTGGCCGCAAGGATGTTGCCTCAAGATACCTTTTCGTCGTAGAAGTGAGATTTAAATCCAGTTTAGTTCAAGGCGAGAAACAATAATACACAACGCGAACAAAATAAAATTTTGTAACTTTTAGTTCTCGCTGCGAAAGAAAAGTGACGAGAAGTGTAGTGAAAGCGCCTCTGTGCTGTCCATTCATTGCAGGTGGTTTGCCACGGCACCCACAAAAGAAGGCTGCCCTTATCCGTTGAAAAGCTACATTCAGGTAGTTCTCTCAGCCAAAGGTTAGAGATCAAGCCCTCTGTCCCTCACAGCTGGTGTATCTATGACTGCCGATTCACAATTCATTCTCAAAATGGTCAACTGACGCCACTTAAGGTGGGACCAGCACTCCAAGTTAGTCAGTTACTGAGATGTATAATTGTATTCTTTATTTTTATTGTCGTTGTTCTAAAACATAAAATGCACAAAAATGATTAAAAAAAACAAACGATTTCATTTCTATCTACCTGTGAATAATATAGAACAAATAGTAATCAGGAATTCGCTCGACTCGTTTTAAATGCAGAAGAGATTCAGGCAAAAACATGGCGACCGAGCGCGACGGGTTCGTGGTTTATGCCTCATCTCACTTCGGAGAAAATGAAATCTGGTGATCTATATATAAAAGTNGATTTAAAAGTTGGTTTTATTCTGTAAATAAGAGTTATCTTCATAAGACGCAATGTATTTCAACATCAATTATAATTGTAATTATTTCATTTAAATGTCCGGTGAGGTATGTTTTTCAAGTGGAAGTCACAATAAGTAGTACTTGTTACTCTATTTATTTATACCGATTTAAGATATTTTAGTGATTTAATTCTACTTACGCTAGAACTACCTTATCGCACTTGCAAACATATAAAGCCACCTCCATAGCAACTTCCTCCCCACGAACCAAAGATGTTCCTCTGCGTAGCGATCTTTCTGTTGGAAAGCAAAATGGCGGAAATCAATATGGTGGAGCTTCATGGATCGCACGTCGTATTTAAGAAACTCGGATATTGTGAAAATACCAGATCGGACGCGTGTGTCCTTGATATTCTTCGCTATTTACTACATGGTAGAAGCAGTTGAATTTTGTACAAACGTGGTTGGTTGTATTGAATCTTGTTTTATAATTTTAAGTCAATATGTAATATTATTTTAATTATCCGAACAATCTTTGACATTAATGAGGGTTATCGCTTCCATAGTATTTCATTTGAACTATGTACAATTTCTTTTTAAAAAATATATAAATTCAATTTGATCAGTGGTTAGGTCATGAACTACCTGTCAGGTGACGCTAGTAGTACAATGAACTTTATAATTGTTTTTAACCTAATACTGGACACATCTCAACCTCAATTGCTTAGGATTAATACCGGGATGATCCCTAGCTTGATTCCCCAGAGGAGAGTAATTTTCTAGTTCTCCCTTTTGGTGGTATATTTAAGTGTGTTTGTATTAATGTGTGTACTGTTATTCATGTTTTACTATCATGTATTATTTGTTTGATAGTGGTAAGGTGGAAGAGCAGATCTGATGGCTTGAGCCTAACCAGTTTTTTATTTATTATTATTATTATCTGCCTTTTCCAATTATTTCCCATATTCTTCACTTTATTTCCGTTAAAAATGACTAGTTCGACTGCGAAATCAGCAAGGATCTACGAGTATTCTATTACTTTCAGAAATACGTAAATAAGAATTATATTATAGAAGAAGCTATTTCCCTTCATATTCTTCTACCAGTGCCGTTCCCTGATTGTCATAAACCACTTAACACCTTTTAGACATCCTGTGAAAACGAAAGGCGTATTGTGATCAGATTTCCTCATTCCTTTTGTGTAGAAAGAGAAGTTTGAGAGAGTCTTCCACGAAAGGTGACAAGGAAAAGGACGCCATGGATTCTCAAAGTTATTTTGGGAGCGACTGTCCTTTGTCTAGTTATCGAATTACTGGTCAGCAAGCGCTGCCTCGATACCTCTCTCAAGCTGCCCACTCTCACCGTATCTTAGTTGTTGGCGGGCCATTTTCTATCCACTTTCGATTGATCGCGTCGGTACAGGTTGGGGTTTGGCAAAATGATCTTTATGTATCTTCATTTGTAAAGCGATATTTTGACTATCAACAAATCTATGAAATTTCATGCTGCAATATTTAAATATATTTTTACTTTCTCATATACGCAGTACAATAGAAAGTTTTGTAATTGTGAAAAAATTCGAAATATTTCGACGGAAATATCCGTTTTGGAGACTCCTGATTCAGAAGAAGTTTTTGGCATAACATTCGTCTGTGCGCAACGATTCTGAGCAACCGGATGAATATCTTTAATTCACATTTCGTATTTGCGGTAAAATTTTCATGTGGTCGATGCATGTGCTCTGATTTTTTTTTTACTTTAAAACAAAGGGTACTTCACATGTAGATCAAAGTACTCTTTCGAATATTTCTCAAAAACGGCTACAACGATTTTGCTTAAATTTTCTGTACGTAAAGTACAATTAGTATGCATTGAATCCGCATTAGCGGTATTTCACTTGAAAGTTTGGTATAGGCGCAGTAAAATAATTTTTGTCTGCTACAATTACGCATTAATTTACTGTTTTAAGAAGCTTGAATAATATTTACCAGTGTAAATGGACCAAGCAGACGTAGAACACACTTTTTTTCAACTAAAATGAAAGATATGATGAAATATATAGCGCACTGCAGATACAAAAATACATCAATTTCTGTCCACAACGAAATTACATTTATATAACACTTATTTTATTCATATAACACGATATTTTTGTCACTCGATGCTGCAGATGGAAAAACGTACGCGAGAAAATATGTGCAATGGTTTTGCACAACTGATTTCATTTTACAAGTACTTTTAATATTATCAGAATAAAATGTTTTCATATTCTAATTACGACGGGGTAATTCCGAACACAATTTATTTTATCTTAGCGGACATTTCACATCAATTAATTCTGACTGCAAGATTTATACCACAAAGTTGAGGTACCCCAACGATTGATATGAAATGTACTAGGACTTCCTCCGAACTCAACGGTCAGCTCCACGCGAAGGCTATCGCAAATCCAAAGGATTTTATTCTTCGCTTTGAGAATACAACCGTAAAATACAAGGCTCTTTATAATCGATAATATTAATAATCACAATTATAAGTAACATACATACCTGTATAACATTAGTTTATTACCACTTTATATACATCAGGCCGGGCCATTTTCTATACACTTTCCAGCGATCGGAACGGTGCATAGTGTTTCAGATTGAGTGTAAAAAAGTGGACTTTGTGTCAACTGCTCAACAAAAAACTGTTTTCGGCAGAAAATTTAATGCTAATGAACATTTATCATGTACTGTTTTTTAGTCCCAAAAATATATTTCAGAGAATATTGTACGGGAGAAAATCGCCCAGTGTCCAAGTGCAGCAGTGAAACTTTATATGAATGGTAAGAAGCAATCGTCTTTAAACACGATGACATGTACATTTCTTGTGAATCCCTACGGCCTTAGTATGTACGAAAGATTGAAAGATTAAAACTTCATTATTCGATATTTATGTTAGATGCGTTTTTGGATTTAAACGAGTTTTAGAATACTTTGGTACGACAAACAAAGAACACACTTTTCGCGCGAATATTGTCTGTATTAATTTGAGGATAAGTTTTTTTTAAAAATAGTTCCCACTTTTGCAATTTGATGTACTACTGCAATTCTTGCAGATCCATATTTTCTGATTCTCCTTAGCTTCCAGAAGCTTCTGAGAAAAAAATCTAATTGCTTAGTTACTGTATTTTGGTCGATTGTGCGAAACGTATGGGTCAGAGCTTATTAAAAAATTATGGAGTTAAATCTCCATTGGTCCTCATCTTGTTAAATTTTATTGTGCGATATTGACGGAGAGAAATGCTTGTTTTGTCATGTAAAAGAAGCATTAAATAAATAAATAAACTTTGTAGTAAAAAAAGCAAAAGTTACAAACAGTGTATGACCACGTGGAGGACAATAAACTAATTTACTCTCCGGAAGCAAGCAAGGGACCATCCCATCAATTCCGATCAAGGGCCCTAAGGCAGAAGCGGATTTAACATTTCAACATACTCCTGACCATTAAAAAAATTGTTCGACACGTTATGGTATTAACAAATACCAACAAATATTGTATTTAATAAAACACAGAAAAGTCATTTCACAACTATCATTATTATTACCAGTAACCGCATAATACAAAACAGGACTTCAACCAAAAAAAAACAAACAAATGAAGTGAATAGAAATTCCACAAGAAATCTTACGTGACTTATTCGACGCTATCGTAATCTATCTTTCGTAAGATCAGCGTTATGTGACAAGGTTACACAGGACGGCGGTACAGACACAGGCATACGAACGGTCGATGCCACCAATTCCGAGAACAACACACTCCTCGGGAGATAATCAAAATAATTGCATTAATAAGCATCGATTGTTCTTAGTGGCGGATGATGACCGTAATCAAGGGAGCGAGGGGCTAAGCGGGCAGTATTTTTGTTTAAAAATTATAGTTTTACAACATTAATTTTATAAATATAACCTTTAAATAAAATGCATCAAATAATGATTAACAATCTGGTATTATTAATAACATTTATTAATTAATGTTATAAAGCTAGTATTATTAATTTTATTAACCTTGTAGTATTATCATTAGAAATAAAGTATGCCATTCTTTTTTCTTTACAGCTCGTCGACATCGAGGTCTTTAGAGCCCTAAAATTCTGTACAGGTAGGGAAGATGCAGAGAGCCATCATGAGTCTCTTCGAATGACTCAACCATACCCACCAAAAACCCTCCTGAATTACAGTATATCAAAACATTGAGGACAAAGGCTGAGGAAAATGAAAGATACCCTGATGGCCTTGATAGCGTCGGGATCGAAAAGAGCGAGGGGTGACACTAAGGAAGGTCAGGAAAGAGAAAGGAAGGAGCCTCGCACAAGTAAGTGGAAGTAATTCCCGTGTTTGCCAAACACGCACTTACTATATGTAAGTCCCCGGAAGGGAGATCCATTCAATCCCCATAGATCGGCCATCCTCAATTACCCTAGCCGATCAACGAGACTAGTTTTACGTGACCAACGCCACCTTATACACGTCTAACAATTCAAGATTCCAATATACAGTTGAGAGTTTTATCTGGTTCAGGTAATACAAAATGAAAGGAAAAAACTTTGCGACACAACCCACCACGCTCTTTAGTTTATTTGAATGTGCAACTTAGGATACGGTGGAAAGCAGACAAAATAATATAATATTTTCTCAAACAGCTAACAACGCATTTTCTAAGAAGCGCACACACGATAGGAAGAGGCTCTCCCATAGAAGTTCAACAAAAAAATGATGATCTTTCATTAGTCGAATAAGACGCTATTAATTCTCGAAGCGTTGACTGGTGGTGGTACGTTCGGAGAATGTATATCGACATCCTTCGATTTTCGTAACTCGCAGCTCGTATGATCGACTCTCTTGTACCGCTACAAATCAGGGGCGGTTACGGACTAATATATTAGGGTGAGGGGGAGGGGAAGGGGAAGGTCATAACAAAAGAATATAGTCTAGGGGGCGTAGAGTACGTTCCACAAAACATCCCAACCTCAGAAGGAAAAAATTGAAAATTCTAAAGCAAATTGTGACTAGGTCATCTCATTGTGAATTATTGTGCAGTTCGGTACAGTCACACACTACTTTCGAGATTATTGTACAACTTTTGTGCGACAGGGCAAAGTGATACATGCAAAACTTATTGTAATTAAAGATGCAAAAATTTTATTCAACCTTTTTTTGAGGTACAGAAACATTTAATTTTTCAAGGACAAGAAGAAAATCAGGGAGGTTCTTAAATTCCGAAGAATTATTATGTTAAACGAAAATAGAAACTACACAGAGCAAAATCTTATGATCAAAATTGATTTGTAGACATAGATGAACGTTATGCAAATTCCCAAACTTCCGAGTAAATTTCGTTAATTTTTGACGAACACAGGTTCCAGCCCCAAATTCTCCGCTCTTCCAGGGCCTCTGTGAATCTTGTCTCCGGAATGTTCGTTCTCTTTGTGGAGGAAATCTGTGTAGTGAATCTTCCTGAAAATACAATTAACCATGAAACTGCCATTAATCGGTAATTTTAGAGAAACTAATACAATTAATATACCTGATGTGGATGGTCAAGGGGGAGAAAAAAAATGTTTGGCTCCTCTGTTGAGATTGATAGTCACAATACACCGCACAATCTACAATACGATGACAAAGATGTGATTTACTGTAAAATCGATCACAGAATTTTTTCTTATAAGTTGATATTTTTCTAGAAAAGCGTTTTTTTAACCAAGGAAGTATTTTTTAATCGGTATGAATTGTCTTTTTTGTTCTATTTAGAATCGCGTGTTACGATGAGACTTCGCATATTTTGGCTTTAAACCATTGTTTTCATTTATATAAGCAAAGCCCGAGTGCACCCCTGAACAAAGTTACTGGTAAAAGTTGCCGCTGAAGCTGCTGTTTTTGAAACATTAAGTACAAGTGCTGTATACGACTGGGACTGTGAAAACACGGCTAATATTTTCTCTTTATACACAATGACTAGTTACGATGGCACACGTTCGTAACATCCGTTCGCGCTGGTCACATTCAACAACGTGCTACCAATGTTAATAGATAATACTGATCAAATGGTGAGGGAGTTATCTCAAATTAACGTAGGAAGATTTTATTTATCTCATCACGGCAGCAGTCTGCTTATGAGAACCCTCGTTTGATAAGAAATACAGTAGCATAAAATCGCAAAGCGTTCCGCTAAAACACAACCGCCATTCATAACTCATGGAACTCGTAAGGCGACTCTCTTCCCACGAGCGTATGATCTGCCATGCACATCGACACCAACCCTCACAACCAAGGCGCTAAATCGTTTCTACAAATATACAGCAGAACTAATTACTGATTAAAAATGGTTCAAATGCGTCAACGTCTTTCAAAACCATAAACGCTTTTACGCGACTAGAAACTCATTCTCTATGGGATTTTAGGGGGGTCATGACCTCCCCATTGTATCTGCGCCTGCTACAAATAAAAATTACAATTAGGACTTTTTTTTGGGGGGGGGGGGNTGGAGATTGTAACATTTTCAGACGATTTAATTTTCTAGATTTCATAATAGACATTAATAGAATCAGAATAACGTCCTAAAGAACCACGTGACTAAGTTGGGATCAGTGAGAAATAAATGGCAGCTGTGATTGGAAATTTTTGTTAAGGTTTATAAGTGCTCTAATAAATATTTCTACATGGAATGTGAAAATACCAAATACCCTTCGGATTGCTCAGGGCTAGCATACTTGCTTGCCACTGAGTCACTCTGGGTTCGTTTCCCGGCGGGGTCAGAAAAAAATTGTAGCTCTTCACTTTAACGTCCCAGTTCATATAGCTGTGACAGTTGAAATGCGAACCCCCCCCCTCCTACTGCTCGTAGTATCACTAACTATTACTAACAAATCCTACTAATAATAGCCCTACTACCCACCTATCGCCCCATTTCCCATGTACAAATACCAAATATTGGAACGAAAATCTATAACTGGAAATGAGAAAGATTGTATCGCAGTAGGAAAATTTGCTCTTTTTTCAGAACAGAGCACAATAGGTACTTCTGAAGTAATTGCCAGTTCTAGGAAAGGACTAGTAGCGGTTCTTGGGTTGCTATTTCTCCTAATTGGGCCGAAGGATAATCCTGTTGTCAGGGAGGGTCCGAACAGGGTACCTACGGAACCCGTTAAAGGAAGGAAAAAAAAAATGAATCAGACAGGTTTCTTAGCATTTCGTACTAGTCATATTTCTCTTCAATACAAATGAATTCGACAACTTACTGTCCGTATTAAAATTGGGAATACCGCAAGATTTACGGGACCAGCACTCCAAAGGGCTCCAATGACCTTGTCGTTGACGAGCACCGAAGTAAAAAAATATATTAAAAAAACAGCACTCCAAGTTAGCCAAATCACGGAGATGTATAATTAATTTTCTTTATTATTATTGTTATAAAACATCAATATCAAAAAAACAATGAAACATGATATAATTAGTATACATCAGTTAATAACGTAGTACAAACAACATTCAGGACCTCACTTGCCTCGTTTGAAAAGCTTAAGGACATGGCAGCCGAGCGCAATGGCATTTCACATTAGAAACGATTTTTTAATATGTCCGGTGACAAATATATAAAAGTGTACAAAACATACTATAGGGAAAATTTACTACAAACCACAGTTAACTTCCATCAGTTTCGTGATATAAAAGTTGAACTTAAAACAAATGTTTCCTCTATAAGACGCAATGTATTGCACTATTAATTATACTTGAAATTGTTTCATGTACATGGCCTGTGAGGTAATTTGAAATCACGATAAATATAAGTTACTCTAATCACCTACGTCCATTTCAGATATTTTAGTTATTTAATTCCACGTGCGCTGGAACAACCTTGTTTTTTTCTTTCATAACTGAGCGATAGGCTGGCAACATATTCGTAACTAACCACAACACAAAACTTTCTAATAGTCGGGGTGGTTGACACCAATCAAAATTCCCAAAAGTTACTCTTCAGAATGAATTCATTGGGCGTAAATACAAGCCATCCTGTGTTGAAACCAATTTGTAGTGAATATGTGTAAATGCGAGTGAATTTTTTTCTTTGGAGTTTTAGGGCTCGTCAACGTCATTAGAGCCCTTGCAAGTTAATTATAATACCTATAAAAGTCTGTAAATTGTCGTTGAATAATTGAGAATAGATTTTATGTATTTAATAGATTTAATTACAATAACATTTCCCCATTTTCTTAATTTATATCGTAACAGAAAAAATGCAGTTGGTCGTGTTTCAACCTTCGAGATGTAAATGGCAAGTAACTTCCAAAAGCAGGTCAGGTTGTTTTATATTTCTCTTGCCTTCCTTTGCCATTATCCATTTTAAACCCTGTTCAAAAAGGTCAATTGCTATTAGTACCAAATTCATTCGAGTTTCTTAGGTGTTTGAACAATTTTCCCTAGGGCCCTTGATCGGAATTGATGGGATGGTCCCTTGCTTGCTTCCGGAGAGTAAATTAGTTTATTGTCCTCCACGTGGTCATACGCAGTCTGTACTGTTTTTTTGACAATAAATTTAATTAATTAATTAGTTTCAAGATGTGACTTCCTACTTATATTGCGGATTATTTGCAAGAACTTGCAAAGTACTCACGGTTACTCTCGTCAATAAAATTAATTTTTAATCTTATAAAAAATTTGTTTTCATTTAAACCTTCCCACACTATAATGAAGTCGTGCAGATAATTCTTTCCGCACAGCATTTAGTGTTATTCAATATTATGACCTCAACAAATAATTTTATAAAAGAATTGCTGTTATTAGTCTTTAAGAACTTCGTTATCTCAGAGTAAATTATTCCCGATTAGAGTTTTGTCCAAGAAATTTATTAAGTAACAATCCCCACTTCTAGAATTAAACACCTGAAAAACGCTGAAATTTGTAACTCGCTCCAGACGCGTCTAATGATCGAAGGTATCGGAAATAATTCTCAAATCACAATAACTATGGGGTCTGTGAAGGAAAAAAATTGGTAACAGGCCTGATATTTACCTCCCGTTTTTCAACACAATTTATCCCCTACTAGAATAGTTCTACGTATTATCTTTACGATATTCCAATTTAAAAATAGTTTTCATGATTTGACGAAGATTCACACGCAGATAGGCCTTTGCTGCTAAAATATCGTTACAATGTAACAAATTAAGTTAAATGAAGTAGGGTATACACACTAAAACCATTTTGAACACTATAATTGTATTATTTTTTGTTTTGTTTTTGTAGACAAGTGATACACATTTTTCAACCTTTGTTAATAAATGAATGTTTTAAGCCTTTGATTAAATAAAAGAATGTAGACTTATAATACTAAGTGTGTATTGTTACAGAACAATTTTTAAACGAAAGTATAATGCATCAATGGACTAACATCGAACTTCCTAACTTCAAGGACACGATCCAACAAAATCGTAAGTACAATTTTAGTATTGGGTACACTTCAGTTTGCTGTCCTGCAAGGTCACTTTCTGAAGACGTTCCCAGGACAGTCGGGCAAGGATATTGCAGGACCCGAGTTCACCGTAGCTTGTGGCTTTGCCTTGTGGCAAACAGCCCTTTCTGCTTTGTTCCCAAAGGGATGGGTGCTTCGGGAGATTTACAAGTGTATTGTCTGACCACGTCGCGTCGGTCGTTGGCAGTGGTCAAATCTTTGCTTTCTTGCCATCTTGTCGCCCCTTTTGGCGTCCCCATAACAATTATTATGAATCAATATTTGAAGTTGCACTTCAATAAATTAAGGGGACAAAATTGTTCCTAGAAAGAGTCAACGTATTATCTACATAACTGCGCTCCCAGTTAACTCACTGCGTGCATGTACATGGAGCAGTACTGTATATTAATATTTAGAGCTCCGGTGTTTGGCGATATGCTAATTCTAATAGGATCGATTAGGTAAAAAGAAAGTCAAAACTTGATGTATGTTTCGATATTTGTTGGAGGGATGGTTACATTTCAGGTATTACATGCGTCAGAGTGACTAGGCTTAAGTACCCCCAAAAAATGTTTTATAGCATAGTTTGAACCATTCTCTATCCAGCGGCGATGAATTTCTATACCCTTACAGCGCCAAATTTTGAATTAATTGATATTTTAATAATTAAAATATTAATTTATATGGAGAAACTTTCGCGGGTCCATGTTTTTTTGATATTCTGGTAAAAGGACCGGCTTAACAGAGAAAAAGCCTACTAAAACATAGCAAATGAAAATAAGAACGCAATGACGTTAAGATTTTCATTTTCATGAATAATTCTCCAAAATCTGGAAAATAATACCAGTCGCATCAAGTGACTGAAGACCTTTGTCTAAGAAGGAGTCAAACGACGGTCTAAATTAATTATCAAGTTTCAAAATCACAAAATAATCATTCTCATCCAATATAAATATATCAGTAGAATGAATTATTAATTAATAAGAACTACTGTTGTGAATATTTTCAAGTTTCATGAATAGTTTGCAACTTTACTTCAGTCAACGTGCACATAATACCTTAACAACGCCATTTTACTAGTAGTGCCTAACGAGAACGTGAAAAAACCTATATTACATAAATCGAATGCTCATACTTCGTATTTCCCAATACCTTCACACCGTGACTTCGTGTTTTTCCCTCGCCGCATCTTTTATCTATTTTGCGTACACTATTTCAGAAAATCTACGTACAAATACTGAAAAAATAACCAACGTAACAATTTCATTGAAGAATGATAGACATAATCCGCTTAAACATAATAGGCTATTTACATATGATTCACCAAACTTGTGATATCGTAAGCACAATCGTATTTACTCTAAACGAATCAGCAATAATACGTATATGATCAATCGTTTCTCTTCGTTATAATTACCTCGTGTCATTGTTCATTAATTTCTACTCAAGATTTCAAAGATACCAAAATATCTTCATAAATTAAATAGTTCTGGACGTATACAGTAGTTACGCAATCCTTTCCATGGGTAACCCCATTGCGTATCATTTCTTTGATGTGAAGCAGAATAAGAGACACTTTGTTCCGCTCAGTCGCGACATCACGATGACGAAGACGGTTTAATAAGGCACGCGTTATGATATAGAGTTGCTAATCTGGAACCAAGTAACTAACCGATCATATTACCAGAACGGATGTCTATATCCTAATCACAATTCCATGTCACATTCGTTTGAGAACGTTGGCGATGCGACCACGTGTCGACATGTAGCGGACAGAGTCCGTGTCTGGAAATTTGAGGACAAAATTCTTTCTCCCTCTGCTTTGCGGCTTAGGTCCAATTTCACCAAATGTAGAATAATCGCGATTTCCTTAAACGTAAGATACATGGAATCGCGATTACTGTTTATACGTTTCACCAAGCAAAACTGGTCGTCGATTATGTTAATGTTTTAGAAGAATTCTCGAGGTTGGTAATTGTTTTGCAGTGCATTATGGGTAACTTGAAGACAAATGACGGGCGAAAACGCATCTCGTTGCTCACCAGCACCTGACGCAGCAGCGGGCCTCCCTCGTGCTACTATACATAACCTGTAATTCGAGTCACAACAAACAAACAAAATGGACGCCGTATCTCGCAGTGCTGAAGAAAATCGCGATTTACGCTGGTAATCGAAAGGTCACCGAGCGTTTAAGAGTAAATCGCGATTTTCACGTAAATCGAAGTTTGTGTAACGCGCATTTCGATTATCACGATTTACTGCACAGAAAATCTCGTTTAAGGCATTAAACGAACTTGGTGAAATCCAGTCTCTGAATTACGCTAAGCGCCCTGTGTCTTCGATATTACGCTGCGTTAATGGGGGGGGGGCTATGGGAGTGTTATCCTGTGTGTTACGTAACACTTTGTTCTATAGGATGCTTTTAACGTTCAATTTAGTAACTAATCTATTAACTCAACAACTGCGGGGCAGCAAAGAAATGAACGAACAGTTCGGTAGGATTACCGCTCCACAAATTAATCAAATCAGAAGTACAACTGTTATACCACACATTACGAATTACGACGATGAAAAATCAGTATTTAATTTCTCCCTAATAGTTAATAGTACTGTATAAACAGCATTCAGGAACTCGCTTGACTCGTTTGAAGTGCCCAAGAGCACGTAAGGACATGGAGGTTTTGTGATTTATGCACAACGCCTCGGGAAAAGTAAAATGCCCGATGACCTATAGATAAAAGTTATGTAAAAATATTACAAAGGAAAATTTACTACACTTCAAAGTAAACCTCCAATAGCACTTTATTGATTTAAAAGTTTGTGTTTATTATTTAAGAGTTTTCTCCATACAACGCAATGTATTTCACCGTCAATTATAATTGCAATTATTACATTTAAATGTCCGGTGAGGTTTTTTTTTTCCAGTTGAAATCACAATAAGTACAAATGTTACTCTGTTTATTCAAGCTGATTTCATTCTATCTACGCTAGTGCCACCTTGATCCGATACTCGTTGAGAGAATATGTGCAATTCGCTACCCAGTCTCACACACGTATACCAGTACACTGTCTGTGTACTGTTTTTTTCTTCTTCAAAGGTTGCTTGAAATTGATCATATTAAAAATGAGCATTAAAGAAAGCTTAACGTGGGATCAGATGGGGTGTGGGTTTTTCCCCATTAGAGGTAATAAGTACAAGACAACAGACGTTTAATAACATTCACTCGAATATAAGTTATTACGAATAATTCAAAAGAATTACTATGAAGTTTGAGGAATAGCGATACACACCATACCATAAAAATTTGTTTTTATTAATTTTAAAAGCTAATATATTTTATAAACAACACTTTATGGTATATACATAATTGTAAGTTTGAAATTTGTAAAAAAAATTCCGATATTCCTCCCAAACTTTTAGGCGTCGTTCAGTGATATAATTAATAATCCCACTGACACCTTATTCGTACTTGATAAATGNTTCAGTGATATAATTAATAATCCCACTGACACCTTATTCGTACTTGATAAATGGTAGACAGCTCAAGTGAGGTGTTAATAACTAAGACTGATGTCAGTTGGCAAAATTACTAGCTAACCCCAAAAATACACAACGTAAGCGTAAGTACAGGAGAAGGCTGTTGGTTGCCGAATAACAGACAGACAGGTTTCGAATTCAGCTAGTTTCTTTAAAATCAAGGATGAAACCACTGCGTAAAAGACGACTTATGGACCAACCAAAATCTCAATTGGGATTTTCGTTACTCAGCAGTCCGCAATGTAAACAATTTCAAGTTTGGAATTCTTAAAACAAATTTCCTAATACTTAAACAAGTAGAATAGCGATCCTAAACGGAATAGATGGATCTCATAATACATCCATTTCGCGAATGTCATCTAAAACTTGGGAGCAATTCCAGAAATGTACATCCAGAGGTGAAATTGTTACTCGTTGATTTGTTTAGAATTCATTACAAACAGAAGTTCATATAAAACAAAAGGTTAAACATTCTCCATTACGTAACTTGCTGACGTCGCTCTTTCGCCATCGTCTTGACCAAGGAGCAGAAATTCACTTGTCCGAAATCCATCGAAGAGACGTTGAACAGAGTTGCGGTCACGGAGAGAAATACAGAGTGATTCCGAATTCATGAAACACACTTTAAGGACTGCTAGAGAAAACGATCATTTATTGTATAGGAACGGTGTCACGAAAGGCAGCTATCCACGCTTGCACCACGATTGCGCTCTTCGTGGATGGTCGCATGGCGAGTTTGTTGTACAATGCTTCCTGCAAGGAAATATAGGAATGTACGGGCGCAAGTGACGCGATGAGGCGCAATCACTGGAAATACATAATCTCGTTGCTCGAATATACGTAGCTGCTGCATCTGTGCCTTTAAATGTCTACGCCAATCGCTCCACCGACGCTCTCATGTATCACTGGACGCAATTTTGAAAACACTGCATTTGTCGACGACGCTGTCAAGAAACGCTTTGTGACAACTTTCGGTTTCAGGTGAAAATGGCGACGAGTCGGGAATCGAACCCGGGATCCTACTTTGATCGCAGGGGTGTTAACCACTACACCACCCGTGCGCCTTCCACAACTGTACACCATTTCCACCCAGACCTAAACCCCGTATCATATATCTTCTCCACGTGCAGGATACACCGAAGAAATGTATGAATCTATGAAATATAAGCTTTGTCTTCCCTTTCATCTCTTATTTCTTTCAGGTCAAAATATTGAAGAATTTGCACGTTCAACAATCGTCCTTAACCCGACACTGAACTCAGATAAGATAATATCATAGAATATAATGAGGGCGGGAGGTACATCTTTCCAATAGCAACAACATAATCTTCAACAACAGTATTAATTAATCGAAAAGTAAAATTTGTTAATTCAAAATTTTCTTCTAACAATATCATTTACGATCACGTTTAGACTTGAAAAATTTTTCAAAGTGAAATAGCTCATTGGAAGGAAGGATTTTGTTGATATTAGTAAATGACTTCAATATCAATATAAAACATATCATGGTATGTAAGTTAACATAAGTGAATACATCAACATGTGTAGGATAATACAGTAGTTCCAGTGGCGGCGATAAAGATTCGCCCCCCCCCCCCGGCCCACAAGATTTTTCATGCGTCCCCCCACTCTAAAAAAAAAGGTCTCTTGACTTCCATAATTATAGCCACTTATCACGTATACATTAAATGAACTACTATATCACAGTCAGTATAAAACAATTTGCATTATTACTGATTGTTACTATTTATAATTTCACTCAAAATTTCAGTATTTGTTTTCTTGGCTTATTTAAGTATGTGTCGCTGTAATTTCCTACTGCCTTTCACCTGATTTTATTCTTTGCCGTTAACTGAAGCAGGAGAGAATTCTTAGAATTCCTACGTTATGTTGAACGCTTCTGTTGCGCTGAGTCGGAGTAGCGAAAAAACAAATCTACGCGTACCCACTAAACTCGACTTCCCGTCAAACTTAGAAAAATATTAGTTACAACAAACTGCATGAATGTATACCTTTTTAAAATGATCTTATATTCGATATAAAGCTGGTTATGAAAATTAGTTTCTACTCAGTTTATGTTCAAGAAACACATTTAGGGCAATAATTAATTGTTTTTCACTATCAAGTCGAGAAAGTTGTGATATTCGTTAATTTTTATTTTTAGTTTAATTTATTTTCGTATCACGGTGGGGTCCCCAGAATGATCGAATGATTTCTCGTAAGTGACGCGATAGAGAAAAAATATAGACAAAACAATAATACGAATCCATCAGACACCGAGGGTCATATTTCAATCAGTAATGCAGGGAAACGGTGATTGTTTAAATCAGAAACTTAACACAATTTGTAAACATAAACCAGGAAATAGTTCCCGACACCAAGCCACGTTTCCTCATCCTCACTCAGCAAGCGGAAAAGCTTTCCATTTGTTCTAAACTGGTCCAAATGACAGTCCGTGAAAAATAGCACAAGCTGCGATACAACTGAAAAATGTAACCTAGAATCCTGAATAAATTATCCTCTTTCAAAACGTATGATTCATCGTAAACTTCAGTCCTGCATTTGTCATCTATTTTAAAAGACTTGAAATTACTGTTTTAAACGCTGCGTCCAAGAATTTTCGCTCAGTATCGAGTTGCTGTTCGATGAACTACTGCAAGAGCAAGAGCGTGAGGTCCGAGTTGGAGGTCATTTCCGGCAAGATGTAGTTCTTATGTTTCAGCACCGATGACAAAACACCGTTGCACGTTTAAGATTACCCAACTCTCGAACAAAGTTTCTTATCATGCACATACACTAGACAAAATCACAAGAAACATGAATATTTTGGTAAAAATTAGCAAAAATTACAGAAATTCGAATAATTTACGTACACAAATACTTCACAAAAACTGTTTTCCCGTAAGAAATACTATTTAAAAGAATGCGCTTCACTCGTTGAACACTGATAATTCGCGGAAAATTTTTCCTTCGTTCGAATTATGCGGACTAATTCCAGTGACAAGGCTGTGTTTACAGAGTTCGTAGTAATTCGATATAATTGATTTATATTATGACCCCACATAATTATACCATCCCAAGAAATAATCGTTCAAGAATCGAATTACAAAACGCGTTAATTAAAGTCTTCGGTATCGACCTCAATGGATTAAATAAGGATGAATACTACTGGAATGCGAGCTCAATTCCGATATTTAAAGTAGAAACATTTTTTTTTAAATTTCATCTGATTGAAAAATCCATTTTTCAGAACAAACATTTGCGTCGAGTAGAAAATTGCAACATAACCCATGAATATACTGTTTTAAAATCTGCTTCTGGCGAACACCCAGCACCTATTGTTGAGAACGTTTTGAACAGTTCACGAGAAAATCATTCCGTACTTCACCGACACCATTCAAATTCCAAATTGCGAGAACGATCAAATTTCACAGGTTATACACACGATACAATATGCAACTTATTCCAACAAATAATTTACAAAGAATATAGAAATACGAAATAACAGTGAAAATACATTGTTGATGTGTTTACGCAGAAAAAAAACATACAAGTCAACAGTGAACAGTCAGGTGTAATAACTTAACCGAACAAGGTTAACTACAGTAATTAATAGATATAATATATAATTTTACTTACAAAGACCATGGAGAACTGGTGCCACTGTCGTACATCGTCCCAAGCCAAGAAGTTGCCGAAATTGCCATACGTCTTCGCCACCTCTACTGCCACGGAGATTTACTGGTCTTCAGCAACAGCTCACGTGTCCAGCTGTCATCCACGTTGTATTCGCGACACTGATCGCACGAGGTGGCGGGAATATTTGCTTTCGTTGAGAACGCCGCGCAGATGTTGTGCGCGAGACCGGACTCCGTTCCTCTCACCGCGAAGTTGACGAAGCGCCGACTCCGAGCTGTTTGTAAGTGCGATGCGAGACTCCGCAAGGCTCCGCTGCGAAGCGCTAGTGAGGCCGTATGACGTTGCCAGAATTTCTCAGAAAACAAACGTTTTTGCGCTGTTTCCGCCTAATACACGTGATACACTGGCTGCAGGGTTAAAAAAACACACATTTTTACTCGAAAACATTATTTGTGGCTGTATTGTGTTCTAATCATGCAAAATGTGTAGTAGAAATACAAATATCCCTGTTTCTGTACGTGATTTTAATGCAGCCAACCACGTTGTTGCATCTCGGCGGGAAGGTGTGAAGGAAGATACGGAAGTAACAAATTGTTGTACCTGATTTTAAATTAGTTCTTACTCTTTACATTCACGTGATACGGTGGTATATATTTCGGAAGGGAACAATAAAACTTATCATCGCTGTTTCTTTTGATGACAATGGAAATGAAATATAATTTCTGCTAAGAAAAATATGTTCAATTTCCCCATAAAACAGGAAGAAAAAAAAATTAAAAATTGTGGGAAATCATTATGAATTCTTCCAACTAGCAATTTAACAATGATATCAACAAGAGGAATAAATCGTATGTCAGAACGATTAAATTTAAAATTGTTTGAAGAGAGAATTAAAATATTAAGAGGTCAGTGTAATTATAATGTCAGTATCCGATATTCCACAATATTTATAACTTTTCGTGAAAACTCAAAAAAAAAAAAGCTTATCTCTCTTCAATGCTTTACTTAACTGTTTAACTAATACTGAATGATGAATGAAAGAATAAATAAATAAATAATGATCCAGGGAAGTCGTGTCTCGGCACGCAGTAATATATATTTAAATACAAAATATTTTTTCTGACAAATCCCTTTTGGCAAATTGCAATTTTTATATCTTTACTAGCTGACCCGACAGACGTTGCCCTGTCCAAATTTCAATAATTTTGTTTGTGATCGTTTTGTGAATTTGTGAAAAGCCATTTTAAATGTGTAAACAAAGTAAAAATGAAAGAAAAACGTATTTCTGAGTGACAATTGTATCTATTAAAGATTGTGGTCAAGGATATTCAATTTGAGGAGTACATTCAGAAGTACGCCAATGGGAAATTGTACATGCGAGATGAATTCTATCAGCAATACACCACTAAAATGCTGGAAATGTGTTATGTGCCTGGAATGTGATTGACTTGGAACCTTGGGGTTTTGTTCCAAAATGCGATTAAATTGTGTCAATTCAATTTAATGATGTCGGTTGCGGCAGAATGTGCGATGCGAAGAATCACAATTCGATTGAAAATGGACAATTGATTCATTTTGTTGCTATCGTATAACCGTATGTCTCTTCAAAACTCATCGTATTTTGTATTGGTAAACATGTGAATTTGTTTGAGATAAAACGACGAAATTTAATTCACTTCATGAAAGGATTGCGAAGAACTTAAAACAGAATCACGATTCAACTGAAAAAACAAAACAAAAAAGGATCAACCAAATATGTCGTTCCTATCGTCAGTTACGATCGAGAGTGCATAAAAAGATTATGGTTTTTGCAGTTTGTCCGAATTTTCCTCCTGTCCTTTATAATTGTCCCGATTTTTTCCATGACCAACGAACGAAACAAAAAAAAAGAATTATGCATACCCACACAAAATAACGCAGTTCATACAAAATTCCCATAGAAAAAAGCACTTTCATTTTCTCCCGAATTTTCCAGGCAATTTTTCTTTCCCTAAAAAACCTTGTTCTGACTATTATGAACATTTAAAAATATCACCCAAATCGGTGCAACCGTTCTCCTCAAAACCAACGAACAGCATTTAATTTGTATTTATAAAGATTTCTTCACGTCTAGCAAGTGATATTTTTAGTTATAGTGTCATCTGAATTTTTTTTCTGTTCTGTACACTTAGATGTTTACATTAGAGAATTGTAGCACAAGCCCACTACTGGTATAAAAAAAAATTACCCTTAATTGTTTCGTGTTTATATAGTGCTCATTGTTACTGTAGGTAGATTACAATAAAATCATTAAAATGGTAATAAAACGTTAAATGAAAAGGGTAACATTTTCAATTTTTTGGCCCAGTAGACGACTATGAGAGGTAGAGGTAGAGTGGTATACCCATTACCATGGCGATCATTGCCAAGTACCTCCCGAAGTTGATCATTGGCGAATGGTGTGGCCGCTTCCCCTTTGGCAAAGATAGTAAAAAATTCGATGCTGGAAGGTATTCGAAGGATGGTCGATGCGAACGACAAGGTCCTTCCTTGGACCCCGGGTCCAAGACAAAAGAGCCGCCTTCCTTGTCGACTGCTTGTTGATCTGGCATTTGGCATTCGTCGAAGAACGCCAAAAGTGTGCGTAAATTATATCGTAATTTCTTCAAGTCTGTATATACGCAAATATTTGGGGATACAATACGAGCAATAACTATACAATTATAACAGTCATATAAGCTTCAAATATTATTTATTGAAGTTTTTATTACAATTATAACCTATTCTTTTTTAACTCAGCATGCTGTGTGTGTTCAAGCTACAAGTACAATTTTGTTGTTACATGAGGTGGCATAAAATACATAGGATATATAGCTATACATTATTAATACTTATTTTCATTACAATAAATCTCCGAAGATTGTTCCGGTATTGCCGAATAAGAATTATAGGTTTAATACAAATAACACGAACTTCGATTTATTAATAATTGCAACAACACTATTAATAAAGGTAACAGTAACGGTTTCTCCTTTTTTAAACAGTATGAATCCCATCATGAACAAATTTAACGGAGACGGTACAAGTAACTTAAAGTTTTCGTTTGAAATATTTTGAAAGTTGTGTTCGCAAATGTTCGCCGATGACTCTTCGGCGATGCTTGGCATGTGTGTGTGGCCTAGGCTTTAGGGGCGGAGGGATTGGGTGCCGTGTTCGAGGAGGTGCAAGACGACACTTTCGTTTGCAAATAATATAATAGCTAGGGATTCTTTTTTGTAATAAATGTGGTACTAATTCTACGTTTCACTTCCATTATACAATCCAGATAAATAAATCGAAACGTTATGAAGTAGTTAAAAACAATAAAAATATTTTTTGGTATCCAAAACAATGTCGTATGTGATAATTTATTTACTTAACCTTAATAATATATGTGTTTAATTTTTAAGTTTGTTTTATTGATTCTGAAAAATTATCTTTACTCAATAAGATTTCTGGATTAAAAATACAATATTAAAAAATGACACTCAGATATTAGATGCTGGTCTCTGTCTGCTATAGTGAAAGTCACCGTACTTCGCTTCGAGTCAATTCAACTTAAGAAGAAGAAGAAGAAAAAGAAGAAACATGAGCGTAAATGCACTGTGTTCATCGGTTTATTTTGTATTAGTCGCAGCAAATTACTTTATTGTCCTTACTGTACGTAAATTATTTATATATCTATTTATAGTCAGTCTAACTGTCTTGATGTTGGAATAGAGCCTGTACTCGTTTTTACTTCGCCATCGTCCATAGGAGTACTGATAAGGGTATCTCGCGTCCTGTTGGCAAGATATTCCATGCTGACTTCACAACCCACCTCGGACAACAATCAATTCACTTGCTCTAGTGGCGCTGTTCTGTTCTTTCTGCATCGAGCGAGTGGAACTAATATTACTTGGTAACTTAGGTTGTCGTGTTATTAAGTTGCATTTCTTTACAGCAAATAGTCGCTTTTGTGACTACTATTAATATTTATTTGGATATTACTTAAATTCTTTGTGACCACGCTTTCCTTGAAATTTTTGCGAGTGGCAGTTTCAAGGATTTGTTTGGTAGAGGTTGGCAATTTGTGTAAGGCAGCCATATTGAATAATTTTAGACGCCTCCTTGATCTTTCTAGAGAATGATACATTGCAAGAGTCAGATTAACAGTAATCTTACTACCTCTTTTGGATTATCATAATATATTTTTATCGTCATTATTAGTATTCTACGTCGAGAATGGGGTTGTCATCAGGTGTCAATAATGTAATTTTTATAATCTACGCAATATTCTGTGGCGTTTAGCACCTTATGGCTCTACTTACAATTCTGTTTACGCCACTATCCATAATTAGAAATAACTTGACAGCTCGAAAATTTGTTCCAGCTAATTGTCTGTAACGGGATAGGGGGCTTTAAATTTCTTTTTGGTGGTCAATGTTATTTTGTAATGTGATGACTGTACGATTACGATAAAGCACAATCGAACCTCCTTCAATCAAGAATTAGTTAAATTCATCGAGTTCATTGTTCTACGAATTATTGCAAGTTATGAATATGATAAATGTGGTTGTTGCACAAAAGAGAAATTCCGCCCTTTTGCAACCTTTCCTAATTCCTTGCGACTGTTACGCAAAAGATCAGCTGCTCATAGGAAATCACGATAAATCCAATCAACATGCAGTGTCGGAACTATGAGCGGGGAGGGGAGTTAAGGGTGTTATAGCCTCCCACCCGCATTGGACCTGAACTCTTAACAGATAAAATTGAAGTTGATAAATGGTTGTTACCAGATTAATAATTGTTATTAATTGTAATGGCTATTGTTGTTAATAATATAATTAATATTGTTGTATTAACTGATTAATAAAACTCATTATACCACATTAATGACATTTTAATACCATATTGATAACTTTAATAAATAATTGTTATTAATAATACCAGATTGTTAATTATTTATTTGATGCATTTTATTTAAAGGTAATATTTATAAAATTTTACCATAACAAAAAATATAAGCATAATTTTTAAATAGAAATGCTCCCCGGTTAGCCCTCCCTTGATTACGGTCTAGATCCCCCTCTGTGAACACGCGTTCAACGTCATCGCGAACGATAAGACGCAATTAAAAATTTCACCTCTTGTTCTTTTCGATCCCGACGCCATTAGGGCTAGGGTATCTTTCATTTTCCTGCCTCGCCCCAGGGGACTAACATCTAGTAAATTCGTGTTTGGCGAACACGGGGCCCCGAGCTGAGTCTAGCATTACTTCCACTTACTTGTGCCTGGCTCCTTCCTTTCTCTTTCCTGACCTCCATTGGTCACCTCTTGTTCTTTTCGATCCCGACGCTATTAAGGCTAGGGTATCTTTCATTTTCCTCATTCCTCTCATTTTTTGTCCCGCCCTTATTCTTTGTCCCCCCTCATTTTAGCCCCCCCTCCATTTGATGTATGTTGTGAGATATGTTTTTGGTGTGTTGTAGATCAGGAGGGTTTTTAGTGGGTAGGGTTGAATCATTCGAAGAATCCCACACGCGGGGACAGTCATGTTGGCTCTCTCTAGTGCGTAACTGCATTTTCCCTACCTGTACAAGTTTTTCGGGCATGACCTTTGATGTCGACATGAGCCGTAAAGCCCCCCCCCCCCAAAAAAAAAAAGAAATTAAAAATTTGGTGACGAATAAAAAGTTTGGTGTTTTTGGTGTTCCCTCTTTTGATATCTGCTTGTAACCTGTTTTCTTTCGTAACACGATTAAATGAGACACTGATTCAATGACGAACGATTCAATGACGAACTGAATGACGAACGATTTGAAACGGTAGATGTGTCCAGTTTGTTTGTATGGGTCTTTGCGTGGTACCTGTACTCTACACTACCCTACAAGTACTCTAGACACTACAATTTTTACTTTCTCTTATACGTGGTATATACTCGTAGAACGTTTTTTAAACCGTGAAAAAATTCGAAAGCGAGACTTCGACGGAAATATACGTTTTCGTTATCCCTGATCTGAAAAAGTAGTTTTTGGCTTAACGTCCCTCTGTCTGTGCACAGCGATTCTGATCAAATCAATTTAATTCGCATTTCGTATTTACGGTAGAATTTACTTGTTGTCGATGCACGTGTTCTTTTTTTAAATTTATTTACTTTAAAACAAAAGGTAAGTCACTTGAAGGTCAAAGAACTCTTTTTAATGCTTCTCAAAAACGACTCCAACGATTTTGCTTAAATTTTCTGTACGTAAAGTAGAATTAGCGTGCATTACATCCACAGTATTCCGCTTGAAAGTTTGATATAGACGCAGTAGAATAATTTCCTTCTGCTACACTTACACATTAGTTTACTGTTCCAAGAAGTTTGGATAATATTTAGCCGTGTAAATGGACCAATCAGACGTAGAATACACTTTTCGTAAACTGAAATGAAAGGGATGATAATGATGAAATACATAGGAGGACAGCAAACGCACAGCAGATACGAAAATACATCAATTTTCTGTCTACAATGAAATTGCTTTTATACAAAATTTTTACGATATTTATAAGACTGATATGTCGCTATATATTTTAAAATAATATTCTGAATATTTATAATATTTTCAAATTTCAAATAAAAGACAGTAATAAGTTCATCTAGCGACTTTGAGCATTTGAAGACGACCAAAATACAGATGATCACACGCAAGGAATGACCCGTTCACTATAGAATTTTTTAAATATTTTTTTCTGCAGACGGAGAAACGAACGTGAGAAAGTATATGCAATGGTTTTGCATCACTAGTTTAAAATTATTTTATATTTCTGACCCTTCCCATGATTTATGCCTCTTGGTTCTTAACGTTTTCTGAACCACGAGTACTCTTTTAGATTATTTAAATGTCAACGTAGCTTATGACGCGTGAGGATAATGTTACTCAGTGCCCGAGTATTTTGTTTGATTTAAAAGGAAACTTTGATCTTATTTTAATAAGATAGCTGGGTTCTATCTAATCCAGACAGCATCGGTAAACATATTTGATAATACTAAATGGATGTCTTAATCCAGTGACAGTCATGACGAACAACTTGGATATAGTAATCGACCTCTGTGTATTGTACGTAATGGCCAAGAAGATGTGTAACGGCCGTTGACTATTAAATCTTATATGGCCGTTAAATCCGATTTAAATCCAATGAGGTTTTACTGACCTGCGTGCACATAGGTCATTGTCCTCTTTCTCATTGGTATCTCTTGCGACTTGATCTACCCGTATGTGAGGAGTGAGTCACCTACTAACTGATTGCAGAAAATTTACAAGAATACGAAGAAATATTGGTCTAGCAGCAGATTTACCGACAATTCTCAGAAATGGGACGGATCATGTTGCTGAAGGTCATAAATAGATCGGGGTTAAACTCCTTCGAGAAGAGTTTAAATTTGCATTCTTCTTTCTTCTTTCCGTTGTTCGGAAAATTAGAGTTTTCAGAATCTACCTTTTTTGGTGATAGATTTCAGGAGGGTTTTTAGTGGTATTTTAGTTTTTTGAGTTATTAGGCAACATCCACACACGGGGAAGAGTCACGTTTTCCCTGCCTGCATTTACAAAATGATTAGACATGTAAGGGCTCTAATGACCCAGATGTTGGCGAGCCCTACAGCTCCCATTTTGAAAACTCAAATGTTAACTCGGTTTTTGCGCTCGGAAGTTCACGAGTTTTTCGTGAAAGCCCATTGTAATTGCAAAATTTACCCAGAATTATTCAGACAGAGTATTCAGGCTCGAGAAAATTACCTTTTTGTTGTTGTAAGTATAAGCCATATCAGCATGTCTATGGTTCATTCCTAGAGCCCAAATCCAACCGAAAAAGTATAGAAAATACCCAAAAATGTATTTTCTTTTGCAATTTTCAAGTTGGTCGACCACACGTAGTGACTTGAAATTTTGGCAGCATTTAGAATAGCACGTAAAGAGTTGGTGGCCAAAAAATCAACCCTGCACCTCAGTAATTACGACAAAAATGTCCATTTTTGGCCTTTTTTGACATTATTCGGTATAATTTCGGGTTTTTATCGCGGCCGTATACTATAAAAATAATTTTTCGTTAAAAATGAGTGTTTTATCATCTAAGCGACTTGTAAGATCAGTTAATTTTTGTTTAAATTCAGGAAAATAAATAAAAAGTCGCAAATCACCATTTTTTTAGTATAGGAAGCAATACCAAACGCAAGGAAAGTTAAAAGCGTGATTAAAAACGTAATGTTTGATCAGTAAATGTGTGTACACGAAGGGACAACATCATTTGGCTGCGGGGGGGGGCACATTTGGGTGCCTTATCCTGGGGCACCCCTTATCTATCTATTGATATACTATTTATCGAACTTACTATTAGTGTAATTGTGAGAAAAAGACAATTCAAAGTCTCGGAAGACGATACTGAATGGAGTATATGAGTTAAAAACATCAGTGTTCGTTTTTAATTAATGATCGAACTCGTGTTAAAAATATAAAGAACATAGATTTATAAATTTTGTTTATTATTGGAGGAATTGGTCTGATGTTGACAGATTGATGTACATTACAAGACGTAAAAGAGTTTCGTCATTCTGTCATTATTTATTTGTGCAAAATTTTCAATATAATATGAACTTATTATTAACATTTCAAAGACGAAGGTGGTGGATTATTTTTAGAATGTTTCGATTTATATTTATTATGTAATTTATATTTTGTAAAAAAAATTTGTAGCACTGAATATGGCCGCCATGCGGCCGAAAAGGCCATTTGCATCAATAAATAATGACAGAATGACGAAATCTTTAACTTATTGTTTTATCACGAATATTTTTACTTCATAACATGTTTTACAAAAACGCTTTACGTATATTACACCACTCATATAAAAGAAATTAGGCAGCACCAACAATTCACGAACTCATTAAATATTTATGATATTTATTGAAAACAGTGATCTCTGTTGTTTGTGTAATAAGAAAAATAATGGTAATATGGTTAATATGGCAAATTTCTTTCTTAATAAGTAGTATACCCGACTTTATTGTTTCGTGGGGAAAAAGTTAAGAAACTTTGTCATTCGGCAAACAAGAGGTAACTCTGTCATATTCTGGAATCAAAAACACAGCGTGAGAGAAGGTATTCCGTAGAACAAATGATTCGAGAAGTATAACTTTTGAGGAAGAAAACCAATGTTGTTCAGAAGAATTGAGTTGCCTTTTTCTGCCCTTCTACCTACCTCTATTTCTCGGAAAAGTCGTCGACTCTTTTGTTCCATTGGTGAAGCCGAAATAAAAGAAGGGGGAAGGAGCAAAGAGACTAAATTGCCCGCCATAAAAACCCATAAAGTCGCGCCTCGCCTTTCGACGGCGACCGTTTGGAAATATTCCACCACTCATCGGCTGCAGTTGCAGTTGTCAGTTGACAACAGCGCCCTTCCTTCCTTCCTTCCTTCCTTCCTTCCGACCTCCAAGGTCACACTTGGATCAACCTCACCGTGTGAAGGACTCTCGACAAAGTCAGCAATCCAACACTTGTATTACGTGAAATGCACTTGTCGATGATTACAGACTCTTCGTTATCCGAGCAAATTAATGAACCTTCTTTCCCTCCGACCGCTAAGGGGTTAGCGTGCTCGCTCACCACCAAATCAATTCCCTGCGGGGGCCAGAACAAAAAAAAATTGTAGCTTTTATTCACGTGAATGTCCTTCAGTTCTAAAAAACTGTTACTACTGAAAAGCGAACCCTCCTTCTTCTATCCACCTCGTGCTAGTATCACTAACTCTTACTGTTGCTAACCACTAGTGGCGTCGATTTTTTAAGGAAAGATAAAAATTTTATTTGAATCGTCTAATACTGGGAATTATAAGAAAATTACACCATCCTTGATATGGTAATCACCATTTATCTTTTCTTTTATTTTTATTTTTCACCCTTGAAAACATACTTAGTGGAAATATGCAGAAAATGTCATGTAAATGAAAATTATCAACTACCGCTCACTCCCTACCTCCTAACGCTCCATGTAGATAAGCTTCAATAGCACGCCGCTTCATTTCTCCCCATTTAGAAATACTACAATGATAATAGCAAGTCAGCATGGGACTTTGTATCACAAGTACCGCACTTGTAGATGAACCGGACAATTAATGAACCAGAGTGAAGGGCAGCAGTTCAGGGACCAGTAGTGTACCTTGGCGTGGGGGAGGGGGCGGTCCGCCCCGGATCTCATCATTTAAGGGACCTCGATTGGTCCTCAAATACTGTTTAAACACATAAATTTGAACATGTATACGGGCTTATATACATACTATAGCTGATTACCCGGCGTTGCCTGGAATTTCTTTTACTCCTTAGACCAAAGAACCCACTCACCGGAAGGAAACCGCGCAGGTCGAATTTTCGCTTCCGATGCTGCAGCGCGGTTGCGCCATTTCATTAAAACGCTTATAAAATTCTAAACCGTTCGTCCAAACTTTACGATTTAAAGACGATTTTGTATCTTTGTTAAATACACAAAACAAAGAACCCATTAAATTTGATAAAGATTGATTTCTTTCCTTCTCAAATTCCTCAGTTAAATTGACGTATTTCAACACCTCTCTTTTTCTTTGATAATTTTTAATTAACCTTAATAAATAGACATATGCTGTCGGGGACTTTTTTGTAGAAGTCGTTGAGGCGAACAATGTTGCCTCTCGCATAGTTGTCATCTATCTGTAACCGTTTAGGCAGCGTAAGTGAATATGGCAGATTTCACCGACATTTAACTTCAAATTTATTTTTTATCTTTCTGTTCATACATTTAAATAATAAAAGTTAGGTTACGTTCATCTTGGACATCTTAACTATCTCCTTTTGCTGAATTTCATCGCGATCGGTTCTGTGGTTTAGTTCACTGATTAAGGAACAAACAGACGGACAGACACGCTTTCACATTACGCATGGAGTATGGATTACAACATGGGTTTTCCTTCGGACTGTTTCCATGAAGATATCAACAAATAATTTTATTGGATTCGTGGTTAAGAAATTAACCATTGGCTGATGTTCCATTTGTCACACTCAATGAAATTGTACGAAACAGTTGAGAAGAAACAAAAGCAATGTCCTGAGCGACGCTGCGTGAGTTCATCTGATTTGTTGATTATCACAAAGATTTTAGTTAATTAGAAGCTAGTGACAGATCAGATGACCTTGAGGAGGAGGAGGAGGAGGAGGAGGATGTGACTATAATACAAACCCAATCGCTGAAGTCTCAAGCAAAAACCTCATACGGTTTGGAGCAGAAAAACACAAAGTCTGTTACAATGATATTTTATAAAACGGGCTGATTTCTTGGACTGAAATTATACTCGTTACTATTTCACTTAAGGCTATACTATATAGGACTGACTAACAACTTTTTCGTCACCAAGTTCAAGGAGGCAATTCAATTCTAATTTATCTGTTCCTCTCCTCGCAGTGGCGGACGTACTGGGGGTGTGGCGCTAACCGGGGAGCATTTTTGTTAAAAAATCATTGTTTTACAACACAAATTGTATAAATATTACCTTTAAATAAAATGCATCAAATAAATAATTAACAATCTGGTATTATTAATAACAATAAGAATTATATTATAAATAATAATTATAATTAATTATTATTAATCCGATAACACTTTCACAAAGTATGCCATTTATCAACTTAAATTTTATGTTAAGATTTCAGGTCCAATGGGGGTGGGGGCTATAGTCGCCTTAGCCCTCCTCCGCCCCATCCCATAGATACGCCACTGTTTCCTTGTACTATCGTAAATACTTTGCAATGTTTACCAATATTCTTACTTCATAAGTGACACAAAAAATAATTTTACCCGGACAAATATTTTTATACCCCCCTCCCCCAGCCTTTTCCACATTCCTCCGAAAAGCAAAAGTCGCTCCAGCGGTGGCGCAGGTGGTAGTCTTCACCAAGCGATCCCGGGTTCGATTCCCGACGGGGCCAGAAGAAAATTTGTAGCTCGTCACATGAATGTCCTTAAGTTAATGAACTTAAGGAAGCTGTGACTACTGAAAACCAAACCTTCCTTCCTCTATCCAGCTCCTCCTGGTATCAATAGCTCTAACTATTACTAAACATTTCTACTAACTTCTCCCCGTGGACCATGTTGTTGGTAAACCCAGTTAAGCGGTCCACCTACTAACAATAACCCCTACCACCCAACACCTAACTCCTATCGGTCCATGTAGATAAGCTTCAATATCACGCTACATTCCTCATTTACAAATACAACAATTAAAAAAGGGGGTGCAACTGTGCATACCTTTATATGTAACACGATGTTTGAGAATCTCTACGGCATCTGCGTAAATGCCGCGGATTTGCTGTTGGATTTAATTAATCTAATCACTCTCCTTCCGAAAGGCAGCAATGCTGTATCGTCACGAATCCTTGAAGAATATGAGTCAGAAAGAACCCGTGGTCACCCCTGCCATTCTAGAAGGTCAGGTTGCCTGCAGAGGCAAGGAAGCAAGGGTGGGTGGGACGAACACAAAACCACCCCTAACCATGAGGTCATTGCCCTCTTCCTGCTGCTTCCTCAGCCACATTCTTGTCGCATTCGAAAATGAAAGATGTCTTCAGCACAGAATACTACATAATGGTTACAAATTTTTCCGCAAAAATAAACCTCTAAAAACGTCAAAAATAAAACAACGTGTTGTAATAGAGATATATATATATTTTCGGTGTAGTGATTAAATTGTTTCAACCAATACGACAAAAACTAATAACAGGTAACTGTCCTTAGAAATGTGGGTCAGTCTATGATGAAGGATGAATGTACAGCGCGTAAATCTAAACCGCGCCGCCGCCGTTTCATATGAAACCCAACTATGATTGGAATACACATCGGGATGTGGATGTGCACACTGAGTTCCTTATAACACACGTTTCATGAAAAACGCAAAAATTGTATTTAAAAAAAAAACATTTCATACGAGGCTACGATTTTAATGAGAAATGTGAGTTTCAATAATGGTGAAAATTTCAAAAAGTTTTGCTCCTTTGACTAAATCAGCAGTCGTTCACCGGTATTATTTGTAATATTTTTACACTAGATAATATTTTTGTGGTTCGCACAAAAATCTTGCTATTAATTTCATCCTTCATTGATTATACAACAGAAAATCATGTGATAAGAAGTGGGATTTTCTTCGGTGTGCACTGCGCCAAAGTGTTAACACCCCTTTAATCTTCTCAACTGTTGATGATTCGAGGATTACCCGGGGCTACCTACACACATCGTAACGCAGTCGCGCTCGCAGGGGCAGCTCAGCTTCTGTGGCTGTCCGCAAGGGCGGATCTATGGGGGGACCTGAACTCTGAACAGATGAAATTGAAGTTGATAAATGGCATACCTTTAACAGTGTTTTCGGATTAATAATTATTAGTTATACATTTTTTTGTTATTAATAATACCACATTAATAACTTTAATAAATAATTGTTATCAATAACACGCGTTATTAATTGTTAATAACTGATTGTTAATTATTTATTTGATGCATTTTATTTAAATGTAATATTTATAAAATTTGTATTGTAAAACCATAATTTTTAAACAAAAATTCTCCCTGGTTAGCTCCCCCGCCACTGGCTATCCGTGCTGGTAAAGGGGAAGCGCGCATGCCTGCCTCGCAGGCGTGTCCTACGACTCAAATTTGCGTCCCGGGTTACAATGGATCGATCAGGTCTAGGTCTATGAACGCACAACACATTTGTTCTATTTGAGATTTCAGAAGGAGGGTCAACGTTTATGTTTTAAATGAAAAGTTTTATCAAAGTTTGGTTCATCACGATGGGATTACGCTATAATAAGTAAACTTTTAATGAGTGAATTCTTTCTTTTTTCTTTTTCTTTTTTGTGGGGGATGGGCATGGGCGCCGACTTGTAAAAAAAATAGAGGGCAGGGGGGCTCATCTGAACACCTGGACTTTGGGAATACCTTACATCCCTCAAGAGCGAGGAGATTTCGAGATTTAAGGGTTCTAATGACCTTGACATTGGGGAGCCCTAAAACCCCAAGGGAAAAAAGGGATTCCGAGAGACCTACCCAGATAATTTTAAGGAACCTCAAAAACATTTAATTATCACTGTTTTGTGTAACTTTTAACTAAAACTTGAACTGAAATGTATGCTGCCCATGAAGCCAGCAATAGAGAACCTTGTACCCATATTGTTATCATGAGTTGACTCCTTAGGTTCAATTGTAAATTATTCTACCAAAGATTTGGAAGACGTGTATTGAAGCCACTTTCATCCAAAATGGTACTTTCCGTTACGATATATTTTTGTGCATAAAGAAACCACGCACTTCAAGAAATTCACTTCTCATGAACTAATCAGTTTGTAGCTAAATATATTAACAAATTTTATTATTCAATTTTGGGGTGGGGGGCTTAGAGTAGGTGCCTACACAGATTTTTAATTGAAGTAAATCATCATAGGAGATTGTTGAAAAACTAAGAACATTTTTTATCTTCTTAAAAATTTATACTGAAAAGGGGGCAGAGTCACAGAGTCATGATGTCATAAAATATTCAGATATTCACGATTTTTTAATAATTATTTTGTACTAAAAATTAAGACTTTTTCCTACTGTGCAAACATTTTCAATATCGTAAAAATAATCAATAAAAATATTTTAACACTGCAAATTATGCATAACTATAAATAACACGAAAATCTTTTTTGCAAAAAGGAAAATTCTGATAGAAGGTTTAAATTTTTTAACAAACGCAAAACCCAGGGCCTGAGAAAGGTAAAAACAGCTCTGATACTATAATAAATTTTATATACAATACTCATTAATTATAAGGCACAACCTGTATTTCCATCTCAAGAAATTTAGATTTGGACTACAAAAACACCAGAAAAGAAATTTCATATAAAAAAGTATTTCATTTATTTCTTTAAAATTAAATCTATGAACTTAGATAATTGAACCCAAAACGTATATTGTTCACATTTCTTTGCTGAATACAATGAATTTTTTTTGTGTGCAGAATTTTAAAATCTGTTATTCATAAAAGCAAGGAAGTCGAATGAGATTTCATCAAGCTCTCAACAGACTGGATCATTCATGAATAGCTATAATTGGTCAATACAATCATCAACTGAGGGTTGAAAATTCAGTGGTGCCCACAAGGGGGGTGGTCCGTGATGCAAATTGCGTCATCGAAAAAAAATTTGGTGGGAGGTTCGAAAATAGAGTTTTTGGAACTTTAGAACATTTCATAGTCATACAATAAATAAAGTTTTAAAAATGGCACATATTAAAATAAAAATCATAACAATGTCGTATTAATTTTTACAGTTTACGGACATTTTAACATGATAAATAATTTAAATTCATTTTCGAAACTGATGAATAAATAGTAAGTTATGCCGAGCAGAGATCTAGACCTCTGAATACGTAGACACGAGCGTGGGATACGGGTCGGGGTCACCTCTTGTGTGTCAAAAGACCGGGAGATTCATCGCCTGGAGTCGAGGAAGTGACAACAGATACTTGTCTCTCTTGTCTTGCAATAGTAAGATTACACAACAGACGGCCGGTCTAAAAAACAGCGTTGCTCTGAATGTTCATTGCTTTCCCCTCAGTGTATTAGTATACTGTGCGTGATCAAGGTCAGAACTCAATTTTGTATCTTGTATTTTTCCCATACATCGCCGTTCTTGTTTTTGTTATAGTGCTTTATCCGATATGAGAGAAATTAACCATTTTCTACTGTGTTGACAATAGTTTTTCGTTTCTTGTGAGTGATAAACTCTTAGATATGATAAGAGGATAGAACTTTTCCGAAAACTATTTAAAGTTAATGTGATAATCAAAATATCTTAAGTGATGGGCAACGGTAGTGAATCTTCTGAGCCGTAGTCTGAGAAAGCGTCAAACGTTACTGCGTGCGGTTTAAGGTTAGAAGATAGGGGAAAGAAAAACTATCGTTTCTCGAATTGTACGTTGATATAGGCTTCTTTAATGTAAATTTCGTTTACGAATATTTTCCGTCACGTACACCTATACTCGTTACAAATTATACTACATTTTTCTTGAGAATTTTCATGGCCTACGTTTCTCAAAATTCACTGACAAATCTGCTAAATGTCTCATTCTCTTGCTTTATATATCTCACAAGTGAAGAAGGGGACATGTATCTGAGTTGCTTATCCAGTGAAAAAATCCGATGAAATTTAAGAAACCTCGAAATCTCAGTTTAGCGCAAATGAATCTGAATAAATATGAAATCTGAGTATGAGGCTTTGAATTTGTTTTTCTTGGGGCTTTAGGGCTCGTCAAGATCATTAGAAATTTAAAAAATTCAAACTCTATTCTTGTACTTTCGTAATTTTTTGCTGCTGAAATATAAATTAAAGCCTAATCACGTATTGTAATCTCACTTAAATTTATCCTTTATCAGTAAAGCGGATATAGGTGATGAATATTCTTTTTACTTTCTCATATACGTGGTTTAAAGACAGTCTTACAAAGAAAAAAATCGCGAGATTTTGAGGGAAATATTCATTTTAGTGTCTCCAATACAGAATATTTTCTATTAAGCGTGCGTAATACCATACAGCCTGTAAAATATCGGAAGGCGACTGGCTACCTCCCTCACTGTCACTTCTTCGTTCCCATTTGCTCTCCGACACACAACCTTTCGCTCACACAAACATCCTCACTCTTCGCCATTGGAACGATTCGCCGACTGGGTATTTCTTAGCGCCAACTATTTTTTACCGCGCGTATAAAAGACAAATAAGTTTTATTCTGGATTCTGCGCCAAATTTCTAGAAAAATTGTAGCAAACAATTGACATTTTCAAGCAATCTCTTTCCCTTAATTTTATATGCAGAAGATTAAACTGTTCTTGTCGACGTCAATATAAGATGCATGAAAATGGTTGCTTTTTTCTTTGTAAAATTGGTTTGCGTACTATATAGATGACAGTCTTAAAAGTGTATGAGAAAACAAGTGCATTGATCTTGCAAACAGATTTTAGTTAGGAGTTAGGGTGACAAATCAATGAAGAAATTAGTGACAAATCAATGAAGAAATAATTATTGACAAAATATTATGAAATACATTTTATCAGCATCTGGGGCCGAATTCAAAATGTTTGAAACAAGATGGATGAGATGTACTCAAATCTCTTACAAATGGTTTAAGAAGTATTAATCAATTTACTCATTTGTGTGAGTGCTAATTACAAAGAAAAATTAATCACCCGTAGTTTTTCTATTATGTATTACTTCATACAAAGATGCCTCAATGTGGTTTTCCACAAGAGAAACAAGTATGTCTCTGTATCTGTAAGACATTCTCCACCCAATAGTGGTATGAGGACATAGCATTTTTCCTCTCCAAACTGAACAAAATGAAACCAAAAGTTACGTCATATCAAGTGAAGTACAAAACTACTCTAAATTCTCTATTTGAAGTGTGAAATGGCACAGTAAAAATTGGGGTCCATGATGGATCAAACTGGATAAAAATATTATAAGTAAGTAGTATGTAGGGACCAAACAAAATAGCATTTCTATCTTACCTAATTAGCATTTCTTTAATAATATTAGCATCTATATTATTTCTTGCCTCCAAAGACCTAGAATTTTATTTAATAGTGTATATTTCAGTTTGTAGAATATACAAATTTATATTAAATCTACAAGTTCATTTGAACGTACAAAACCATTTAATACAAAATTAATCTGACTGTTTAATGATGGACTTGTTTTTATTCTTTTCCGGTCCCTAGTAATATATCCACTTTTCGATTCTTCGTACAAATCACAATGTTAAATACCATTGCAACATACAGCAGAAATACTGCTATTAAAAGTTCCCCCAAGATATTGCAGAAACATGATTCACAAACCATATGTAAAAATGTTTTATTTTAAGTGAGCAAATATTCACAAAATTCAAAAAGGTTTTAAATATGACATTCTCAAACAACATAGTGTAACATATGTAGAAAACTATCATAAATGTCAGCATTCTGTACCCTGAAATAAAGAAGATATATGTAAGAGATATAGAAAATATTAGCTTTCATGTAGTAAGGGACAAATGCATACATACTCCCTAGTTATAATTATTAACAAGTTTATTACAAAGATGTATTCAACAATTTTTAATATTGTTTGCACATTAACAACGCTTGTACATTAAAATTTCTCCAATATGAAAGAAATATGATGTTGACGAGCCCTAAAGCCCCACAAAAAAAAAAAAAAAAAAAAAAAAAAAAANACAAAAAGAGGTCATCATTAAGAGAACTTAAAAGTTAAACTACTTCTAATCTCGAAGGACATGATGTATGAAACTTATCTCCAACTTCTTCAGGTCTTCGCTTGTCTTTCGGCCTCCAACCAACCACGCATCAGCCTAGTAATTGAACTGATCTTGCAACATTCAATCGTGCCCATGAATGAATGAGTGAATGGAGGAATGAATGTACAGACGAATGAATGAATGAATCGATACTTCATTCGATTAATCAGGCAACAATTCATTCAATCAATCAGGCAACAATTCATTCAATCAATCAGACAACAATTCATTCAATCAATCAAGCAACAATTCATTCAATCAATCAAGCAACAATTTATTCAATCAATCAAGGAACAATTCATTCAATCAATCAAGCAACAATTCATTCAATCAATCAAGCAACAATTCCTTGAATCAATTAACCATTTAACTGTTCGTTCGTTCAATACACTGACGTAATAATAAACAGAAGAACAGCTGACCAACAGCTGAGCGCGATTCGATCGATGTCGATCGATGTCAATCGATGTGCTGCGCCGATCGCGCCGTTTAAATGACGACGCAGTATGACCGGAGGGTTAAATATTATTCATATTTACAAATTGAGTAGTTTATTGGCCCAAACATTCTTGCTATTGAGTTAATTATAGTATTGCATTTGTCTCGTAACTTCAGTAGCTTTTCTCTAATTATTAATGAATTGTACCCAATTTATTCAGTGTGTTCAGTAAGAGCTCTCCTATTGTTGCCACGTCCAATTGAATATATACTTTTTCCATGATAGAATTGCTAAGTTACGAAAGAATGCGTATTTCTTTTTGACATTTCCTATTGTGACGTGTGATTTTTCAGATGAAACAATCATTGAACAAATAAAAGGATAATGCTTGGTTTCCTAGTTCATTTGATTCCAGGTTATTAGTGGTTCAAGCCTAAATTCTCTCAATGTACATTTCAAATTCCATGTTGGACAGATTCTATATGAAACAAAATGAGGAACATTATGATGACTTTCTTGGTCTGAGAATATAGTATTTGGCTTTCCTCGTAATTAAGATGCCATAAACAATTGTTAAATTGAGCAATTGCTTTTCACTTCACTTGGATATATTATCTGGGTTAGGTCAGTGTACACACTATTGACCTTAAGTATTTTCTGTTTTTATTAATGATTTGATACAAAATATGGAATGCAGTGAAACATACCTTTTTGCTGATGATGCAGAATTGTTTAAATCCATTAAATCTTTCATTGCTGTACTTTTACTTCAAATTGAATGTCTTGTAATTGATACTATGAAATGTTTTCATATTTGTTTTGGTAACTCTCAGTCATACACTTTGTTACCTTATTCTCTGAATAGAGATATTATTGCACTAGTTGAATCAGTAAAAAGTGTATGGATTATTTTGACACATTGATTGTATGTATTTATTAGTTATTGCAGAAAGATTTTCATTAAGAAATTACTTTTAGATGATTTTATTTCTCTTTAATATATCACATTGTCATGCATGCTTCTACTACATGGAGACCTGATGAACTGGTTCTGATAAAGAAATTAGAATCATTCAATTGAATTTTTTAAAGATTTGCAGCATTTAGAATTGAAATATATATACTTCACCGTTAGATCACAATCTCACTCGTACCTACAACACATATTCTATTGCTATCTTAGAATCTGATTTATCTTTTCCCTTAGAATAAGGAGTAATATTATACATTTGTCTGTACTAATCTAATAACTAAGGTTTCTCCGATTTACTGTCAATATTATCAAATTTTTGTTCAGGGATCAGGTCATATGTAGTCAATTATTTATTGAGTATCTAAGTTGTGTAATAATGTAATGAGGTTTAAAGCAAATGAAAATTCGGATTTTAGTATTAAGAATAAATGTAAGGTACTACTTGCATTTGAATGATTATTCTTTGTATTTTAGAATATTTTGTACAAATTACCTCTCACTTAATATTTAAATTATTTATTCAATGTATGGGATTTTCTCTGAAGATGGGGAAAAGAATATCAAATCAGAAAAAGAAAGTAATAATAAAATTAATTTTTAAGATATTACAATTATTAAATGCTGAAGCACACTATTATTTGATTGGTTTAGAAATGATACATATTCAGAAAGGCTATTGATTTATTTATCAGCTAACCCATCAGAACAGAAGAGACCCATGGTGTTTAATTTAATAGATAAAGCAATGGAATATTTAAATGATATTTCCAGAAAAAACAAGTTTAAACCTGTAAAAAATATACTTTTGTCGAACTTCATCCCCAAGTAGGAATTATAAGAACATTAAAAAAAGATGATGTATTATAGGAACATTAAACTATGCATTATTATAACACTTAAAATGACTGACAACTTTGTTTGTTTTGTATTATGTAAAAAGGTAAACTCTATGTATGGTTGATAAAGTATAGGAAATATATTTTTCTATTCTCTCATATTTTTTTCCCTTTAATTGTACAAGTTTGATTTAGATACATAATTCCAGTCATGTGCATGCCTGTTTCTCCATGAAAATGATCCAGACAAACATATTTATTATTCAATCGCATTACAGTGGTTTATTACAAAAATTGATACAAAAATACATTTCTTTCTTCATTTCTTTCTTTCTCAAATAAATAAACTTCATGTGTAGTGTTTCTTCAAACCTATATTTATTACCACGAAGTCAAAATACAACATAAATTGCACAAGGTTTCTGAAGACTATGAAATTAAAATAAAATATTAATTATACTTAATGCAAAATAAAATAATATCTTTATAAATTTTGAAAAAATCAAACTCTGGAAAATTTGCAAACACAAGGAAGGCATTCCTCACCTATCTTTCTAATTCTTATTTAGTGTCCGGATTTTACTGCATCGTAGCTAGACACATTCTACAGTTCATTAATCATTAGGTAGGATAACTTCCATAGTTTGGAATGTTGCCAAGTTTTGATTGAGAATCCACAAAAATTACCCAAGGATAAAAAACGGGTAACTAGTTAGCATAATGTTAACAACATTCAGAACAATAGTTACGGAATGTGCAATTAATATTTTAAAATCATTTCAGTATTCACATAGGTGTGTATTGCGTTGAGACTCTATTAATTATCTGGACATAAAAGGAAAATTCTACTAGTATTAACGTCCATTATGTAATCTAATGAGATAAATAATTAGAAACTTGCGACCTTTTATGAGTGAATAATATTTTAATTTTTGTGAATAGTTCACAACGTCTTGACATGGATTTACACCGTCACTTGAGGACGGCATGAATCCACGTCGAAACATAGCGAGCTACTCACAAAAAATACAAATATTATTCGTGCATAAAAGGCGGTAAGTTTTTAATTATTTACAGAAGGAAAATATTCATTGAACCAAGTGTAGCTGAACAAGAACCATTTGCTGAGACTAACCTTGGCACTGATATGCTTTAATAAATTGTTAAGTAGTAATAGGAAGTTAATATGCAAAAGTAGTACAATGTTATTATGAGTGGATGCTCACTTTATAAAATTATATATGAACTTATATCAATGTAATATTATTTTTCTTTTTTAATTTGAAGTGTTTAAGATTCACAGGGGCCCTACCAAAAGGTATTTGCTTATACCCCTGTTGTTTGCATACATTTATTAATATTTTTATGAGATATAAAATGTACTGCAATGTTAGTAGTCAATAAATAAATAAATGGATGAGAAATAATCAAAGAATCATAAAATTGAAAATATTTAATATACTTATTGTACATCTTTTTTACAAATAGAGGGTTAATCTTTCCTTTAATATCTCTATGAAGTGAAGGTTCTCAAACTTATGTACCCAATTCTTCGATAAAATCTTCACTTCTTTAACCTCACAAAAAATTGAATGAATGTATAAAAATCTATGTAAAATTAAACAACTAAGAAAGGCGAAAAAAAGAAAAAGAAAAAGGATTTAAGAAAAAATGTCAAGGGATTTTGGCATTCAGAAAACTAAGGTGAACAAAATTTCTAAAAATATTATGTAACATAATTACAGTCATACACACAAAAAATAACACTTTTACAAAACAATTCAATGATCTTGCTTAATGTAGTATCACGTAGTATCAAACCCAGTATTGAAAACATCAAATATGGAACTAAAAACAAAAGCAATCAATTTAACAAAATCTTCATTAAGTGGTAATAAAAAGTCAGACTGGGAAGAATCTGTAGGCGTTCTTTCTTTACTATCAGAACAAACTTGACTCTGAGAGGAGGATGGGATCTGTGTGGAGTTTTTTTAGGTGCCACCCTAATTTTAAATAAATAAAATATATTCCAGATCTAACAGAATCAAATATATAATACCATTTCAATATAAAATTTATTGATCATATGGCATAACATGATCCTAATCAAGTTATGGGGTAGATCAAAATTCGTTTGCTCTAACCCAGCCTTTTAATTTCTTTTCAACAAACTTATTAATCATAATACTTGCTTCTAAAATTTTAAGTTCTTTAGGTAAAATATTAAAAATCTTTTTAGCAACTATGTAACTACTTGACAAAGAGTATACTTTTTCCTCTGCATTATTATACTTTTATTTCTTGTTCTACTCTTTCTATTTGTGTACCTTACTATTCGTTATAATCGGAAATATTTAAGTATTGGCAGCTCTGTTATGCTGGTTTGTTTCTTCAAAGTCTTTATAAGTTATCTTAAATTAATTGTCATTTCTTTTGCCTAGAAACAATTCTGAAAACAATTCATAGTTCCATTAAAAGATCAATAAAAGTGCTAAGGAAAATAAAACTAATAGAGGAAGAATTATAAATTTGTAAAGAATTTTGGTCTGGGAAGTTAAGTTTCTTTCTGCTTTCGTGTTTTATGATTTATAATATTAATATTAAATTTATATTTTTTAGAGTTATAATCTTCTAGCTAAATAGATCTAAATTGGCACTTTCGTGGAGAATTCTGACAGTTGATTTTATTTTCCTACTGAAACTTGAACACCAGCAAGGCATATCAAAGCCCTTATCTTTCAGTCATCATTCAGTTTGCACAAAAAATTTATAATAGCACATGAGCTTAAAACAGAATTTTGTTGTATATTTTGTGAATATTTCCTCACTCCTAATATAAAACTTTTTTACATACGGCATTTTCACACAAATATAAGAGTCAGCATTCTGAAACCTCAAGATATAGAAGATACAAAATTTATTTTGTATTGGTTACGCAATAGTCCAGGCATTACAATGTGTGAATTTAGCTAATATTCGCAGGATCCAGTAGGCAGTGTGTAAGAATATTTGGTTAGTTTTAATCAAGAGTGCAACATCATCTCTGTGTTACAAGGAGTTTTTTTTAATACACGGACAATCAATTTAAAGATTCATATCATATTAGTTCTTATGGGACCAGCCTTCCAAACTACTCTCAACCATTTCAAGAAAATTCCATTACTACTAAATGATTTTAATAATGAGTTTCATATTTCTTGCTTAACCCTCCATCAGTCACACTTTTCAGATGCCATCTAACAGGAGAAGTCTACCATAAATTCCCTGACAACCCAACATCTCTCCTTCCCAATATCCTAACCCAAGTCACAGTTAGGTGAAAGAACAGGCTAAATGACCTGAACCTCACCATAAGACATGAAATAAATAAAATCTCACTGAAGGGTTTTTTTAAATTATAGAGAAGTGGTTAAGAGAGTTGTCAACTTTTAAAAAAGACTGTATGATTCATGTTTTGGCAGTATTTGTACTATGAATTATGAACTGGTATATGGAAGAGGTGCGGGGCGAATCCAGGCTGAATTGTCAGGTGTCATCTGTACACACAGCAGTTCACATTTTATTCTCAAAGCTGTTCATATAATTTTTCAATAACATGCATGAATAAAAGTTGATATAAATATACTGATCTAATTATTTCCTTAGATTGCGAGACAAAAAGCAGTACAACACTGAAGTAAAATATTGTATAATATTGAATATAATAATCATGTACAGTTTTTAAAGATAAACTATAACATTTCTTATTATCTCTTTGGACGATGTAAGATGGTGCACACTCTATCATAATACTGAATCCCACTCTAACATAACGTATTCCAGTTTAAGAAACTTCAAGTATGCTTAAGATTTCTTTTTTGGTTTTACACAAGAGGACACTTCAAAAGTGATATGCCATTAAATTGTTCTCAGATCTAGTCCTCAGATGATAGTAGTCCAGAAAAACATACGCTACATACATTAAGCATTCCTCTAACAAAGACATTCAAATCATGTTCATGTTTATTTCTAATGAGTCGCTCTCTGTATGTCTTTGTACAATGAATCATGTTTTGGAACGAGTATTGTTAAGAAGATTCTACATAATCCGATTTGTTGATATTTGTAGCTTATAATCGTCAGAATTTGTTTGGATCCACTTGTTTGTTGCGGAAATTTATCTCGTAATTATTAATTTGCTTTGCATTTCTATTATTATGTTTACCACCAAATTATTAGTTGTCACATATTCTCTTCTGTATGTTTTCTTTCATACTGCATAATTACATTAATAATACTTTCTTGTAATCTGATCATTTTTACATTCAGGGTAGAATGAATTAATGAAGGAGTTAAATTTTAACTAACCAAATTTTTTAATGTTATTTCTAATTTCAGAAGTTTTATCATCTTGTGATGATCTTCTAGTGTACTTCACTCTGACGACATGTCCTATATTTCTGACTGGAAAGCAATCTATTTGGTGGGGCAATCAAGGATGGACTTGAAGTTTTTCTAGACTGTATAGTTACTACGATTAGATCTGAGAACAATTTAATGGCATATTGCTGTTGAAATGTCCTCTCGTGTGAACCCAAAAAGGATATCTTAAGCATACTTGAAGTTTCTTAGATTGGAATATGTTCTGTTAGAAGGGGATTCAGCAAATGTATTATTATAGAATGTGCACCCTCTTACATCTGCCAAAGGGATAATACAAAATGTTATAGTTTCTAAATTACTTCAGTATTGTACTGCCTTTTGTCTCACAATCTAAAGAAATATTTAGTTCAGTATATTTGTATCATATTATTATTCATAAATCATTTGGTTCCAGATTAGAAATAGTTTAATATTCAAGTTCTCTCAAACCTGACCTCTTTTTTGTCTGAGACTTGATTTTAATTTTCTCTCGTAAAAGTGTCCATATCTTTCTTCTGTATTGGAGAAACTTCGATGTACAAGCATTAAATGAACAAATAATATAAAAAATTGTTGAAAACAGCTTTTTTATAAACCTTTTAATAATTATATATACACAGTATATATTCATTTGTCCCTTACCACATGAAAGCTAATACTCTTGTTGAAGTGTTCAAACAGAATACGAGTATAGACTGTGTCCACAGAAACTACTATAAAATGATAAAAACACATTTTCCTAGAAATTATTAAGAAAAGTCCTGCAAGGGAGGTAATTATTCCATGACAGGGGTGGAGTGAAAGGAAGGGGAGGTAGGAGTATGTCAAGAGAATCCAAAGTCCACATTGTCCTGCAAATTCTACTCGAACAATCTGAGGTTTGAGAGGTAGAAGTCCAGTTCACTACACACTACATTATTGGTTGTCCTTTCTCGGAAGTGAATTTCTTCAATTCAAGGAAAAGTTATTTGTGAAACAATCAAAATAGCTATGGAGAGTCTGTTTAGTCACTAATAATTGAACAAAACTCTTTGGATTAATGATGCTTTGACACAATGCCCTCGTTATTGAAGCAAGACCCTTAAATTAATGCTTAAAGAAGTGTAACAACTATCAGCTTCCCCAATAATTCACGTAGATGTCATTATGAAAAAAGAAACTGAATGAGCTCTAGGTTTCATCTTGCTTTTTAAATTTAGTTTTTCTCAGTGCTTTTCATATTGGACAATTTCTTATTGTAGTATTTGTAAGTGGGAAATGTAGCGTGCTTAAAGCTTATCTACATGGTGCGATAGGATAAAGGGGGTGGGTGACAGAGGTTGTTTTTGGTAGGTGGGACGGTTAGGTTGGGTTTACCAACAACTTGGCCCAGGTGGAAGTGTTAGTAGCAATAGTTTGTAATAGTAAAGAGTAATTGTTAACAGGTGCAGTTGGAGGTGGATATAAAGCTGGAGGGCTCGCTTTTCAGTTGTCACAGCTATATGATCTGGGACATTAAAGTGAGAAGCTACAAATTGCTTCTGGCCCTGCCAGGATTTGATCCCAGAATGACTTTGTGATGAGCAAGAATGCTAAAACCTGAGCCACCGGAGGGATGGGCAAAATTTAGAAAGTACAATATCAGGAGAAAAACTTCACTGATGAAGGATCCAAAGCAACAACTGAGGTTAAGTCAAATATTTAACAAAAAAATTTGTATCTGTTGTTTTCAAAAGTGAAACTGAAGAATCTGTTTTTGAGAATCAATTACTTTTAATTCAATAATGTGGTGATCGTCCTTCTTAAATAATGTAATTTTAATCAGTTATTTGTCTCACAGCCTCAATGATTTAATATATGTTCTTCACAATGAAATGTTACAAAAAATTTGTTTAAAAAAATAGTTTGTCAGTTTTAGATGTTTTAGCCATAAGTAGTTACCTGCATATTTAAGTTTTTTATAGAGTAAATAATGCACCAGATACTAAACCAATGTCATAACTATCCCTACTGGGGCACCTGTTAATGGTCACATCATGGACCCCCAGCTAAAAATATTTTGACAAGCTCTTTCTTAGGAATAAAGCAAGTTTACAAATAAATTAATGAACATCCGCTTTACTTTTCAAGTGAAACCACTTTACATTCATTCTTATATTATTAATTGTACTGTTTAAATGGAACATTTTACAATGGAGCAGGACAAAAAAAATGGAAAGAAGTTGAACAATCAAAAATTTAAAAAAAATATTGACAAAGTTGCTTTTATTTTACATGATATAAACTGCATTGTACAGTAACTAATATAAATACTTAAGATTAATATAAGGAAAGATTACTTCAATTATAGTACTTTAGGGCACCATTGAAAATTATAAGTACTGTTTGGGAAACAACTATTTAAGAAAATATTTGTCTGTCTGTGAAAACTCAAGTTTTGTTAAGCCAATTTATAAATGAAACAATCTTCTTTTGAAACATTGTTTGAAATAATGCCAAAGGGCACCTCTAACAAATTTCTTAAGGAAGGTAATTTAAGATCACAAAATGTTGTTTTTGTATTTAAAAAAATTCATTTTTGGAGCCCCAGGGAATTGCAACACACAAACTGGCAGAAGTTATGCCACTGTACTAAACCAGAAAGAATATAATTTTGCCGTTTTTTGTCAGTTATCAGAAATTCAAACGACTAAATACTTCAACATTTGCAAGTACTTCAAGTTACTTTGAATCAATGTTTTGCGCATTCAATATGTCTTCTCAGAATTGATTATCTTGAAATGCTTTCTTACTGCAATAATTGGGTCACAAATGGTGTTTTTGTCCTGACTTGGACTCGTGATAAAGATAGTATTTATAATTTTATTTTCGTTCTGTTATTTCACAATTTAAATAAGTTTGTGGCAACATAGTCTCTAATTAAGGAAGTAGACCTGATACAATTGCTTGTTGCAACAACTGCAGATGTTTCTATTCTACTATTTTGAGTTCTGTAACTATTATAAAAAAGATTAACAATCCAAAGTAAAAAAATATATAGTCCAATATCCAAAATCAGTATTATTCTGCAAAGACACTATGCCTGATAAACTTTACAATCAACTAAAGAAAATTTGATACAATGATATAAACTTTTAAGTATTAAAATAAGATGTATGTTCCATGATAAGAAGATTCCACAGGTAAGAAAATCTTTCGACGATAACTACTCTACCAACTGTCACACACATAGACGGTCAAGACTCGTCTATTCAAAATATGAAGTGACGCTAGGCGTTTCTGGAAGTACGAAAAATCGAGTCACAATCTTCAGATACTTCGTCACAGAACACAAGCATCAGTAGTTACAGGGTACTTGAAGAAAAATAACGTCCTCCCTTCTCTTTTGGTCTCTAACTAATGTCATCAGTATAGCGACCACAAAATTGATTGTTCTACAGACAATCAATCAGCCGTGCAACAAAGAAAGAAAGAATGAAAAAATTGATTAAAACTGTCATTTAAAACAACACATTGATTGTATGTATTTATTAGTTATTGCTGAAAGATTTTCATTAAGAGATGACTTTTAGATGATTTTATTTCTCTTTAGTATATCCCCTTGTCATGCATGATTCTACTACATGGAGACCTGATGAACTGGTTCTGATAAAGAAATTAGAATCATTCAATTGAATTTTTTTAAGATTTGCAGCATTTAGAATTGAAATATATATACTTCACCGTTAGATCACAATCTCACTCGTACCTACAACACATATTCTATTGCTATCTTAGAATCTGATTTATCTTTTCCCTTCAAATAAGGAGTAGTATTATAAATTTGTCTGTACTAATCTAATAACTAAGGTTTCTCCGATTTACTGTCAATATTATCAAATTTTTGTTCAGGGATCAGGTCATAAGGAGTCAATTATTTATTGAGTATCTAAGTTGTATAATAATGTAATGAGGTTTAAAGCAAATGAAAATTCGGTTTTTAGTATTAAGAATAAATGTAAGGTACTACTTGCATTTGAATGATTATTCTTTGTATTTTAGAATATTTTGTACAAATTACCTCTCACTTAATATTTAAATTATTTATTCAATGTATGTGATTTTCTCTGAAGATGGGGAAGAGAATATCACATCAGAAAAAGAAAGTAGTAATAAACTTAATTTTTAAGATATTACAATTATTAGATGTTGAAGCACACTATTATTTGATTGGTTTAGAAATGATACATATTCAGAAAGGCTATTGATTTATTTGTCAGCTAACCCATCAGAACAGAAGAGACCCATGGTGTTTAATTTAATAGGTGAAGCAATGTAAGTTTTTAATGTAGTTTTCATATGTAAATATTTTTGGCACACTTCATCCCTAAGTAGGAATTTTAAGAACATAAAAAAAGATGATATATTATTTGAAAATAAAAGTGTACAATGATATAATGCATGATGATAACTCATAACGTATGTTATTTTGTATAACATAAGTAAAACTCTGTATAAGATTGATTTAGTGTAGAAAATATAGTTTTCTTTTTGCTCTTATTTTATCCAATTGTTTACAAATTTCATTTAGATACATAATACCACTTGTGAACAAACCTGTTATTCCATAAAATTGAAAATGGTCCAGTCAAACTTATTCATCATTTAGCTGCACATTAGTGGTGTACAAAGAAAACTTACTAAAATGCATTTCTTTCTCAAATAAATAGACTTCAAGTATACAGTAACTAAAAAATTAATTTTCTTCCCATTAAGTCGAAATATAACATAAATTTCACAAAAGGAACTGAATGTAAGATATTTTAAAATAAAACCGATGTTAAAAATTATAAAAAAATAAAACTAGCAAATTCACAAACAAGGGGAAGGCCCTTCTCGTCGTGTTTTTATTTAGTGCCCTCTGTTTCCTCCATCATAGCTGCAGAAGTTCTACAGTTTATTAATCATTGGTTAGGATAACTTCCATAGTTTGGAAAGTCGCCAAGTTGTGATTGAAAATCAACAAAAATTACCCTGAGGATAAAAAACAGGTAACTAAGTTAGCATAATGTTAACAACATTCAGAACAATAATTACAGAATGTGCAAATAACATTTTAACATAATTTCAGTATTCACAAAAGTGTGTATTCCCTTCAGAACAGAAAACATTATCAAGACATAAAGGAAAAATAAAATTATTTAATAGTATAACTGAATAAGAACAATTGCAAACCATAACCCTGATTTGCTTTAATAAATTGTTTTGAAGTAATACTAAGTAAATATTCAAAAGTAGTAAAATGTTATTTTTATTGGATTCTCACTTTAAAAATTAAATAGTAAAATTTATATCAAAGTTATTATTTCTGTTTCTTAGATTCAAGATAAACACAAACTCTACAAACAGATATCTGTATATAGCTCTGTAGGTTGTATGCATTTATAAATATATCAACAACGGTGGCTTAGTGGTAGCATCTTTACTTCCACGATTCCGCTGAGCAGTAGAGAGTGGATTCAAGCCCTGCTCGGCCGAACTAGGTAAGGTTTTCAGCTGGTGTTTCCCTCACCTACTCCAGGCAAATGTCTGTTTGGTACCATAAGTTCCTTGGCAACCCAACATCTCTCCTTCCCAATTCCCTTACCTAAGTCTAACAGTTAGGTGGAAGAGCAGGGCTCATGGCCCGAACCTGGCATAAAAAAAAAATTATAAATATTTTTCATATTATAATATGTATTGTGAAGGTACTGATCAATAAATAAATAAATGAGAAATAATCAAATAATAATAAAAATATTATTGAAATTATTTAATTAACTTAATATACATGTTTTTTTTTACAAATGGAGGGCTAATCTTTCCTTTAATGCCTGTAGGAAGCAAAGTTTCTCAAACTTATGAACCCAAGTCTTCAATAAAATCTTTACTTCTCTAACTTCACAAAAAATTGAATGAATGTATAAAAAAATCTAAGTAAAATTAAACAATATATTAAAAATCTAAGAAAAACAACAGAAGGATTAAAGGAAAAATGTCAAGGGATTTCAACATTCAGAACACTAATGTGAACAAAATTTCTAAAAATATTGTATAATATAATTACAGTCATACATACAAAAAATAACACTTTTACAAAACAATTCAATGATCTTGCTTAATGTAGTATCACGTAGTATCAAAACCAGTATTGAAAACATCAAATATGGAACTAAAAACAAAAGCAATCAATTTAACAAAATCTTCATTAAGTGGTAATAAAAAGTCAGACTGGGAAGAATCTGTAGGCGTTCTTTCTTTACTATCAGAACAAACTTGACTCTGAGAGGAGGATGGGACCTGTGTGGAGTTTTTTGAGGTGCCACCCCCACCCTTCACAGGACTAGAAGCATTAATGCTGTCTTTGAACATTTTGGAAGGTGTTGATGGTGATCGAGCGAATGAATCTCTCATCGTCAGGGACCTGCGAGCTTTTTGATTGGATTGTGATTTGTCCATTGAACCCTTTCGCAATAATGGTAAATTCATGTGTGTAGCCAGATAGATTTTTAATGTCTGAAGTGTTGATTCCAAGGTATAACTAGAAATTTCCTCCCACAAGCTACGTTTTGAAAACTCAATGAAGAAAGTCATTTCTGTATTCAAACTTCTTCGCAGCAATTCCTTCTCGGTGGATGACAGCATGTCGCTGAGCATATAAACAAGGCCTTGAGAAGTTATCATTTCTACAGTCATTTCAAATACTGAACTAGTTAGGTTCTTGTCCATTGAAAGTATCAATGAAGTTCCTTTTCCCGGTCGGACCCCACTGATGGAGGGTCTCGGAGAAGGGACTCGAACGCCCTTACTTAGAGCTTGAGTACACAAGTTGGCAAGCGTTATCAGTATTCCAAATGTCAGGGGGGTCATCACATCAAAGTAGAAATCAGGAGCATCGAGGTTCGTGATCACTATGGGACGTATCGCCACAGGAGTCCCAACACATTTCGTGAGCAAGTACACAAGGCGGGGAGAAAACGACTGGAGAATACACAGACACAACTGTGCCAATTTCAAAAGCTGGCAGTGAATCTGCACAACTAGATCTGAATCGAGATCCACTTTTGCCTCGGGTCTTTCCAACAATGATTTCAGCTTCACAGGATTTATAAGAAGAGCAACACTCATGTGTAGACACGTAGCAACACCTGCGGTCACACTAGTCAACGATGTTTCATGAGCGAGTTTCCAATGATTTGGATAGAAAGAGAGAGTTCTCACCAAATTCAAAGTCAACATACTTAATTCTAACATGTTTTTGTCCAAAGAATGGCGAAAAGACAACATAGCATCAACTAAATATTCATCGTGCATGGCCACAAATGAAATAACATTTTCTAAAAACAAGAAGGATCGGGACTGCAAATGCTGAGTTATAATTTCTAAGCAAGGTTTATACAAAAGAGGCCATGGAGTAGACAACCAATGTTTGTTTTCCAATCTGGGTGGTATTAATTGAAGCCACAAATTTTCTGGTAACTGATAATTCAATGCATTATCAACAATGTCATTTTGAACCATGAATAACAGTAAATTAGTAGCATTTAAGGCAATACTGAAATGGAACATGTTGGACTGAGCATGCAGTTGGTTCAACGATCTTCCCAGACCTCTTAATATGGCACTGCGAATTTCTGCGAGTCGAACATTTTGGAGCCAGGAGGTGTTTCTCAATAAAATCCTTAACAGCTTGTGAAGTAACAAAAGTGCTAATCTCCCACTCAACGACTCTCGAAGCATTGAAGTTGATTCCTTTTTAATTTTAGTTCCAGGCATTAGAGAGTTTAATAATGATAAAGTGATATCAGATGGTTTCTCATCAACTTCAGATTTCAATTTAGACCTTTGTGAAGTAATACCCATATCAGACAGTTCCAGCAGGACCATTTCTGTGGTTGCTTGTAACATAGTTTCTGCAGCAACTTCATCTTGTTGGATTTCATTGGCCAAACAATCAACAGCTCTCAGCGCTAAAGCTAAAACTGCTTCTCGAATGCGCCTCGGCAATGGTTGGTATGTTGTCGCACAACTTTTCAGAATTAACTTAACATGATCTTTAATGATCTCTTTATCATCAAAAAATTGTTTATGCCAATCCGTTATAAGAACAAGATACAATTCAACTAGAAGTAAAATTGGTTTCAAGGACATGTTTTGTATTTCATGCTGTAAAGCATCCATAATACTTCTGGTAAGAACAACTTTTTGATCGTTACCGATTTTAAATGGCAGAAGCTTCATAGAAGTTATAACAAATCTTTTCCATGAAATAAGCAATTGAACGTTGGGTGGTTGTTTCTCCATTTGCTGCGACGGAAGCTTCTTCTCTTCCTCTGGAAGAGCAAAAGTATCCCAAATATAATTTTCTATCTTTGAATTCGGTGCATTCATCTCATCTTCTGATTGTTCGGATTCTGTCTGGAGAAACATAGAGGATACAAATTTGGCCCAGTCACAAAATGAACTATTTGCAACATTAAAAAAGTTTTCCATATTTTTTGATAGGTCTTTGTGAATATTCTTGCCGTAGTGAAATATTTCTAACGTTATAATATTAAACAACTGAGTAAAAGCATAAACATACTGTTGAGGTTGAGAAAACAGGGGGGCACAAAATACATCCCAAAAGTGTTCTTTATTCCGCAAATACTCTACTGCAGCTGAATTTTCCCCAAGCCACAGAGAACATATCAAGTCCACAGCTGCACCGTAAAGGGGATTAGTTACCAAATCAGGCTGTTTTTTAACATTTCCTAGGACAGCACAAACAAAAACGAGGCATCCTCCCTTCGTATTATCTTTCACAGGCTCTCTCTTCAAAAATTCAGGCTTAGATTTTTTAATATTCAGAGAGATATTAGAAGTTGATCCCCCACCTTCTAGAGGCAAATTAAAGAAAGCATCACACATTCCAGGTTGAGTGTCGATACAGGCAGAAACCAGCTGCAGAAGTGCGACTTTGAGGCGATTGCTGTCGATTCGTGAATTCAGACGACGAAATATCATCTCTCTCAAGACATCGCTCTCCATTCCCAAACAAGCCAAGAGCGTTTTCGGCATGTCCACAGCAAACCGACGCAGCACTTTCACAGCTAGTACGGGCAGAGTAGGGCTGAAGCTGTTATTTATATAGCTCGCAACTATAGGAATGACTTGCAGGTTATCTTTGGGTGAGCAATAGATATCACTCTCCAGAGTGCACAACACATTTTTGTCATGTACTTGGGATTTCAGAAGAAGCACTCGGTTAAGAATTGATAAATTAAGCTGTAGTAAATAAACAGTACTCAAGCCTTGTACAGACACCCAATTCATTTTCTTCTCCATTTTGGTTTGAATGTAAGCTTCTCCCACAGACACAATTTTCAACAGGACCTTCCCAGCTTTCATATTCAGAAACGAGTACAAAACCAAATTCTGAACCAACTGTAAAGATGTTGTTACATCTGATGGATTAACGGTGGAGGAACCATTAACACTCAAAATTTCATGGAATATTTTGACACATGTAATGGCAATAATGTCATGCTCTTGTTCATTCAGAAAGTGCCATGACTGATAGTTGGGGTAAACATCAGCCAAGATGAAAACAATACCAGGAAGAATAACATTAACATTTGTTTTCACTGCAACTTCTACATTTGGACCACTTTTAATTAATTTATAAAGTAAAGTTAAATAAGAAGTTAGTACAGGGTATTCTCCACACACGCATTCTTCACGTTGAATTACAGAACCAATTGTTTTAGGAGTAAAATATTCACCATCAAAAATGAAAATAAAATTTTTAGGCACCATTTGGACGGTAGGCAAAACATCCAAAAGTCTCAAACGCCTTAAAATCTCATCAGGAAATTTTGGCAACAGCATTATCACAATGTCCAAACAAAGACCTAAAACTAATGTCGACACACAAAACACATTTTTCAATTTCGAAATAATTGTCAAAACATAATTCACTGATCCAACAACTTCTTGAATTAAATCAACACCAGTAGACAAGTAACTGCGAAGGAACTTCAGTGATGCAACAACATTTTCTTGTGTTTTTGGACTGACATAATGCTCAACGGAGCTTATCTGTTCAACGATTTTTCTTAACTCACTGTAGATAGCCTCAAAAACTGAAAAATCTGTCTTCCAACAAATTAGTTGGATATCTTCATCAATAATCCGACCTTTGGTGCCAGCAGGTATGACGAAATTTGAATGTTGAAGTGGTCTCCAAGAAACCGATGTTTGGATCTCTCCTGAAATGTAGGTAACCATTGAATCATTCAGAGCCGATTCTTCTAAGACTTCTGCATAGCTGTGCGTGTTTATAAGAAACTGAGTGAGCTCATTGATGTTATTTGGTCCATACTTAGCCAAAGAATCCACAGCTGCAATGAATGGCAAATAATCATAAGGAAATCGTTCCGATAACACAATTAAGAGAGATTTTATATCAGCATTAGAACCCCAAAATCTCTGAACAACACTCTTATGTCTCAATAATGGACCAACTAAGCCCAGAAGACCTTTTATGTGATAAAAGGCTTCAACTTCAAAGTGCTTTGCAAATAAACTAATAAAATCATACACTGTATTAAAGGCTATGAACGACAACTTGTTATTGTCTTGAAACATGTCACTGCTAACGAGTTTTTGAAGATACTCAAATGAGCCTGACGTTTGGGCTAATTCTGCAAGCTTCACAAATATAGTTGATGAAGTGTCTCCATAGCTTTCAAATGCTTTTAGAAGGACAGAAGCCATAATCAATGGGGCATGTTCTTCTTGATTTCCCAATGTGCCAATCATTTCATCAATATTCACTGGAACTTCCTTACTATCCAATACTTTGTAAGCCATCTCATTCATATGTTGCAATAAGAGAATATTTTGCAGATACCCAATAATGTCCCCATAGTATTTTGCTAGGGCAGTGTTTCTTACTTTGTATTCTTCTTGCTTTCCAAATCGACACACAACACAAATTTTAATAATATTGGGCAATTTACTAAGATCTATGGGGTTCATTTGAACATAAACAATCATATTATGAAGCACTTCAATCTGTTCTCTTAAGTTATAATTTTGCCACCTTAGTTGGAATTGATCAGTCATCAGCTGTCCATGTACATCTCTATGAGGGTAGGGCTCATTAGTGATTGTGCTAAGCTGTGTTAGTAATGAAGCTGAGAATTCTTTCGAGTCAAATTGTGATAAGAAATTCAAGAGAGTTTCTTGATATGGGTGATCAGGATCTTTGCAGTATGTCAGAACTAGATTGATGCACTTCAGCAGAAAAAGGCGCTCACTGTGATAAAACATCCAAATGTCAGTCATTAACATATTTGTCTTTTCATCACTAACAAGAAAAGCTTGCAATCCCACTTCTGCTCCTTGAAATTCATACAGTAGATAATTAGAAAGCAAGTCCCAAGCTTGTAAAGCGTCAATGCCCAAAAATTTACGGAGACTGATAAGAAATTTGAGAAATTTATAAGCCTGAGGAGCATATTTACTCTCCAATTTTTTGTCAGATTCATCATTGGGAGGACGAAACGATGTAAGTCCTTTGGAAAATAGTTCAGTACTCTTCTCTAATTCATGTTTTACAACTTCACTTGTAGCTCGTAAATGGGTTCCAGAGATAACAGTCCACAGAGATTTAGCATATACCAGTCCTCCAGTAACTTCCATTTCATGAGAAGTGATGAAAGCGGACCCACACTAGAAGTTTCTTGGAGGACACATAGTACCAAATAATGTATTTTGCTGATAGTTCAACCAACTTGTAAAGAAAGGTGCTTATACTTCGGTGTTGAGGTTAGGACAATAATAATACGCACGCGCTAATAACCGCTTCGCCTTCCCGCTTCAGTTTAGCCAACATTGTAATGCCATTTGATTTCGAGCTCAATAACTCGGAACGTTGGTTAAGTGGATGATGTGACAAATGAATTCAAACTCGAGGAGGGAAAAGAAAACTTTTATTCTCGACTAATTTCCAATAACTAATAAAATTGAACTTCTCGAAATCATAAAATGGAGAACTAAACAATATTACTATTTTTATAGTGGATTTGTTTATTCCATCAGAATCACAAATACAACGCTTCGACTTTGTTTAGGCCATCGGTCTTGGGCGTCAAATTGACAAATTACCTGCTGCATTATGGTAGACGAAAACGATATCAAGTGGATCATCAATATAATTCAAATTGTACAGGTTTTAGTGTGCAGGAACTCGAATTATATTCGAAATATTAATATCAATTTAATTGTTCTATCACATAGTTTTCAGGGATGTAATATAAGTAAAAAAATCGAATCTCTTGAAATCCGCTGTCAAGAGTTTTCTACAGCATCCTTGCTTCTATAGTGTTAAAGAATTGATTGATTTTAATAAATGAAGTTAAGATAATATACATTGCGAATTTTTATATTTAATTTTTATCAAATTCTAGTTAATTTTTAATAGTGTAAATTCCTTTTATACTTCATAAAACACTTATGAAGTATATAGTACTTTCAAACTGAATAAAATCAAAATTATTGTTAATTATTTACAATTTCTAATTATTCATGCCTTTCCAATACCATTCGTCCATCAAAAGGTGGAAAGTCTGACATTATTTATTTATTTTGATTCATAAATGAAGTGGAGGAATAAAAATCGAAATTATTTAAAACTTCGAATTGATTTTAATTCCATGGAACCCTTAATTCGTATGTTTTAATTCAAGTCATGCACGTTTTCACACAGAAAATTTGCATTTTTTTAAAACATTACTGTTAGATACTATTGTTTACAGTGATTTGACAGTAAGTTTCTGTATAAACACAATCAAACGATTGATTGGTATTTTGTTTCCTGACTAGCTTATTTTCCTAGCTTCACTCGAGTCATAAGTGAATTAACAGTAATGGGAACAGAATAAAAAGTTATATATTAATATAAAACCAATATATATGATTAATTATTGTTGCTTTCAAAATTGAGGATTAACTGAGAATTAAGAGCTTATTCTTAGTTTTTCGTCCATCCTCTTATAGTGCTCGTTGAAACAACGTGTACTTCCGTTCGTGATGTTTTGTAAAAGTTAAAAAAATTGGCTTACGGTCTCTACTACGCGTTTTCACACAACTGACGGGTCGCTCGAACTATACGTAAGCCCAAACGAAACGAAGTTAACGCAAGAGTAGTAGTCTTAATATTGATGAAATATACGAAACAATGCATCAGGCTTCAATACGTCATTTAAAATTTTTCTCTTTCATACGGGAAATAATGTGGAGTCTAGACCCATATTAGTTCTTACGATCTTAAGTATCAAACATACAAAATATTAGTTTTCCATTTTTTAAGGATGGAGAGTAACTTTTCATGTGTTTATTCATTTCAGATCGCAAGTCTTCCCTCGAGTACCAAGAACTTTCAATTTTAATAGACCGATTTATTTACAAAAATATTAATTAATTACAATACGTAGCAAGGCTTTTGACTGTACGCCTTTCACGTGCCTCGTAAAATGAACATTGGGCTGTGCATACAATGTTCTGGAATTTACTCTCAATAAACAGATAGCTACATACGAATAGTTAAATTTACCAAACTTTGCTTTTGAACTTTTAATGATTGTAATTTTTTTCATTCGTCATTTTTCATTTTATTACTATTTATTCAAAATTCCAATGGGTTTTATTTTAACAAATGCACAATATATATGGCGGGGCTTAGGGCCCATGCGCCTTACAGAGGCCCTAAAATGTACCGTGGGCTGTGCATACTATACCCTAGTATTCACTCTCAATGAAGTGAAACAAACCAAAGATAGGAATATTAAACTATTTCGATTATTTGGTAGGTAAATGATATTAGTAGCGGGAAAAGAAAATTAATAAGTTATAATAAGAATATTTTTTACTGTTATGGTCATTTTTTAAATATTAATTTTAATTTTTTATCTTATCTATTGTTATATAAACTTAAACGAGGGTTTCGTTCATTGAGCACCGTTGGGAACCACGGAAAACCAACGGTTAGGGAAAGCGTGCTAAGTATAAAAAGAAGAATCTGGTTAGTAACTGAAAACCTGTAACAGAACAAAAAAAATTCGGCGGCAGAATCAAATAAATTCGTAGAAANAATAACATATGCATACATACCAACATACCCAAATAAATATTGTTTAACTATATTTACCTATATATACGTACATGCACATGTCCGTATATCCGCATATGTACACATTTTTAAATCAATGAAAACAGATCCAAAGTACTAATATTAGTACTATTACTATCACTTATAATAATAATAACAACAACAACAACAATAATAATAATTTAAACAGATTTAAATTGAACACATCCCTGCTTCACTCCCTGAGTTACTTGAAAAGTTGGAGTTAGAATAGTATTATTTGTTTTAACGCATGAATTGTCAGAGCAATATAATGCTTGCAAAGTTCGTGGGAATTTTGTTGACACTCCCTTGTCCGCTAATACGCACCGGAGGATGTCTCTGTCCACGGTGTCGAAAGCTTCCTCAAAATCTACGAACACGCTGTACAGCTTTCCGCGTTTCTTTCGAGTTTCTCTCTCGGCTAACGTGTTTACAATAAATAGATTATCTATTGTGCTGTTGTTGCTTGTAAAACCAGCCTGTAATGTTGAGAGTTTATTTTCTTTCTCGGCCCAGAGTTGTAATCTCCAGTACAGAATTTTGCAATAAATTTTTCCAATAACATTAAGTAGTGAGATCCCCCTATAACTATTTGGATCGTTTATATTTCCTATGTTCATATATTACAGTCGTAGTCCATGAGTCTGGAAAAACACCTGTAATTAAAAAGTCGGTTAAAAATGGTACAATATCATTGGTTAGTTCCTTAATAAATTTGGAAGGAACACCATCTCCTCCAGGCGCTTTACTGTTTTTTAAATCACGAATGGCAGAAGATATTTCATGTGATGTAATACATGCATCTAGTTCAGACACTTTATCGGTTGTAAATATTATTTCTATTTCGTTACTACTTCGTGATGTGCTATCATTTCCTGCAAGAAGATTTTTAAAGCGCATTTCCCATCCCATTTCATCTGTTATTTGATATAGTTTAAATTCGTCTTAATTTGCGAATATTCTCCGCGGAGTTTAAGCTAAGATTTGCGCAATTCTATCCCACCTAGCCACTGATATATTTTCAGGGCAGATTTTGCGGATGCTTTTGCATACCTGGAGGCATTGTTATACCACACCGAATGTTTTCTTGAATTTTTGTTCCCCTGAATTATTTTCATACTCTATCCTGATTTTTGTAAACAATGTATTGTGGAGTCCGCTGCAGCGTTGTAATTTTGAGCCGCGAGTTTAATTTGGACATCGTTTCGTAAAATTCCGAAATTCCTTGAGAAATTCGCCTCACAGACCGATTTCTTGTCGTTATTCCATTTGTAGTTTACTAATTTTGACCCCATGTGTGCGGGTGTTACTGAAATGTTTTGATGTGAAAAATAGATTTTGATGTGATAATAGGTCCGGGGTTCTGCTCGACGCCACCTATAACTATTAAACTTAATGAATACCTGTCTCTTATACACATCTAGATGTGTATAAGAGACAAGTTGTGCACAATATACTTCTTTAGTCTAGGAAAATGACTAAGCATTTATGATCACCCTAAATTATTATAAATCATTATCATAATTTTTACTTATACTAGTTTAAGGATACTATGATAGGTTTAAGGATAGATTTAAAGTGAGTGAAAGAAAGAGTGAAGGAAGGAAAGGGTGATAGGAGGGAAAGGGTGATTAGAAGATGTAATTTATTTGTTCCTTGAGTAGTTTTATATTATTTATAACTCTAGAATTAAACTTTTGTTATTAGTTCATATTTGAGACAAATGTTTTCTAAATTTATTTAATTCCTTTTCACATACATGGAAAACTTAAGAGAATCGCAAATTATGTGAAATTACTTTCGACAATACACATCATTNACCGTTGCCGGTCGAATTTCCGCTTCCGGGGCGTGACGCAGGTGCATCGTTTCATTAAAATTGTGTCATCTAAAACTATTCATCGAAATGTTACGATTTAAGACTTTTTTAAATCTTTGTTTATTACCCACAACAAATAATTCCTTATATCGGTGGTGACTGATATTTTCCCGCTTCAATGGAAGTATTTTAACACTTCTATTTTCAATAACGTTTTGAGTATAATTTAGGTAATATTTGTTTGTAGAACTCTCCGAGGCAGACAGACAATATCGCCATTCGTAGTCGTCTCCTGTCTCTCAACATTTAGGCAGCGGAAGCGAATGTAACTCCTTTTTTCCGATTTTATCGACATTTATTGTTAGAAATAATTTCTTTCTTTATCACCCATTTTAAAAATGTGGATATGTAAACTATCTCATTTCATCACGATCCTCGCCGTGGTTTAGTCGTGATCAGGTAGCAAACAGACAAGCACTGTCGCGTTACGCATTTACATTTCAGTATGGATTTATTAGTATTCCCGGGAACACAGATTTCTCGGAAAGCAGACGAAGCTGAAACACATAGCTACTCGATCGCATCGGTGTTTCTTGGCGTATTTGGAAACCTTCTCCGGCGTACTCCAACTCCATTCTGTTGCGTAACTCTGCATTTCCAATACCTCGCCACCAAAGTTGGTTCGCCTTCCCACCGTCTACGCCAGCGCTAAGCCAATTGTTTAGCCCAAGTGTGCGGGGATTTATCCCCGCCCATAAAGTTTACTGTCGCCGCCGCAGCGGGGCGCTGGCTGTGGATTGAAGACGAGGGAGGGGGGAAGAGACACGGCTGTTCCCGCTGATTTAGCCCCTTACGCTTGCGGTGTTGTCCATCACCACACTCCCAAACCCCACAGCGCTCAGCGCTATCACCGTCTGCGGGTCTGCGCTTTAGTTTCCATACGAAGCATACGGGAACCTTCTGTTATTCAGAATATATTCAGCGAAACCTCTTTAGTTCGGAATTCTAAAATCTGGAGTTTTCGATAATCCGGCATCTTCGGAAAAGACCGTTCATTATCAAAATTACTGTCTTCAATGAAGTTCCGTGCCATGTCCCCGACAGTTACCTGCATTTTTTATTATGAAAATTTGTCTCCACCATTGCGTTTTTTATCTTAAATGTAAATGATAAATATAATGATAAAATGTTTATACCTCTCATTCATTCATTGTGTACATATTTCTTCCGTGTACCCTACACGTGGAGAATATATGTGATAACTTTCGGTCAAGTGCAAATGGCGACTAGCCGGGACTCGACCTTTGCTTTAATCGCAAGGGTGTTAACCGCTACACCACCGGTTCGCCTTCCACAACTGTACACCATTTCCACCCAGTCCTCTTGCGGCCAAAGCAAGAGACCCGGGTTCGAGTCCCGGCTGTTCGCCATTTTCACTTGAGTTGTTTGTGTTTCTTCTTTTTTTGTAAATATATTTCGTGTTTGTATTTCTGTTTACATCATGTTCATTTGTCCTGTTGATATGTTTATTGTTATAATCTGTTATTTCTTGATCATCTGATGACGGCTTAAATCCACGTCGAAACGTAGTGAGTTCTTAACGAAAAATAAAAATATTATTCGTCCATCAAAAGTCCTAAGTTTTTAACTATTTATTTAATTTAACAGATTTAACTTGCCAACGTTTCGACCTGTTGCCTCCTTCTGGGTTTGTTGCTCTTTAATATATTAAAAATACACGATCATTAATGGCAGATTAGTCATTCCTTTTAATCGCGCCAAGTTTTATTTTCAAATTTGTATATTTTTAATACATTGAATATTAATGTAGTACAAGAATTATATTTTTAAATACCTTTTTTAGTCACCTTCTCTTGCCTCTGAGTCACCTACATTGTTTGTACGGAATGGATGATTAGGCAGAAACATTGACAAGTTAAATTTGTAAAAAGCATTTCGTAGATGTTTTGATGATAAACCATATCCCAGTTATCACAGGTCAAAAATTACTGCGTCTAATACAAAATAAACTAATGAACACAGTGCAATTCCGTTCATGTTTTTTTCTTAAGTTGAATTTACTCGAAGCAAAGTATGATGAGTTTTATTATAATATTATATAGTCGTAATAATAACAGCAACAACTTGCTGCTCGGTGCACAGTGGCGCCTTCGAGCGCCGAGCGAGTATCATATTACAATGTACAAAAGCGTCTCAAGTGTTGTCTCTACTACGTCACAGAGATTCGGTTTGTATTAGATTGAAAATCTCAGCAAAACGGCTGCAACAATCGCAAGGGAAATTCACAATTGTCATGCTTTCACTTTCCTAAGGATCGAACGAGATTAGGACGTTTCCTTAATCCATCATCAACGTACTTTTTTTGCGAATTCCATAAACTATCGAATGAAATGAGTTTGACTCCAGATCGTTGCGGTTCCTCCAAATTTGAACGACTTTTTGACAAACGTAAACGAATTCTTTATAATTTAACGGTAAAAAAATATGAAAAATACGATTTATTAGCAAACTAAGACACAAAAGGTAATATTCGTTTCACACTCCCGATGGAGAAAGAACAGAACGGCGCCACAAGAGATTTGATGGCGATACATTTAAGTTTCAAAAAGATCCGAATGTACTGCCAACATTACTTGAGGTATGTACCCTTATTACCTTTTTGGACGAAGGAGGAAAAAGTGTTGGCTACACTGTGCGCAAGTTCTTTAACAACAACAAGCCAGTTAGGCAATAAATAAATAAATAAATAATTTATTGTCAAGAGAGCCGTTACAAACTATGACTATGTCGAAGAGAATAAACTAATTTATTACTTACTAATTTACTTACAATAAACTAATAAACACAGTGTCCGTCAAACAATAAAATAGTTCCCGTCTCTTAGTATACAGTAACATGACTGTGAGTATGTATAATAAAGAGTATGGTAAGTGCGGTGGGGAGGGGGTGGGGGGGGGGCGGCGGG